>JAFEMH010003152.1:97500-200000 GCA_022495995.1 Adenophora triphylla var. japonica
CACATAAGGCTGGAGTAGCTAGCTTCAAAATTTTGAAGGGCCTCACTATTCTCCCCTTGGTAATTTCCATTTATGAAGCAATTATGGCCAAAACATCAACGAATCTATACTTGTCCCTTGGCAAATAGTGGAACGTGACATCTTAAAATTGTGCTATAAGTTCTTCTAGGTGTAAGCCATGCCATGTAGGATCTTGGATATTCCACTTGCCTGACATTTGGTTTATGATGAGTAATGAATCTTCTAAAACTTCTAGCTCCTGCACGTTCTTTCCAAAGTAGCCTCTAATTCGGCGATGTAAGGTTCATACTCAGCTGTGTTGTTCGCAGCATCAAATTCCAGTCGGATTGTGATTGGAGCGTATACATCTTTGGGATTAACAAGCAACATTCATATCCCATACCCTCTCTTATTTTCCACTCCATTGAATAAAATTTGCCACTTATTTTCAGTCGTTGTACACATCAAATCTTTGTTAGGAAACTGCAGGTTTCCCCCCTTCACTTCATCGCACGGAAATTCAGCAAATTGATCACTGAAGACTTTCCCCCTGATGGATTTCAGTGTGACGTAAGTGATAACATAACCTGAGAGAATGAAGTACCACTTGGTTATTCTTGTAGATATGAATGATTTTTCGAAGATGTATCTGAGCGGATCGACCCTTGCTACCAGTTTGATCGGGAAGGCTTCCATACAATGTTTCAACTTGTTGGTTAACCTAACTAGAGCAGTACATGATCTCTTTAAAACCGAGTAATGACGTTCACTTCCTTGGAATTTCTAGCTAACAAAATAAATGGCATTTTCTTTGGTGGAGTCTTTTTGTTCTTAAGCAAGCATAGCCCCTAAAGTGTTATCATTTACCGGCAAGTAAAGCAATAATGGTTTGTCTTTGTGCGATGGGACTAGCACAGGTGGACATTGAATGTGCGCTCGCCCGCGAAATTTTGTTTTCCATTGATGAAAAAGAAAAAAAAAGGAGTCGCCACGCCATGTTTTAGAGGTACACTCTGAAAAACCTTTTAAGAGAGAATGAGTCCGGGGGTCAGGTTACGTGTTGGGAAGAACCGAGAGTTCACCCAACACGCCTCGTCCGTAGACGAGTCTTTCTAATTAAACATCCAATTAATCCATAAGTGTGTGCAAGCATTGATAATAAACAAATGTAGTAAACATGTATTTTATTGATATGAACTTGGAAACTTACAACTTGTGAACCAATTATTCAGGGAGGCCACATCCCTTATACAACAGATCAATACAGGTTACAAGGGGAAATGGTTTCTGCAAATGGACATAGAGTGTCGCGTGACACAGGATGTGCCTGGCTAGATGTGTCGCATGACACAGGATCTAACCAGTCACAGTGTGTCGCGTGACACACAGTGTCCATCTGCAGATACCTACAGATTTGAACTCAGCAACACTAATAGCCAACACAGATCCAATTGATCAATCAGATAAGCTTCGAAATATGCAATAACAATAATTCAACCCAGGGAGTGTGGATATGGATAGATCCACACCCCCTTGGGTCCTAAACACCAAATTCCATAATGATCAAGCAATAAACAACCAATTATCCAAAACAACTAAATTAAATAGAGAGATTGCGATTGGGATTCAGTAATCAAGAAGGATAGAGTCTAATTACTGAATCCAAGGGAGAGAAAACAATAGAATTATTAGAGGAACAAGATAGAAGAGAGAGGGAAAAGGGAATTGAGGATGTTACCCTTGTTGCTTCCATGAATTCTGTACCAAGTTAGGTACAGAACCCTTTTATAACAGCTTCTGGGCCTGGAGAGCTTGAGAGGATCAGTTGAGAGTAGATCTAAGAGAAGGTGAGGGAAGTGGGTTGAATTAGGAGGGATTGGAGGTAAATTGGGAGGAGAGAGAGAGAGGTGTGTGTTTAGTGTGTGTGTTACGTTGCAATTTTGGCTGAGTAACAGTGTGTAAAGTTCTGGATCCATTTCTAAGAGGGGAAGGGTCTTATTTATAGGCTGCAGTTAGTGGTCAAGGTGTGTCGCACGACTTCCTATAACCACTTTCCAGGCCTCGACTTGTCGCGTGACACAACAAGTCACCAACTGCTTTTGGCGCCAAAACCAGTTTCTGGAACATTCAGGGAAAATACCCAAAAGGTCCAAAAAGGTTTTATTCCCAGGAGGTCCTTTAGCATGAGCAAAGTACGAAAAGGTACTTCCTTCGCGGGAAACTTATGAAATGTTCCCGGAAGTCTCGGGACAAGCCAGGAATTTACCAAAATGCCCCTTAATGCAATTTTATCACATTAAAATGCACCTAAAAGGGTCGCGAATTGGATTGGCATACTTATAGAGCCCCTCGGCAACCTCACTTTTAGAAAAAGTGATGTTGTTGATAAAATAAGACCCAATCCCAATTAGCGGCAAGGGATAAGGCGGAGGGCTAGACGGTGATCTGGAGAGATCGAATGGTTGGACCTTTGGAGAAAGGATTCCTACGTATCCCTAAAAGGGAATCAAGCCAAATCGTAGTTCGGAAACAAAACTGACAAGAAGCAGGAAAGGGTATAGATGTGCCTTCATACCTTTACTGTGCTTACCTGTAGCTGCCTGAGGGGCTGGCGCTTCTGCGGGTGGCGAGTAGTTGCCGGAGGGTCTCATGCTACTGCCGTTGGTGCAAGGTTGTAGCTGTCGAAGGGACTCATGCTACAACTGGTGATGGCGAGTAGCTGGCGGAGGGACTCATGCTACTGGTGGTTTTTGTGGATGCCGGAGGGACTCATACCACTGGGTGTTGGGTTGTAGCTGCCAGGGGGACTCATGCTACTGCTGCTGGTCTTCGTGGATGCCTGAGGGACTCATACCACTGGGTGTCGGGTTGTAGCTACCGGAGGGACTCACACTACTGCTGCTGCTGGGGATAAGTGTAGCTGCCGGGGGACTCACGCTACTGCTCCTGTTGGTAGTTTACTGGTTCTGCCAAGTGCGGGACGGTCTCTGTTGACGGTTGGCTTTGGGGTCAGGGACTTTGCCTGGTAAGCCGGGAACTTTGCTTGCTAGGGAGCGGGTTCTTGTTAGTTCTTTGGCGGCGAGGCCGGTGATACTGATGAACGTTGCTTGGGGAGACTGACAGATGTGGAATCTTTGTCTCAGTTTTCGCTTCGAGTGGCAGTCCTTTGACGGTGCTCAGTTGATCATTGTACCTGCGGGGAATCTACAAAGAGTACCTCAGGGGTTAAAGTGCAAAATATCAAACCACAGGGGTGATTTTGCAAAATCTGGCCAAATGAGTCACGTTATGTCACACGACTACATAAAGCTCATGGACAGACCCTTATAACGTTGAACAGTCGCCACTTTGAAAATAACATTTAGAGGGAGGCGAGCGGTTTTGAGAGGAGAACAAGCTATTCGTACGAATTCAAGGGAAATCAAGAGAATCCAGGGTGTTGATTGGGTTTTTAGCTTGCAACAATACCTCGCCTAGCTCGTCCCACGAAGAAGGGACCTCAACAAGCTCAATTGGCCGCTCAAAGGAAGAATGCTCAGCTGAATCAGAGGCCCTTCATCCCTCAAGCAGTGAGAGGAGATTTCTATCCTCAACTCAAGGAGCACACTTCTGCGCCTGGAAAGAAAAATACGGTATTTCCGTAACCCTTGCCCTTTATTGCATTGAAAATTGGGTTTTGCGTCAAAAGATTCGAGCTTTTTTTTCTGTGAAATCATAAATTTGCTGCATGATTCTAAACTATGAGAAATTATGGATGTATGTCAAATGTTTCAACCCTAGTTTTACTAGGAAAAGGGAAAGTACAAAAAAATTACAATTGATTGACATGCTTCTTTTGGAAAGACTTGAGATATTCATACCTGTGCTGTGTTTACCTGCAGGAGTTGCGTACCCGAGGCTCACTGATGGATGTGTATTTACCCATCCAAATGATGCACTTTTAGGCTTTCTTTGTGTTTGATTCCCGAGTTTTATGTATATTTGATATGGTTTGTGAGTATTTAATGAGTACAGGGGTTGAAGTGTAACAATGTTGAAAATGGAGGATTGGAGTGTACTTTGGAAGTTTTTGGATCAAATTGCAATTCTGAAAAATCTGGGACAAAACTGACATTTGGAAGTTCAAGGGCTAAATTGGAAATATTGGAAAATTCAGGGACTAAACTAGAAATATGGAAATTTTGGACGAATTTGATTTATAAAAATTCATGGGTTAAAATGAAAAATAAAATCCCAAAGAGCGAAGTGCAAAAGAATTCATTATAGTGGCCAAAGTGCGAGAGGCAAAACTGCGAGACGAAACGAATATTAATTACTACAAATCTAAGCAAACCTTGGTCGGCCAACTTGCTGCAATATGGGGCCAAATGGCCGAGAAAAGGTTGGGCTGTTGGGGCCATTGCAAGGCCATTTGGGGCCGAGGTTGGAAGGAAGGCGCTACAACAAAGGAAACGCCGGCCAAGCTTACTGCCAACAAGGGCGGACGCTCAATCAACCAGGGCGGCCGCACTGCAAGGAAGAATCTCGGCCAAACTCTCTGCCTGTTACTGCGGCCGCATTCAACAGCTAGGGCGGCCGCGCTCCTTCAATTTCAGCAATGGTGTTCATGTCTAATAACAAGGGCATTCAAGTCTTTTCCATAATTTTTACCCTAGTATCTTTATAAAGGAGCAGCCACGGTAGTTTAAGAAATAGATCATATCATATATCATATTTTTGGAGTTTTTATTGTTCTTTAACAATTCTTTGGAGAAGAGCAATTCAATTCCAGGTTTTATCATTGTAAATTATGAGTAGCTAAATTATTAGATTTGTAGATTGGTTGGATATTTATCCGGATTTCTATGCAATAGTATTTTAAGTCTTTCAATTTAATTCCTTCTAGTTCATTAATAGATCTTAATTTCATGTTCTTGGATTCGAGACGTATGTTAAGATACGAACTCATCTTTGAATAATTGGGTATTTATTGAGCCATTAATTTGGGCGATTTATACATAGACCACTATTAATTGAATAACTTGGTCTGTGCCGTAATAGAATCGGATCAACGTTAGGTTTTGTTATTCTTTCGTGTTTAATGTATTCTTGGCATATTGTGGTACCGTAATAGAAGTCACAATATTAAAAAGAGTATTTAGGATTGTAATCCGGCCACCTAACCGTGTCGATCCTAGCTAAAGTGAATGAACCCTAGAAGTTGAGTTGATGTTTTAAAAGTAAAATTTTGCATAGAATGATAGTGAAGTGAAATCCAATCTACGAATCTCTGCTCATAATCTGTTTTATCGTTTATTTAATTTTTGTTATTTATTTTATGTTCTTAGTTCTAAATCAAAGCTATAAACTGTGGTTACTAAATTTACTGCTTTTACTTTATTTGTTTACCAACGAGTCTCTGTGGATTTGACCCCTGCAATTGCATACTGCTACACCGGTAGTGAGTACACTTGCTCGGTTTTTATTACAAGAGGGAGTTTTCCTCCATCAAGTTTTTGGCGCCGTTGCCGGGGAAAACAGGCACATGCTTTCAACGGATATTAAATTCCATTACTTTCTTTGGTCCCCTTTTCTCGGATTCGGACATTGAATTAGAACCCTCCACCACCGAGGTAGAGGAAGAGAAAGCCGAGATGGCAGAACCACCGGCACAAACTATGAATGATTTCCTGAGACCTAGGGTAGACACATCTACCTCTTGCATAGTGCTGTCCAATGCAGCCAAAAATCTAGAGGTCAAAGGACAATACTTTGCCATGTTGCCAAGCTTTCACGGATTGCCTGGTGAGGATGCACTCACATTCCTTAAAGAGTATATTATTGTTGTTGCTCAATTTTTGTTAAGACAGGGAGTGACTGAGGAGCAAATTAGACTGAAGTGTTTTCCTTACACTCTTAAGGGAGTGGCTAAAACATGGTTGATGATGCTTGCACCGAGCAGCATTAGTACTTGGGTAGAATTGCAAGATGTGTTCCTTAAAAGATATTACCCACATCATTTGTTGGCTAGTTTTAGACAGAAATTGATGACATTTTCCCAAGATGTGGGGGAGCCCTTTCATGAGGCATGGGAAAGATTTAATACAATGTTAATGCAATGTCCCCAACACAATTTCACACTACCCTCACTGAACCAAGCCTTTTATGATGGCTTGAATGACAATGGTCAATCAATGGTTGACAATGCTGCTGGAGGCTCGATAGGAGCCAAGACCCCGGACGAGACTAAAGCTTTATACGAGATGTTGAGTGCTAATTCTCAACAAAAGAGTTTGAGGGGTAAAACAAGGGGGGTATTGGATTTAACTGCTACTGATAATCTCTCCAAGCAAATTGCAGTCTTAAGTAGTAATGTTGATAAATTGACTGTTTGTGGCACTTCTGTTGGTGCCAATGTTATTACTGATTATTGTACAAATTGTGGTTTATCATCTCATGTGACTAATATGTGTCCAAGTGCAGCAAATTTCTCTTATCATCCTGAACAGGCACATGCTTTCAACGGATATGGACAAAGGCCACCACCCCAAGGAAACCAATATGGCAACTACAATCCATGGGGTGGCCATCATAATCAGCAAGTAAAACCTCTTCATGTGCCACCACCTGGACAACATGATAAAGAGCCTTGGGAGCTGGCAGTCCAGCAGTTAAGGATGGAGGTGCAGCAAAGTAATAGAAATTCAGAAGCTGCGATTGAAAAGATGGGCACACAAGTAGAGCAGCTTGTGAAGGTTGCCCAAGAATTAATGAAAGAAAAACACCCACCCGAGCAAGCAAAGTCAATCACTACAGTGTGGGATGAGAGTGAGGAAATTGAGGAGGTATTTCTTTCTTCCCTTGATAATTTTGAATGTGATAATATTGATAATGTTAGTGAGGAAGAGGATGAGATTGGGGAGGTTCAATATGTATTTTCTGCATTAAATTTAGAAACCCCTCCCCCCAATGTTGTGAAAACCACACCCCAGAGAGGTGTGGAGTTTGAAAAGATTAAACATGTTCAAAAAGACCCCGGGTGTTTCACTATCCCAATTTCTTTAGGGGGTAAAAATTTTAAAGGTTTGTTGGATCTTGGGGCAAGTGTCAATGTGGTGCCCTTTCATGTTTTGAGAAGTTTGGGGGTATGTGAGTTGAAACCACCCATGAGAGACTTGCAATTGGCGGATCTCTCAATCAAAAGACCCTTAGGGGTTATTGAAGGGGTGTTGGTTAAAATTGATAAAATCATTATCCCCATCCAAATGATGCACTTTTAGGCTTTCTCTTTGTTTGATTCCCGAGTTTATGTATATTTGATATGGTTTGTGAGTATTTAATGAGTACAGGGGTTGAAGTGCAACAATGTTGAAAACGGAGGATTGGAGTGTACTTTGGAAGTTTTTGGATCAAATTGCAATTCTGAAAAATCTGGGACAAAACTGACATTTGGAAGTTCAAGGGCTAAATTGGAAATATTGGAAAATTCAGGGACTAAACTGGAAATATGGAAATTTTGGACGAATTTGATTTATAAAAATTCATGGGTTAAAATGAAAAATAAAATCCCAAAGAGCGAAGTGCAAAAGAATTCATTATAGTGGCCAAAGTGCGACGGCAAAACTGCGAGACGAAACGAATATTAATTACTACAAATCTAAGCAAACCATGGCCGGCCAACTTGCTGCAATATGGGGCCAAATGGCCGAGAGAAGGTTGGGCTGTTGGGGCCATTGCAAGGCCATTTGGGGTTGAGGTTGGAAGGAAGGCGCTACAACAAAGGAAACGCCGGCCAAGCTTACTGCCAACAAGGGCGGACGCTCAATCAACCAGGGCGGCCGCACTGCAAGGAAGAATCTCGGCCAAACTCTCTGCCTGTTACTGCGGCCGCGTTCAACAGCTAGGGCGGCCGCGCTCCTTCGATTTCAGCAATGGTGTTCATGTCTAATAACAAGGGCATTCAATTCTTTTCCATAATTTTCACCCTAGTATCTTTATAAAGGAGCAGCCACGGTAGTTTAAGAAATAGATCATATCATATATCATATTTTTGGAGTTTTTATTGTTCTTTAACAATTCTTTGGAGAAGAGCAATTCAATTCCAGGTTTTATCATTGTAAATTATGAGTAGCTAAATTATTAGATTTGTAGATTGGTTGGATATTTATCCGGATTTCTATGCAATAGTATTTTAAGTCTTTCAATTTAATTCCTTCTAGTTCATTAATAGATCTTAATTTCATGTTCTTGGATTCGAGACGTATGTTAAGATACGAACTCATCTTTGAATAATTGGGTATTTATTGAGCCATTAATTTGGGCGATTTATACATAGACCACTATTAATTGAATAACTTGGTCTGTGCCGTAATAGAATCGAATCAACGTTAGGTTTTGTTATTCTTTCGTGTTTAATGTATTCTTGGCATATTGTGGTACCGTAATAGAAGTCACAATATTAAAAAGAGTAGTTAGGATTGTAATCCGGCCATCTAACCGTGTCGATCCTAGCTAAAGTGAATGAACCCTAGAAGTTGAGTTGATGTTTTAAAAGTAAAATTTTGCATAGAATGATGGTGAAGTGAAATCCAATCTACGAATCTCTGCTCATAATCTGTTTTATTGTTTATTTAATTTTTGTTATTTATTTTATGTTCTTAGTTCTAAATCAAAGCTATAAACTGTGGTTACTAAATTTACTGCTTTTACTTTATTTGTTTACCAACGAGTCTCTGTGGATTCGACCCCTGCAATTGCATACTGCTACACCGGTAGTGAGTACACTTGCTCGGTTTTTATTACAAGAGGGAGTTTTCCTCCATCACTCACCCGAGGTTGTTGGTCGGCTATGGGATCTCTTGCCCGGTAGCCTGGAGCTGGAGCATTCGTCGAAGGGCTTGGTATATGCTGCCGGGCTTGGCCAGTTCTTTGAGATGGCGAAGGCCATCGGGGACACACAGCGGAGCGTGGGGCTAGTGAAGGCATTTCGAGAGTTCTGGTGGGAGACTACCCATTCTTTTCATTTTTCTTGGGGAGAGGCGACGATCACGCCGTACGACTTTGCTGCTATCACAGGCCTTCCTTTTACTGCCGAGCCCTTATACTTGGAGGAGCCTGACTTTGAGGATGATCCTCAGCCTCCCACCGAGGCATACTTCATGGAGCTGGTTGATTTTGTTCCCAAGGACAAGAAGGGGAACGGGTACGAGCTAGGGGAGCTTCATGGTCAGATTGTTGTGCTGAGTAGGGATTATCCTGTTGATCTGGCAGATACTGAGGAGGGCCGGCTGAGGTCTAAGAGGTTGGCTAGAGCATTTGTGTGGGTTGGTTTCTCCGACATGCTTTTTATTAATGGCACGTCTTTCGCTCTGATTTCACTGTTGGAGCTTCTGAGGGATTGGAATGCTATTGGGACTTTGTCCTGGGGAGAGGCAGGACTCGCTGAGCTGTACTTGGCTTTAGATGATGTCAGCAGGGGGAGGCTAAGTCCTTCAACTGCTGCCATTTATATTTTGAGGTATTTCTCAATCTGACCCCATCTTTTGAATATTCTTTCTTTCTGTCATTTCTTATTGTCATTCTGACTTGCTTTGGTCCTTCTTTTCCAGGTTTGGGCCTACGAGATCATCGATTGTTATGTCTGGCAGGTTCAGAAGGCGTACCTGGTCACTATGTTTCCTGCCATGAGGCGCTGGGTGAAAGACGCGCGGCAGAAGGTCCGGACAGCGGATAGCAGGGGACGGGTGACAGCTTCTTACCCTGACACTATGATCTGCTTGCGAGGGACTCCCGGGAGTCTGAATCTGTTTCCCTGGGCTGACCGGTACGCTGGGCTTGATTTAGGACATGCTTTACATCTTATCGAGTGTCGCAAGCTTTTGGTGGGTCTGTCTGGTGATGCACTGTATCTGGGAGAGCGGGTCTGCAGACAGCACAGCCCTGGTAGCATTGCTAGAGTCCCGGTTGATCCTCCGGCGGACATATGGTTTCCTCGAAAACTAGAGGATGTGGCTGCTTTGATCCAGGGGGATGCTGCGTTCAACTATACTGGGGATGGAGATTACGGAGCTTATGTGACGACGAGGTTGAGGTCACCGCAGGTGGAGCCGAGACGTGATGCTCAGGGCGCAGACCCTTCTACTGGATATGTGGCAGACGCACCCTTGCCTCCTCCCTTTGTCGATTTTCAGGATGGGGATCACTTGAGGCGGGCTCCTCTCGATACCAGCAAGATTTATCCATATTTTTAGCTTCCAGAGGGCACCCGATCTGTAAGCAACTGTCTTCTCTTTCTTTATTGCTTTGAACTGTTTATATCCTTTGTCCTTTGGTCATGACTGGTCTCTGATTCTTCCTTTGTTTGATTGTACCAGATCTCAGCTGATATTTACTGGAGCTTTGCTCGGTACTATATTGGGTCCATGGATATGATTGATCAGCTGGAGAGGAGCACCCGTTATTGGAGGGAGCGGTGCTTGGCTCGGAGCTCTGATGATGATTCTATGCCCAGCTTGCCTGACAGGAAGAGGTCTCGTACTGATGCGGCTGCGGGTGATACTCATTGGCCCAGGACCAAGACTGCTTCTCGTCGTCCCCCTAGTCCTCCTAGCTCTGATTATGTGAGTGATGCTTCTGGAGATCATCACGAGCTTGAGACCATGGCCATTCCTGCTGTTCATGAGCTTTTCCGAGATGATCCCGTCATTTACCACGATCCTGCTGCCGATCCGGGTCATGCGAAGGCTGAGGAGGAGGATGCAGACGGAGAGGAGAGCGAGAGAGATGAAGATGATGATTCTGATGATGACGGAGATGTCTACGTTTCTGAAGGTGATGGCTCAGAGTAGCCTCTTGGACCAAATCACAGCTCCTTTGATTATTGTCCCCTTTTTTGGAATGAAATGGACAAACACTCTTTTCTTTTTTCTTTTCTTTTTTTTTTTTGTAAAAAACTTATTTGCTTTTGCACTTTCTAAGCTTAGTAAATTATTATTAGTTTTTTTTTTACTGTTTGCACGAGTCCACTTTTTGGAAGAATAGGAAGGAATGGTTTTGGCATTGATATGAATGTGGTTTGAATGATTTGATTGTGTATGGCATGTGTATACGGAATGATGGTTTATATGTGTATGATGAATGTGTATACGAACTGAGTGAAACCCTCTCCCCAGGTTTATTTGTAGGACGATGGCTTTGTTTGTAGCTTTGAACAAGTCGGGGAGTGCCCTGGTGCAGAACAGATTGCAACTAACTGATGTCTGGTTCAAGACTTATAGTGTCGCACGACTCAGGACAGCATGTGCACATCCTGTCGCGTGACACAACAAGTCATACTGAAAGATCTTCCAACCCAAGCTTCCATATTGTCTCCAAACCTCCCCTTTTGCTTAGAGTAAGAAATCCATCAGCCCCAACATAAAGCAGGCCATTAGTAACAAGTTCATTCCCAAGGATTGACGTTATGAAGCAAGCCCCGATATTTATGCACATGCACATATCAATTTTCCTTTCCTTTCTCAAGCCCCAGTTTGGCAAGTAGTTTCACTGTAATCAACACGTCATGTAACCCAGGAGGAGATCGTTCTTCAAACTTCAGTCAATCAGTCGGCGGACAAGACTTGGGAACGCTTATGTGCAGAGGCATATTTGTCGAAAGGTGGGAATAACTCCCGGGTTTTGCGTATGACACTCTCGCTTTTGGGTTTAACTCTTTTGGGAGAGTATAAGCGTCACAAGGTGTGGAAAAGTGTATGGAAGCCCCTGCTTGACAGAAAAAACAGTGTTTAGCTCTACATCCCAAAAAATGTAGAGAAGAAGACTTGCCGAGACACTTGAAACCCTGTCTTATTCAGGATGATCACAAGGCTGCTTAAAACCCTTTGCTGACGTTCGGGTTATTCAACACCAAAGCCGATATGAACAAATATTTCAATCAATCTTGAGGAGAAAGCTGACTGACATCAAGAATTAAACTCCGAAGGGTAGAAAGTGTATTTGTGTATGGGGATGGTCTTTGAGGAGACCGGATCTTCTGATATCTAGAGTGTTGACGTACACGTCTCTTTGGAGGGTCGAAGAAGGATACAGATGTGAAGCCCCAGTGGGACATCCACGACAAGTGTTTGCGGAGGAGGAATGAAATATGCTCACACGAAACATCGAATGAACGGATGGAATTTGCACGATCTTCGCTTGACAGTCTGAAACTGCTGTCCGGTAGGAACTGCGATTGGGTTTCGGGGTTTCGATCGGCCCTTGGGTGACTTGGGATGTCATGACCTCTTAAAAATGAGAGGTCGGCTAGGCCTTTTGCTGACTGAACCTCTAAAGATGAGAGGTTGGCTTTTGGGTATGTGTTTGGGATTTCTATGGCGAGGAAACCTGTGGTTGCATCTTTTATTGCCCCTAAGAATGAGAGGTCAAAATTGGTTTTGTTAAGAGAATGGGTAATGGTAAGGGGAACATCCTCTAAAATCGAGAGGATAGCTTGGGATCGGTTAGAGGTAATGGTGAGGGACATCCGTGTTGTTTCTTTATTCACTGAGAGACTCCTCTTGAGTAATGACTGGATCCTTCGACTTTTGCTTTTTGAGAGGATCGCTAGGGACTAGGCTCTCTTTCTTTTCTTTCTTTTTTTCTTTTTTTTATTCTTTTTTTTTTAATCTTTTTTTTCAAATTTGCTTTTGAGAGAAAACTTCAACTAGCCCCTAGGATGGATCATTGCTTTCTGCCATTCTTCGAACTTGGAGACGGACAATCTTCTTTTGCATCGCGGGAGCCTCAAGGATAGTCCTTCTTCTTTTGGAGATGGCTAGGCGGGTTTCAAAACGTGCCGATCTTGAAATGAAGGGGTATTGTTTAGTGAGGGTGAGGTAATGGTTTCCCTATGGGTTAGGGTTTCAACCGCAGTCCCTATCGGATGATCCGAACGAGATTGAGTCTTCATTCGCTTGCTTAAGCTTACTTTGGAAGATTCATGCAAATTCATCGAGCAACAAGGTGGTGAGGGCGAAGGAAGATATGTGAGCACAGGAGATGCGAGATGGGGAGTTGGTGAGCCCCATTTTGAGAAGGATATCAGTCAATTTTCTTACTCCGATCAATTTAAATATTAGTCATTTCAAAGCATTAGTAATTGAGCAGCACAAGTGATTATGTACAATAAGACCATTTCAATTAGATGTAACGTGGGTGCGCAAGTAATGTCTCGAGTCTAGCAGGAATAGAAACAAATATTTTATTATTGAAATAAAAAGACTCATAACATGGATACAGCAGACCCAAATCATAGAAGAAAAGACATTTGCTATCGAAATGAAACAATCTAGACCCTACAAAGCCTGACTAACTGACTTCTTCACTGTGGAAAAGGATCCGTAACCGCCTTGGGAGGAGCTTTCTCAATTATGCCTTCATCAACCAGCTTCTGAATAAGTGCCTTTAGGAGGGAGCAATCATTAGTCAGGTGTCCAGGGTATTGATGATAGTAACAATAATTGCTGCGATCCAAACCCGGACTGGGTTTAATGGAATGATAATTATCAAGCGGCTTTATCATTCCCCTTCGCATCAACCCATTGAAAGCTTCCTCGGTTGTTATTCCCAGGTCATCAAATTCTCGTTGTTTGCGCGATGGACACCGACCACGATTTTGGACACCATTTTCCTCATGAGAACCTACCTCGATCTTCCCTTCGTCAATGAGTTCCTAGATGATCACCCTCAACTGTCTGCATTCACAAGTGGTATGGCCATGATACTGGTGATAGTAACAGTATTTGCTTGGATCCAGCTTCATGTTGTTATGCGGGGGACTATAATTGGTTAATGGTTGAACCAGTCCTCCACTCACCAAAACCTTGAGGAATTGATTCATAGGCATTCCCACCTTTCCCCAGTACGCTTTCTTCCTTTCCATCTGAACTGCCTTTGAAGGGGAACCGGGTATTGGCGTCCTTTGCTGGATAGGATTCACAGCAGGAATGAAAGACGTCTAATTCACAGTCACGTATGAGGTTGGCCCTGGACGCTGATCTTGAGGAGGTGATAATTTGAAGCCATATGAACTCATTAGTGGTTGAGAAGCATTTCCTTGAAGGGGGGCTTGGTCAGGGTGGAATAGCAGTGATCCCTTCTGAGTGAAATAATGACATGGTCCTTGGGAATCTGGTTGATACTGACTTTGCAAACCAATTTGATTAAGAGAATCAAAAATCTCGGGGATCGATTGCCTATCCAGAATCTGAGTTTGGACCACTTGAGGTGCCGGGGTGAGAATCTTATCTTGCTCATCCTCATCTATCCTTTTCATCACATTTCCAGTTCCATGCTCAACAATACTAGCATTGATGATTTCTTCGTACGACCCATCTTCATGACGAATTAGTGTGATCCCTCGGATGTGCATCGCTTCTACAAGCCTAGCGTGCATTTCTTCTTCTCGGGCTTTAGCAACTTGGGCAAGCAGTTGGGCCTTACATTCACGAACCATGGCAGCCTCAAGAGCAGCTCGCAACTCCGCCACCGACAAATCATTCATATCCAACTGACCTGAAGTGAGAGGAATTCCAGACTGAGCGGACGGTATAACTTTTGCACCAGACATCTCGAATAATAGAACAGATGGGAGCTTCGGAGGAATTGCGAATATTTCGAAGATGCGGACTAAATGATCACCCCTTGTAACAGAGCACGCACCCAACTTGTCACCGCTACAAAGGGTAGATATGGGTTTATGAGACGGTAAAGGGAGATTTTGAGGAAATATGGGAAAGGGAAAGGAACGAGGGACAGACTCGCACAAACAATTTTAATTATCTTCAAGTATAAATCAGTGTCTTAAATCCTAAGTATGGTTGGGAAAGGAGAAGCCTTTATTTATACTAACTACACCTTGGGGAAACCTAGGGACGCAATATTCAAATCACACTAAATGTTTTGCATTGAAATCTATAATAGGTAATGATACCTAACCAAAACCTAACACCGTATGAGACGGAGAGGTTTGTCCAAATTTCTGGGGAAATTTGGGCAGCATAACGGGTATTCTTGAAGAATTTCAAAGAAAAAACCGGCATGACCTCTAGTCGGTGCACGTTGACAATGCGGCATGATCTCTCGTTAGAACACGCCACGGGAGTGACATGTCCCCACGTGAAATCATGTTGCGTTGGCAACATGCCCACAAGATGCGAGGTTTTGGGGAAGGTATAAGGACCTATGATAAGTTTCAAAACAATTCATTTTGGTGTGATTAAAAACGTTGTATCAAAAACCAACCGTGGGTAAGGTTTAAGTGTGGTGCCACCTATAACGCACTAGGGGGGTAGGTTTGATTTCAGGCGCTCAAGCGTAGGCGAATTTCATGGCCGTCCGCGATGCCGTCAATCGCACCCGAGGGTTCTAAGTCTATGTGGTGTAGTGTGCGGATGACTATGTTCTTTTATTTACGAAAAACAAAATTTTATTTTTTTATTTTATTTTTTTATTTTTTTTTTTGAAAAGAAAAAGAGAAAACACACACACTCTCACAGGGAAGAAGGGGAACAATAATCAACTGAGCCATATTTCGATTCAAGGGACTGCCCTCAAACCAGCTTCTGAAGACCTGTTCAGTGACCATTCCTGTCGCGTGACACAGGACATCATGGGACAGAGATGTCGCACGACCAGGGTGATCACTGAACCAGAATTCCTGCAAAATCAAATCAGCCCCTGCCTCTCCATGGCAAGGGATGAAACATAATAACTAAAGCACAACAAGAAAGGCCACAGGACATACAAGGCTCACAAGTCTCATAATCGACAAAATGCATGTACTACAAAAGATGGTCAATGATGCACACAAGAATGGATATATTGGATGTTTAATCAAATGAAAGTTTGACCCTCTTAACTTTGAAAAATAGGTTTTCAAAGTGTATATCCCCAGTGGAGTCGCCACTGAATGTGCGCTCGCCCGCGAAATTTTGTTTTCCAATGATGAAAAAGAAAAAAAAAAGGAGTCGCCATGCCATGTTTTAGAGGTACACTTTGAAAAACATTTTAAGAGAGAATGAGTCCGGGGGTCAGGTTACGTGTTGGGAAGAATCGAGAGTTCACCCAACACGCCTCGTCCGTAGACGAGTCTTTCTAATTAAACATCCAATTAATCCATAAGTGTGTACAAGCATTGATAATAAACAAATGTAGTAAACATGTATTTTATTGATATGAACTTGGAAACTTACAACTTGTGAACCGATTATTCAGGGAGGCCACATCCCTTATACAACAGATCAATACAGGTTACAAGGGGAAATGGTTTCTGCAAATGGACATAGAGTGTCGCGTGACACAGGATGTGCCTGGCTAGATGTGTCGCGTGACACAGGATCTAGCCAGTCACAGTGTGTCGCGTGACACACAGTGTCCATCTGTAGATAATTACAAATTTGAACTCAGCAACACTAATAGCCAACACAGATCCAATTGATCAATCAGATATGCTTTGAAATACGTAAATAACAACAATTCAACCCAGGGAGTGTGGATATGGATAGATCCACACCCCCTTGGGGTCTAAACACCAAATTCCACAATGATCAAGCAATGAACAACCAATTATCCAAAACAACTAAATTAAACAGAGAGATTGCAATTGGGATTCAGTAATCAAGACTGATAGAGTCTAATTACTGAATCCAAGGGAGAGAAAACAATAGAATTATTAGAGGAACAAGATAGAAGAGAGAGGGAATTGAGGATGTTACCCTTATTGCTTCCACGAATTCTGTACCAAGTTAGGTACAGAACCCTTCTATAACAGCTTTTGGGCCTGGAGAGCTTGAGAGGATCAGTTGAGAGTAGATCTAAGAGAAGGTGAGGGAAGTGGGTTGAATTAGGAGGGATTGGAGGTGAATTGGGAGGAGAGAGATAGAGGTGTGTGTTTATTGTGTGTGTTACGTTGCATTTTTGGCAGAGTAATAGTGTGTAAAGTTCTGGATCCATTTCTAAGAGGGGAAGGGTCTTATTTATAGGCTGCAGTTAGTGGTCAAGGTGTGTTGCACGACTTCCTGTAACCACTTTCCAGGCCTCGACTTGTCGCGTGACACAACAAGTCACCAACTGCTTTTGGCGCCAAAACCAGTTTCTGGAACATTCAGGGAAAATACCCAAAAGGTCCCAAAAGGTTTTATTCCCAGGAGGTCCTTTAGCATGAGCAAAGTACGAAAAGGTACTTCCTTCGCGGGAAACTTATGAAATATTCCCGGAAGTCTCGGGACAAGCCGAGAATTTACCAAAATGCCCCTTAATGCAATTTTATCACATTAAAATGCACCTAAAAGGGTCGCGAATTGGATTGGCGTACTTACAGACATGTCAGGTATTGCTTTACTTCTTCAATCTCTCTTTGACACTCTTCTGTCCATTCCATTGAGGCATTCTTTTTTAGTAACTTGAAGATGGGCTCACACATTGTTGTTAGTAGATGAATGAACCGACTGATATACTGCAAATGACCCATGAACCCTTTTAGTTCCTTTTGAGTATTTGGTGGAGATATGTCAATGATGGCTTTGATCTTTGAGGGGTCTGCTTCAATTCCCCTTTCCGTGACCAAGTATCCCAAGACCTTCCCCCTTATTACCCCGAATGTACATTTTGCAGGGTTCAACCTCATTTTGTGCTTTTTGAGCCTTTCAAAGAATTTCTTCAAATCAATCACGTGCTGACCATCTGTAGACTTCAAGTTAATGATCATGTAATCCACGTATACCTCAATCTCCTTATGGATCATGTCATGGAAGATTGACGTAACATCTCTTTGGTACATAACCCCTGCGTTCTTCAACCCAAACAACATCACAGTGTAACAGAAAGTCCCCAATGGAGTAATGAATGTGATCTTGCGTTGGTCTTCCTCGGACATCAGAATCTTATTATACTTGAAAACCCCATCTACAAAGGAACGAACCTCATACGTAGTTGTAGTATCAACAAGCATATAAATATTCAGGAGCAGAAAGTCATCCTTTGGTGACATTTTTTATTCAAATCCTTGAAATTCACACAAACTTGGACCTTGCCATTTGCCTTCCGTACTATCACTATGTCGGCCAACCATGTCAGATGCTCAATTACCTTATGAACCCTACGCTGAGCAGCTTCATAACCTCTTGTTTGGCCTGTAACAACCATACTGGCTTGAGCTTGCGGTGTTTCTACTTGACCGGCTTCACATCTGGTGTGAGTGGTATTCTATGATCCACGACATTCTGATCTAGCCCTAGCATATCTTGATTGGACCATGCAAACACATCCATATATTCATTGAGCAACCCAAACAACGCGGTTTTCTTTTCTCTTTTGAAGAAGTTGCCAATCTTTGTCTCCTCTGATTCTGTAAGTACGCCAATCCAATTCGTGACCTTTTCAGATGCATTTTAAAATGATAAAATTGCATTTAGGGGCGTTTTGGTAAATTCCCGGTCCATCCCGAGACTTCCGAAAACATTTCATAAGTTTCTCGCGAAGGAAGTACTTTTTTGTACTTTGCTCAGGCTAAGGGACCTAAAAGGAATAAATCTATTTTGGACTTTTTAGGAATTATCCAAGAAGGTTCCAGAACTAGATTTGGCGCCAAAAACGGTTATGGTCACCTTGTGTCACGCGACAAGTCGAGGCATGGAAAGTGGTTACGTTATGCCGTGCGACACATTGAGGCCACTAACTGCAGCTATAAATAAGACCCTACCCCTCTCAGTTTTGGATCCGAATTTGAACCTCCCAAAGTCACTCTGCCAAAATTCATCCAGAAACTCTCTCTCTCCTGCTCCCTCACCAAAACCACCCAATTCCCTCACCTCTCATCTCTCTTCAACCCATTTCCTCTCCTTCTCCACCACACACTTCAGATCCTCCAATCCAGCCCTCAGTTCGTGCTTAGATCTCCAGTCAGAAGTTGAATTGAAGACTCCTACACCTAACTTGGTGTAAGAGTTGAGGACTACAAGGGTAACTCTCTCTCCTCCTTTCTCTCTCTCTCATCTACTTGTCTATTTTGTTCTTCCTTCTTCTCCACTTGATAATCAGGCTCCATCTGCCTCATATTATCAAGTGACAACTGCAATCTCTCTGTTTAAATCATTTATACTTGGATCCAATTGCTTGCTTATGATGTGATTTACTTAGATTGGCAATTTGGATATCAAGGGAGTGTGGATCTCCCATATCCACACTCCTTTGATCAATTCGTATCTAATTCATGTTGTTCTTATTAGTTTTGGTAGAATTGTTGTGAATCTGTTGGATCTGCATCTTAGTTTGTGAGGTACCTGCAGATGGTAACCTTATGTCACGCGACACATGTGGACATGAGGAGTCCTGTGTCACGCGACATGTCGTGACCATCTGCAGGGACCATATTTCATTTTGTAATTTGTTTTAGTTGTTTATTTTAGCATTCAATAAAGTGTTCATGTTGTTTAATGCTTAGATCTGGTCTTAATAGTAATTTTGTGTTCATCTAGAAGTTCTGTGATCTGATTAGTTGTGAGCCTCTGCAAGGTGACCATTGATGTCACGCGACATATTTGGACAAGGGAGTCCTTTGTCACGCGACAGAAATGATCCTTTGCAGAGGACCTGTTTGTTTTGTAATCTGTTCTTATATTGTAAAGGGATGTGGCCTCCCGGACAATTGGTCTACAAGTTGTAATGATCTTGCTTATTCAATAAAATCCATGTTTATCGCATTTGCCAATTATCATCGTTTGCACATTGTCTTGAATTACTTGGATGTCTAAATTAGAAAGACTCGTCTACGGATGAGGCGTGTTAGGTGAACTCTCAGTTCTTCCCAACACGTAACCTGACCCCCGAACCCATTTTCTCTGTCAAAAAGGTTTTTCAAAGTGCACCTCTAAAAGCATGGCGTGGCGACTCCTGTTTTCCATAATTCATCATTTTCGGGCGAGCGCGCATTCAGTGGCGACTCCGCTGGGGACATGCTTTTTGAAAACCTGTTTTTTCAAAAAACTAAGAGGGTCATGCTTTCGTTCGTTTAAACATCCAATGCGTTCATTCTATGTGCATCCTTGATAATCATGTGCGATACATGCATTTTATGAGATCTTACAACTTGTAGGCCTTTTGTGTATTGTTTGTGGTTTATATATGTTGCTTTACTGGTTGGTCTCATCCCTTGCCAAGGAGAGGCAGGGGCTAATCTCAGTTTTGCAGGGTCTGGTTCAGTGACTCTCTTGGTCGTGCGACAGCCTTGTCCCATGCTGTTCTGTGTCACGCGACAAGAGTAGTCACTGGACGGGTTCGTGTTCGTTTGAGGGCAGTCCCTTGAATCAAGAGAAAGATTGCTCAGCTGACTGGTGTTCCTTTTTTCTTCCCTGAGAGAGTGTGTGTGTGTGTTTTCTTTTTAATAAATAAAATAGATAAATAAAAATTTTGTTTTTTTTGTAAATAAAAGAATATAGTCATCCGCACACTACGTCACATAGCTTTAGAACCCTCGGGTGCGATTGACGGCATCGCGGACGGTGATAATATTCGCCTACGCTTGAGCGCCTAATGTCAAACCCATTCCCCTAGTGCGTTTAGGTGGCACCACACTCAAACCTTACCCACGGTTGGTTTTTGATACAACGTTTTAACTACACCAAAATGAGTTGTTTTTGAAATTTCCAATAAGTCTTTCTACCTTCCCCAAAACCCCGCACCTTGTGGGCATGTTGCCAATGCAACATGGTTTCACGTGAGGACATGTCACTCCCATGGCGTGTCCTAAACGAGAGATCATGCCGCATTGTCACCATGCACCGATGAGAGGTCATGCCGGATTTTTCTTGGAAATTCCCCGAGAATACCCGTTATGCTGCCCAAATTTCCCTAGAAATTGGGGCTACTCGTCCGTCCCACGTCGTGTTAGGTTTTGTTTAGGTATCATCACTTATTATTAATTTCAAATGCAAAACATTTAGTGTAATGTGAACGTTGCGTCCCTAGGCTTCCCCAAGGTATAGTTTGCGTAAATAAAGGATTAGCCTTTCCCAACCGTTCTTAGGATTTAAACCACTGATTTATACTTGAAGATAAATAATTGTTTGCACGAGTCTGTTCTCTCCGTTTCTTCTCCCTCTCCCGTATTTCCTCATTACCTTATAAACCCATATCTACCCTCTGTAGCGGTGACAAGTTGGGAGCGTGTTCTGGTATTCTGCGGTCTTTGGGTTCCTATCTTCAAAGCATTTCCTGTAAGGCTTTTATCTGTTCCGCTATCCGAGATGTCGGGTGCAGAGAACATGTCGCCTGCTCAGTCTGGAGGTTCATTTGCTATGGGTCAGCCGGGGTCGAATGATTTGTCCATGGAAGAAATGAAGGCTAATTTGGAAGCCGCTCTAGTTAGAGAGCGTGAGGCTCGATTACTCGCTCAAGCCAGAGAAGAGGCGATGCATTCTAAGTTCGTAGAAGCAATGAGAAGCCGTGGTATTGTTGTGATCCGACGCGCTGATGGAACTTATGAAGAGATTACCGAGGTTAATGACACTGATCTAGGAGCCGGGAATGTTTCTCTCCCTTTTCAGCCTCAGACCCAGGGTACACAGTTCAGTTATGCTCAGAATCAGGGGCTGCCGGTAAGCTCTCAAGTTGGTTTTGGTGGACCACAGCCGGTCTTCCATGATTTGACCTCCTCACCAATTCTTAATGCTCCCGTGCCTCTAAGCCATTTTGGGTCCCAATTTCCGAACAGTCAGAGCGAGTTGTATCCAGATTCTCAGTATCAGCAAGGTCAGTCCTATGGTCCTCAATTCCGGGGTAATGCCCAGTATCAGAATCAGCACCCTTATTCCGGGAATCAGTTCAGCCAAGATGGATTTCTACAGTCTCCCGCTAGCCAGCCTCAACCTCTGGGATATCAGTCTCGGCCTTTAATGAATTCAGCTTTTAGTTTTGGCTCCCCATCTATGCAACATCCGGGGTCAATTCCTTACAGGCCTGCCGGTGCTTTTCCGCAGAATCAAAATTTCCCAACCGGTCAGTTTAACTATCTATCAGTTCCAACACCCTTCAGTCTACCACCAGTTTCTGGGTCAGCTCAGTCGTCTCTCTTCCAACCAGCCAGTCTTGAGCCTTCTTCAACTATTGCTCCCGCTCTTCCTCAGCTTCCCGGGATGACTCCGGAGGTAACTGCACTGTTGAAACAAATGCAGCAGCAAATTGACAAGTTGACGGCAGGATCAAGTGGACCTAAGGTTGTTGACCCAAGGCAAGTAGAGCCTCTCCCTTATAAGTTCAAGATGCCCAAGATACAATTTGATGGCTCAGCATGTCCGAAAACTCATGTGGACACATACGTGATGACTATGGGGGCAATGGGTTGTACTCCCGAGTTTATGGCTCAACACTTTCATCTCACACTCAAAGGACCTGCTTTGACATGGTTTCTAAACCTTAAGTCAGAAGCTCGAGCTACTTGGAGTCAGATCACTGAAGCCTTTCTTGAAAAATACCGTGGGAACCTCGAATGGCGCACAACTAGAGATGACTTGGTCGGTACAATTCAGAAACAGGATGAGTCAATCACCGAGTTCTACAAGAGGTGGAACGCTAAGCTGAATGAACTCTCTGAGTCAATCCCGCTGCAAGATCAAAAGGACATCTTTCTATCGTGTGTGAAGCCAGTTCTCCGTGAAGCTATCGGAAGTGGTTGGTATCCTGACTTGAGGGAAATGGTAGGCATGGGAGCCCGCAGCGAAAATAGGCTCTTTAACCTTGCATCAAACACCAATGTTGGCAATAATGGTGGATTTCGACACAGAGCGGCAAGTCCAACGGCCCCTAAAGCAAAAGAGATGTCCATTGACGACAATGTCAATGATCTACAGGCAAGGGACCAGAAAAAGCAGCATTTTCCATTCCGTAAGCAGTATCAGTTTGATGATCTCGGAATGACAACCGAAGAGGCCTTCAACGAATTGGTTCGACAGGGAATGATCAGGCCACTTGATAACTACAACCCTACCAAACCCAATCCGGACTTGGATCATAGCAAATATTGCCAATATCACCAGTATCCGGGCCACATCACTAATGACTGCGTCCCCTTGAAGAAGGCCATTCAAAAACTTGTTGATGATGGAAAAGTTGAGAAGGCTTGCCCCAATGTTGTCCCCGATCTTCTTCAGTGATATCAGCAGAAGCCCAGAGGTTATCCCACCTATAGACGGCGAAGTCAATCAGTCAGCGTCGTAGGTTCTAGAGTGTCTTTTATGTGGTCGCGAGTCTGTCAAGTCCATGTTATGAGTCTTTTATTTGCAGTAATAAAAAATCTTTGTTTCTATTCTTGCTAGACTCGAGACATTACTTGCACACCCATGGTACACTTAATTGAAATGGTTTTATTCTAAATGATCACTTGTGCTGCTCACCGACTAATGCTTTGAAATGACTAATGTTTAAATTGATCGGAGCGAGAAAATCGACTGATATCCCCATCTTGCGTCCCATATGCTCACACCTCTTTCATAACCTCGTTGCTCGATGAATTTGCACGGATCTTCCTCAGAGTAAACTTAAGAAAGCAAATGAAGGCTCAATCTCGTTCGAATCATTCGGTAGGGACTGCAGTTGAAACCATTCACCCCTAGGAAAGCCATTACCTTACCCTCACTAAACAATACCCCTTCATTTCAAGATCGGCATATTTGAAACCCGTTCAACCATCGCCAGAAGAAGAGGGACTATCCTTGAGGCTCCCGTGGTTCAAAAGAAGAATGACCAGCCCCAAGTTCAAGAACGACGGAAGCAATGATCCATCCTGGGGACTAGTTGAAATGCTCCTCTCAAAAAAAATAATATAAAAAGGGGGGCAAAATAAAAAAAGAAAGAAGAAGAAAAGAAATAGAGCATAATCCCCAGCGACCCTTTCAAAAGTAAAAGTCAGAAGTCGTTACTCAAAGGGAGTCTCAGAGCCAATAAAGAAGCAGCACGGATGTCCCTCACCATTACCTCTAACCGATCCCAAGCCGTCCTCTCGATTTTAGAGGACATTCCCGTTACCATTACCCTTATCTTTACCAAAACCAAGATCGACCTCTCATCCTTAAAGGAAATAAAGATGCAACCACAAATATCCTCACCTTAGAAACCCCAAACAATTCCCAAAAAGCCAACCTCTCATATTTAGAGGTTCAGTCAGCAAAAGGCCTAGCCGACCTCTCATTTTAAGAGGTCATGATATCCCAAATTTACCCGAAGACCGATCGAAACCCCGAGACCCAGTCGCAGTTCCTACCGAATAGCAGTTTCATTCCCAATATCGCCAAGATCTAAATCAGATTATTGATTGAAGCGGAGCCAAGTCCACCCCGGCTCAAAGGACCATCAAGCGAAGATTGTGCAAATTCCATCCGTTCATTCGACGTTTTATGTGAGCATATTTCATTTCTCCTCCACAAACACTTGCCGTGGACGTCCCACTGGGGCTTCACGTCCGTGTCTCCCATCGACACTCCAAGAGGACATGTTCTTTCAATTCCCAAAATCCCCAAAGGTCCTCAGATCCTCGAATTCCAACGTTCATTCTTTTCATTCGGGATAAGCCCGAACTACGGCGACCTGAGCTCCTCCTATGGAGGGGAACGTAGGCAACCATAACTGGTCTGGTCGAAATCACAAACAAATCTCAGAAAATCTGGTCTCAGCAAGGGCCTTTCCTATACACTTTCCATCCTTCCGAATTTGATTCTCGATATCAGTTGGCTTTCTCCTCGTGATTAATTGGAATATTTGTTCATATCGGCTTTGGTGGTTGAGTAACCCGAACATCAATAAAGGGTTTTAAGCAGCTTTGTGATCATCACGAATAAGACAAGTTTTCAAGTGTCTCGACAAGTCTTCTCTTTCTACATCATAGGAAGATAGAGCTAAACACCGTGTCGGTCAGCAGGGGCTTCCATACACTTCTCCACAACTTGCGATGCTTATACTCTCTCAAAAGAGTCAAACCTAAAGCGAGAGTGTCATACAGAAAATCGGGATACATTCCCACCATTCGAAAGATACGCCCATGCGCATAAATCGCTCCTATGTCTTGTCTGCCGACTGACTGGCTGAAATTTGAAGAGTAACCTCCCTCTGAGTTGCATGATTGTGTTGACTACAGTAAAACTGGGTGTCAGACTGGGCTTGGCCAGAGGAAGAGAATGATTTGTGCACTTGTACGGTTCCATAGGATGGTTCTATAACCTCGACCCTTGGGAATTGATTTGCTACTAAAAGCATACCTCAGGATGGAGCTACTGAGTCCCATACCCTAAGCAAAAAGGGAGGAGTCTTGAAATGATGTGGAAGCCTAGATTGGGAGGCTTGTCAGCATGACTTGTTGTGTCACGCGACAGAAGGTGCCTCAACAGTCCTGAGCCGTGCGATATCTTGTGACCAACACCAGACATCAGCAATCTGCAATCTGATCTGTACCAAGACACGCCCCTACTTTGTCACAAGCTACAAATGACCAAAACCACCAGCCTGTAAATAAACCCGGGAGAGGGATTCATTCAGTTCAAATGCATACGAACCCTCATACATATGTCATACACAATTACCCCAAAGCAGTTCCATAATCTCATGTATAAACCCGGCAAAGCCAACCTGTCAATACAATAAATCGTACTCCTTCCCCCTCGTTCCCAAAATTAACAGACTCGTGCAAACAAGCTAACATAGTTTAACTTTTGGCTAACAAAATAGCATAATTAGATTGTACTGTTTCGAGTGTCGCATTTCCCCGCAGGTACAACAGTTAACTGAGCAAACCTCAAAGATTGTCCCTCAAAGCAAAGCCTAGACGAAAAAAGTTCGTGTCTAGCTGAATCCCCCAGCAAGACGCATCGAAAATCAAATAGCCCCACCGTCAACCGTCAACAAGAATCCGTCACAAGCAAAGCAAAGCCCCCGTCACAAATAAGCAAAGCCCCATCATAACAAGCAAAGTTCCCGTCACATCAGGCAAGGTCCCACATCCGAAAGTCAACCGTCAACAGAGACCACCCCACACTTAGCAGCTACACTTATCCCCAACACCAGTAGCATGAGTCCCTTCGACACCCACAAAGATCAGCAATGGCATGAAACCCTTCGGCAGTCACAATCGTCAGTAGCAGTAGCATCAGTCCCTCCGGCAGCTACAGGTGAGCACAACACAGGTATGAACACATATTTCTTTCAAGCGTCAAATCATCATATCATGTCATTTTAAAGTTGGTTCGAGATTCCGTAGATCTCACTTCATTTTCAAAATCGGTCCGAGACGCCGTAGGTCTCACGTCACTTTCAAAATCGGTCTGAGACGCCGTAGATCTCACTTCATTTTCAAAATTGGTCCGAGATGCCGTAGGTCTCACGTCATTTTAAAGTTGGTTCGAGACGCCGTAGATCTCACTTCATTTTCAAAATTGGTTCGAGACGCCATAGATCTCACATCATTTTCAAAATCGGTCTGAGACGCCGTAGGTCTCATGTCATTTTCAAGTCGGTCTGAGACGCCGTAGGTCTCACGTCATTTTCAAAATCGGTCCGAGACGCCGTAGTTCTCACGTCATTTTCAAGATCGGTCCGAGACGCCGTAGGTCTCATGTCACTTTCAAAATCGGTCCGAGACGCCGTAGATCTCACTTCATTTTCAAAATCGGTCCGAGACGCTGTAGGTCTCACGTCATTTTAAAGTTGGTTCGAGACACCGTAGGTCTCACGTCACTTTCAAGATCGGTCTGGGACACCGTAGATCTCACTTCATTTTCAAAATCGGTCCGAGACGCCGTAGTTCTCACGTCATTTTAAAGTTGGTTCGAGACGCCGTAGGTCTCACTTCATTTTCAAAATCGGTCCGAGACGCCGTAGGTCTCACGTCATTTTAAAGTTGGTTCGAGATGCTGTAGGTCTCACGTCATTTCAAAATCGGTCCGAGACACCGTAGGTCTCATGTCTTTTTCAAAGTGGTCCGAGACGCCGTAGGTCTCACGTCATTTTAAAGTTGGTTCGAGACGCCGTAGGTCTCACGTCATTTTCAAAATCGGTCCGAGACACCGTAGGTCTCACGTCATTTTCAAAATTTGTCCGAGACACCGTAGGTCTCACGTCATTTTCAAAATCGGTCCGAGACACCGTAGGTCTCACGTCATTTTCAAAATCGGTCCGAGACGCCGTAGGTCTCACGTCACTTTCAAGATCGGTCCGGGACATCGTAGGTCTCACGTCATTTTCAAGATCGGTCCGAGACACCGTAGGTCTCACATCATTTTCAAAGTCGGTCTGAGACACCGTAGGTCTCACGTCACTTTCAAAATCAGTCCGAGATGCCGTAGCTCTCACGTCATTTTCAAATCGGTCCGAGATGCCATAGATCTCACATCACTTTCAAAATCGGTCTGAGACGCCGTAGGTCTCACGTCATTTTCAAGTCGGTCCGAGACGCCGTAGGTCTCACTTCACTTTCAAGATCAGTCTGGGACACCGTAGGTCTCACGTCATTTTCAAGTCGGTCCGAGACACCGTAGGTCTCACATCATTTTCAAAATTGGTTCGAGACACCGTAGATCTCACGTCACTTTCAAAATCGGTTCGAGACGCCATAGGTCTCACGTCACTTTCAAAATCGGTCCGAGACGCCGTAGGTCTCACGTCATTTTCAAGTCGGTCCGAGACGCCGTAGGTCTCACGTCATTGTCAAAATTGGTCCGAGACGCCATAGATCTCACATCACTTTCAAAATCGGTCCGAGACGCCGTAGGTCTCACGTCATTTTCAAAGTTGGTTCGAGACGCCGTAGATCTCACTTCATTTTCAAGTCGATCCGAGACACCGTAGGTATCACGTCATTTTCAAAATCGGTTCGAGACACGGTAGGTCTCGCGTCATTTTTTTCAAAGTTGGTTCGAGGCACCGTATGTCTCATGTCATTTTCGCTTTGGTTCGAGAAGCCGTATGTTCTCAGCTTTCGAACTACGTTTTGGCTTGATTCCCTCCCCGGGATACGTAGGAATCCTTTCTCAAAAGGTCCAGCCATCCGACTCCCCAGATCACCGTCTAGCCCTCCGCCTTATCCCCCAGTCGCTCATTGGGATTGGGTCTTATTTTATCGACAACCTCACTTCTTCCATAAGTGACGTTGCCGAGGGGCTCTGTAAGTACGCCAATCCAATTCGCGACCTTTTCAGATGCATTTTAAAATGATAAAATTGCATTTAGGGGCGTTTTGGTAAATTCCCGGTCCATCCCGAGACTTCCGAAAACATTTCATAAGTTTCTCGCGAAGGAAGTACTTTTTTGTACTTTGCTCAGGCTAAGGGACCTAAAAGGAATAAATCTGTTTTGGACTTTTTAGGAATTATCCAAGAAGGTTCCAGAACCAGATTTGGCGCCAAAAACGGTTATGGTCACCTTGTGTCACGCGACAAGTCAAGGCATGGAAAGTGGTTACGTTATGTCGTGCGACACATTGAGGCCACTAACCGCAGCCTATAAATAAGACCCTACCCTCTCGGCTTTGGATCCGAATTTGAACCTCCCAAAGTCACTCTGCCAAAATTCATCCGTAAACTCTCTCTCTCCGCTCCCTCACCAAAACCACCCAATTCCCTCACCTCTCATCTCTCTTCAACCCATTTCCTCTCCTTCTCCACCACACACTTCGATCCTCCAATCCAGCCCTCGCCCGTGCTTAGATCTCCAAATGAAGTTGAATTGAAGACTCCTACACCTAACTTGGTGTAAGAGTTGAGGACTACAAGGGTAACTCTCTCTCCTCCTTTCTCTCTCTCATCTACTTATCTATTTTGTTCTTCCTTCTTCTCCACTTGATAATCAGGCTCCATCTGCCTCAGATTAACAAGTGGCAACTGCAATCTCTCTGTTTAAATCGTTTATACTTGGATCCAATTGCTTGCTTAGATGTGATTTACTTAGATTGGCAATTTGGATATCAAGGGAGTGTGGATCTCCCATATCCACACTCCTTTGATCAATTCGTATCTAATTCATGTTTTTCTTATTAGTTTTGGTAGAATTGTTGTGAATTTGTTGGATCTGCATCTTAGTTTGTGAGTTACCTGCAGATGGTAACCTTATGTCACGCGACACATGTGGACATGAGGAGTCCTGTGTCACGCGACATGTCGTGACCATCTGCAGGGACCATATTTCATTTTGTAATTTGTTTTAGTTGTTTATTTTAGCATTCAATAAAGTGTTCATGTTGTTTAATGCTTAGATCTGGTCTTAATAGTAATTTTGTGTTCATCTAGAAGTTCTGTGATCTGATTAGTTGTGAGCCTCTGCAAGGTGACCATTGTTGTCACGCGACATGTTTGGACAAGGGAGTCCTATGTCACGCGACAGAAATGATCCTTTGCAGAGGACCTGTTTGTTTTGTAATCTGTTCTTATATTGTAAAGGGATGTGGCCTCCCGGACAATTGGTCTACAAGTTGTAATGATCTTGCTTATTCAATAAAATCCATGTTTATCGCATTTGCCAATTATCATCGTTTGCACATTGTCTTGAATTACTTGGATGTCTAAATTAGAAAGACTCGTCTACGGACGAGGCGTGTTGGGTGAACTCTCAGTTCTTCCCAACACGTAACCTGACCCCCGAACCCATTTTCTCTGTCAAAAAGGTTTTTCAAAGTGCACCTCTAAAATCATGGATTGACGACTCCTTTTTTCCATAATTTCTCATTTTCGGGTGAGCGCGTTGGTACCCAGATTAAGAGTATGTAACTCTTCATCAGCCCCTGGCCCATTTTCACCACAACTACGAACCTGCTGAGCTAATTCTTTTAAGAGTTCATTTTTTCTGGCTTGTTTCATCATATGATTCATTATTAACTAGTTCATTATTTTCATTATAAGTTAATTCGAAAATATCAAATTTCTTATTGACAAAGAAATGGAATACAAGCTCAAAAATTGCATCAATGTCCTTGGGAGTGAGGTCATCGGAGGCAAAACGAGATTAAAAAGTAAATGACAATAATTCATGTTGCTTGGGAGTGCGGTGTGCGTAGCCCATCTTCTCTATCATGATTTTATCCGTTGTAATTGGTCCCCCAATTGAGAACCAGTTCTTGAGCGTGTCTGAACTCGGCTTGATTTCTTCGAGCTCTTCTTCTTTAAAGATCTTCATTCCCCCAGCCTCTATTTCATTTACTGAATATGATAAACATGGAGCTAAGTGGAAGTCTGTAAGTGTCATTTCTGCTATGTCGTGCTGAACCTGAAGGATAGGATTGTCGACTCTTTCACTGCTAGCAACTGATTCCCCCAAGATTGTCACAATTTTGCCCCTTTTATGATCTTCACATACAGATGTAAAGTGGAGGCTACTCCACCGATACTATGAAACCATGGTCTCATCAAAAGCATATTAAAGGAAGATGTGACATCAATCACTTGAAATTCTATTGGCATTGTTACATTCCCAAATTCAACATTCACTTCGATCATCCCCAAAAGTTTGTGGCTCCTTCAGTCATATGCCCTTACTGTCTGTCCTGAGGGTTTCAAGTCGGATGGACTAAGCCCAAATATTCCCAATATCTTTAGCGGCAGTAAGTTCAAAGCAGATCCCCCATCAACTAAGACTCGGGATAGTGGCCTCCTTTCTACATTCACTTTAAGATGCAAGGCTTCATTGTTTTCACAACCGTACGGAGGTAGATCAAGATTGATATAAATGATCACATTCTCATATTCTCGATCATGGACATCAAGTCTCCGGGACTTGTATCAGGTGAAACTGATGTAGCTGTTAGACTCTTAACGATTATGATCTAGTACTTATTTGAAGATTCTTCCCAAATAAAGATGTTGGCTTAGGTTTTATTGAGTTGTGCGAGCAAGGGGTCATCGGGTTCATTCACTTGAGGAGGGGCATATTGAGTTGGAGTATCAGTAGGGATGACTTATCCAGGACGGGTCAACATGTTAACACTTGACTCTTGCCTTTTCTTTCTACGTTCTAATACTTTTTCCATGACCTCATCATAAGCCACAACGCAAAAAGAATCATTCATTTCATTAAGAACATAAGGTCCCCTATTTACAAGTGGATCCGAATGGGTGATACCTTTCATTTCATCCCTTAACTCTATTACATTGACATCATTGTTAGGGAGGGGATTGTTGCCAAAATTGGGGGTGATGAACTCATGCTTATCTGCTAGGTCTTAGATGACATCTTTGAGGGTATAACATATTTTGATGGTGTGACCACTATGCTGGTGGTAGCCACATCATTGATCATGGGCATGGTTGTCACAAATCTACCTCACTTTGTGCCCTTCTAGTGGCTTGATTTGGCCCTTGGCCACCAAAACTTCGAATGCCCTGGACTGAGTCACTCCTTGGAGTAGAGTGTAAATTCTCTCATTCTTGTGGTTGGTACAGGGAGGAGGTACACTTGAATAGACCCCTTTACCGGTCATGATGGCATTGACGGAGGTTTCTTTGTTAGCGGTGGAAGTAGAAGCTTTATAGCGGAAGGTGGGGGTGCTTTTCTTGATCTCGCGGAACAAGTCATCAACTCGGATACCCGCATCATACATATGTGCAAAATCTGGATAAAACCCTCCTCTAAGGTGAGTGCAGTAGTCGAGCTTTAAACATTTCAAGAAAATTTCAACTTGTTCTTTCACCAAAGGCCGATCAACAATTTTAGCAAGTTATCATTACACCTCCTTGCAAAATCAATAAATGACTCGTTACCCATTTGAGTCATGGATTCTAACTCCTTCCTCATGGGACGATGTGTGGTATTCCCTTGATATTAAGTTTTAAAGGTATCCATGGCAGCATCCTAGATGTGGCGGGTCGAAACGGGGAGACCCATATACCAATCCTTTGCAGCCCTCTCCAAAGTCAACGAAAAACATTGGGCCACAATCTGTGGTGAAACCTTCTTGGGTAGCATGGCCCATATGTTAGAGTCCACATGAGAGTTGAGTCAAGAGTTCCATGCCCTTGAACTTCCCAATTTCGGGCATCTTGAACTTGTCGGGAAGGACAGCCATAGTGTTCATTAACAAAGCTGACTGATTAAGACTAGAATCGGAACTCTTGATTAGCTGAAGTCCATTGAAACGTTGGTCAATATAACTCATTAAGGTGTTGACCACAATCTTATGGTTACATCCTTTATTTTCTTTCTCCCTTCTCTTGAGAGAGTTGATATATAGTGAAGCAAATATGCATTTTGTCCATTCGAAATAATCCCCTGTGCCGCTTGTTTTACCCTTGGCGAGCTTCAAGTTGGGCCTTGAGTTTGCTGGTTTCTTCTTTGTGGGCCGCATTTTCACGGTCCAAATGTGCTTTCTACCTATCATCCTTGGTTTGGGCTTCCTTAGTAAGGGATTCGAGCTATTCTTTCATGGATAGCATCATGCCGAGCAATTCCACATTCGTGAGGTTATCACTATCGCTGCTGCTACCACTGTTATCAAGACCGGCCATTGGAATTGATGGGATTTTTTCTATAACCTCTTCATGGATAAACCTTCTTATAAGATCTTGGTAACACCGAAATGGAGCAATTGGGCTTAGTTGGAGAAGAACAGACTCTTTTACATTATTTCATATACATTGTCGGAAGGACAAAGTCCTTTTTGGGTTTCTACCAAGAGCTCTAGAATAGTGGAATCGTCACACTAGTATATAGACCATATCGTGGTTCAATATACTCTTCGGATTCCACCGTTTCATTTCTGAACCTAAGTATGTAGTGATTTAATTGAATCAACGTCAAGAAAAATACACATATAAACGAAAATATGCCCATAATAACCACATATTTCTTTTAAATGAAACATCGTGTGTGTTTGGTGACGTTAGCACAAGGAAATTCTGACATACTAAACTGACAGAGTCACGAAATGTATAACCTAGTCTAAGAGTGTGTTGCTTGTGCAATGGCTGAAGAGGCTAATAAGCTACCCGCTTGTATGGTCTTTGGAGCATGTAGCAGGCTGAAGGTCACAACTTTGCGAGAGACCAAGCACTCCAAGAAAGTACACTATTTACGGTGGCTGAAAACCGCCGTAAATAGTAACTGAGGCCACCATAAATACTATATACGGCGGCTATTCGACGGTTTATTTTGCGCCTCATTTGGTAGTGCCGTATTTGTATTTACGGCGAATATTACCGCCGTAAATACTATATACGGTGGATATTGCAGCCGCCGTAAATGATGAAATACATATACGGCGGATGTAGAGCCGTCGTATATGATGAAATACAAATACGATGGATATAGCGGCCGCCGTATATGAATAGGCTGAGTACCTATATGACTCAACTGAGCATGCTTATGCCGTAGCTTCCCAAAAATCCAACGCTTCGCTCGACCGAGTCCTTAGCCCTGCTTGGCCGTGCACTTGCATACGATTACAGCAGATATAGGGCCGTCGTAAATAACTAGGATTTGCTCGGTCGAGTCTTAATCCCTGTACGACTGAGCAGTCCCTATATATTAACAACCCAAATGCAACCATAACAAAAGCTAACACTTGAGCCAAATGCAACATGTATAATAACTAGGCTTCGTAAATGTAAATATACATTGTTTTAACACCATGTATATTATCCTAAATGCAACCTTAGATTACAAAATGATCAATGATCTATACATCAAAACCTTCATCCACACATACAAACCAAACCAATTACCATTATTTTAGTAAAATGAGAATCTTAATATCATCACCACTGACACCAGCAACTTCTCCATCTATCTAAGCCTCGTCAGGGTCCTCCACCCAAACAAGTGATCCAACCCCTAAGCTGACTGAAGCAGCCTGCAAACGAACATAGCATTTTGATATTAATCATCATTACAAGCATCATAGCAAGAAAAAGTGCACTACTACAAGTACATCATTTAAACAAAGACAGAACAGGTGTATCATGTATGGGCATATGTGTCCTAAAGAAGAGACTCATAAGTAAAGGGCCTTAAACAAGTTTCTTATTCACGTGGGGCAAGTATCATGTTAAGTGGTCAACTAGTTTGAATCTAACTTAGAGAGAGAGGAGGGGGAGAGAGCAAAGATTTTGGCATGTCAAATGGACAGATGCAATCCCATTCTTTATATAGAGTAAGATTGAACAAACTACAGCAGCACAGCTACAGAGAACTGAATGACTTGCCATTTAGTTTGTAGTTAAACCAAAAAGATTCCACAAGTTGAATTAATATAAGTAATAGCAGCCAATGTATCCAGAATAATTGCATTGTTAGAAAGCCTTTAATATTTTAGAATCCCCAATAACCAGACTTAGTAAGTCTACTCTTTAGAGATGAAGTTTGTTAACTTACTTGAGATCTTGAATAGCAACAGAGATCTTGAACAACACATCAAATGTTTCAGCAACTAAACTAACCAAATGGGCATAATTTTGAACAGTTAAAACCCAAACACAGAGATAAGTTTGTTAACTTACTTGAGAGGCTTGTAATCTGAATCCCAGAAGTCCAAGTTTATTCAAACTTTTGGGTATTATCTGAAAGTATGAATTGAAGACAGCTAAGATTGGAAAATGAAAAGTCAAGGAGACATGGAAAAAGCTCAGAAAATATCATCATAAGGGACATAATTAGAGATGAAGTTAACTAAAATCCCATAAACAGACTTAGTAAGACCACTCTTTAGAGATGAAGTAAACTAAAATCCAATTATACAAGAATATATCACAAAAATTAAAGTAGTGTTCTCATATACCATTGCCTATTACTGCCATTTCCATGTAGTTTCATAACACTACGCTGCAAATCTTCTAGCAGTTTTTGTTGAGCGTTTAATTGCTTTGAAAATTCAGCTTGTTGGGCCTCTTGATGCCTTGAAAATTCAGCTCTTTGGTCCTTTTGACTCCTTGAAAATTCAACTTCCATGGATGCGATCTTCTCCTCAAATTCGGCATGGACTGCAGAAACACTTTTAGATGTTGATGCTTTACCAAACACCATAGATTTGGTAAGACCTTGTCCCATACAACGCACTCTCCCATAGCCATCATTTCCTATAATATCTGTGAATATTTTTTCTCGCTGTCTTGGAGAGCTTTGATCCTCCTCTGATAGTTCTTCAATTGCATCATTGAGCGTTAAATGTAACAAAAAACAACAAGTTCAATATAATTGTTTTAACTTCAATTAATATTATGAAAATGAAGTTAGAAACATATTATGAAAATGAAGTTAGAAACAGAAAAGCCTGAAACTTTAACTTACGATCCTACGAGAGGTGGTTTGGTCTGCAGGCTGACCATCTTTGTCGGTGCGCGTAGCTATAAACATGCTTACTCAATCAGTAGGGTTTTCCTCATATTCTCTCTACCATTTATAATAGAATAATTTGACAAAAAAAAAACTTAATTTATATATGATACAAAAGAAGCATTAATTGACACTGAGAACTAAATTGAATGATGACAAACCTCTTTTCTGATTTGACAATGCGACTTTTTTTCCAGTCCTATTAAGACACAATTGCTTGGATAGATTAAATTGGTTTATTTGAGACACTTCCTGGAAAATAAGATAGTGTTAATTAGTATTAATTTGAAACATAGAAAACATTCAAGATAATAGATTGAGATTAATTTGAAATATACCTTGGACTTTTCTGAACTCCACGTACAACAAGTTCAACCCATTGATCCGAAATAACACACTCATCAGGTTTGTTAGTCAATCGCTCCTCGTCTGTTTCATATATATTATATGACTGTCTCACCCAATATTTCCAATCTCTCCATTGTTTATTGAGAGCTTCAAAGCATATTTTCTGATACTCGGGATGTGCATTAGTATTATCCTATATACAATTCAACAAAGAAAAAGAACAATTGTTAGAGAATCATAAGACTTTTGACTACTTACTAGAATATAAAACTAAAGCCAAGAAAAAATAATCAAATAAACATGAGATTTATGTAAGGAATATGGATTACAACTTACTTGAACATCTTTCCATATGTTATCTAGAACTTTCTGTTCCATCTCATACCACTCTTTAGTTAATGGGAAATTATCTCCATTTCTCACAAAATGCCCAAGTTGAGTAGATAGTTGAGCCTTTTCACCACCACATGGTTGTCCAAATTCATTAAATTCAACATTTAGCTTTTCTTTGCCCCATTTCTTTGCTTTTTTGGCCAAACCTCTTCCTTTCCTTGAGCCATCACCTCTTTGTAAGCTCCTTGGCGGCATAACTAGCTAAAAAAATTTAAGAAACATAAAAATACATATTACAAAGTCATAATCATAAAGTGCATAGTAAGCAAATGAGATCTAAACAAATACATATTACAAGTAACAATATTAATATTCAACCATACAAAATAACAAGTTTGATTGAAACATGAAACATAAGTCATAACATTATCTTAGTAATAGTAATCAAATGAGATCTAAACAAATAATACTCAAACTAATCATCATCATTATTAGCCATACCAACATCATCAAATCTCTTTCATGCACGAGAGTCTGCAGGATGTCTCAGCACACCATCGTCTATTCTTTTTCGGCATGCCATCTAATGAGTGTCGCGGTCTTAGATGACCAATACAACCTTTGCAACCTTGGCTTTAAGGGAAAATACCATACTTTCTTCATTGCTACCTGCTTGGGAAGTTTATTCTTGCCACTTGTTTTTGCACCTTCACCGTTACCCTTTCTTTTTGTTACTTATGTCTAGAGGCTCCACAAATTTCACATTTACTAAGTTTTTCAGTTTCATTTCAAAACAACATACAATTATTAATGCACGCGTCCCATGTTTTATAACTGAAACCCAAATCTGAAGTCATCTTGTACGCCTCACGATAGGAATTTGGCACTTTTGATGATTGAGGTAATGCCCTAATGAAAATCTTTAATAAAGAAGTAAATCCCTTATCGGCCACTCGATAATTAGCCTTCCAGTGAATAAGTTCTACAATAAATGAGAGTACTATAAACTTATCACACCCTTCCCATAAGGCTTGTTCATTCAATTTCGAAATAGATACACGGTACAAATCAATTAAAGACTGAATTGGGTATTATAATTACTGAATTAGTAGTTCACTAGGGCGATGATCTGAAGAACAAACCTAGCAAGATAGATGTTTACGCCACCTCTGAAATCTCCGGCGGTCCCAAGGGCTCTAAAGAAGAAGACCAACATTGATAAAGACGGTGATGCAAACCCAGTTGGAATTTCCCAATGAAGTTCACCGTTGATGAATCAGTGGGATGCGCTCAAACCCTAGATTTTGGGTAAAAGGCCGTATGGATATGGATTTCTTTTGGGAAATTTTTATTTTGCGCAAAAAAGAGAGAGGGAATTTTGAGGAAATTTCAATTCGCGGTATATATTAATATATACGGCGGCTCAATGTAGATCGCTGTATATATCTAGTTATATACAGCGGCTTCTTGAAAACCGCGTATATATCTAGTTATATACGGTGGCTGCGTGTTGACCGCTGTATATATCTAGTTATATACGGCGGCTCTGTGTGACTGTCATATATATCTAGTTATATACGGCGGCTCCGTGTAGCCCGCCGTATATTTAATACGGCGATTAGTAAGTTAGCCGTATATACATTTTAAATTTACCACGGCTACCTACGGTAGCCGTATATACCTAGTTATATACGGTGGCTCCGTGTAGGCCGCCGTAATAAGCTGCCGTAAATAGTGTACTTTCTTGTAGTGAAGATCGATGGAGCATGGAATCTCCCTAGGTGGGCCTCGACGGGTTTGGGGTTATACTTATGCAACTCGATAGCAGTTATATAGGAAATGTGCAAGTTTTGGCGTAACTATATGACAAATACTTTTTACATGGCATAAGGTATAGATAAACAATTAAGCACATATAAAAGGTAAAATTATAACTTTTGAGTCACCCATGTGACCGGTAAATAAAAATTGTAAAACAAAACACAAATAAAATATGTACAACCCTTCTGGGGATACTGTTCACATCATGTCGTCACTGATCTGGTTCAGCCCCAGATTAGCTGACTGAAGGGCGAAACTCGCCCCTATTGGGTCTAGAGCCCCATATTCAGCCAAGTCTAAGCAATTTTCTAGAAACACTCAAAATAGGGGAATTGACCCCCCATTTTTTTATCAATAACTAACCCTATAGAAACCCAAAATAGAGCATGCCAAAAACACAGAGGACAACAAACTCACAAGTTTCACCATGAGGGTTAGACTCGTGCGAATCTGGATAAGTAAGTTTGACTCACCTGAATCTGAATCTTCTGGGAACATAATTTTATAGGAAAATGAACACCTAAGGCAGAAAGATTTTTTAACCCTCTTTGTTATAATCCCCTGGGATTCGCCACTATAAATATCCCAATAAATAGTGTCATGCTTCCTATGGACGTCTAAATCATTTTATGGAATTTTGGAGTCACTACCTATGTTTTAAAGGAAAAAAATAAGAAGCCTAAGTCTAGATTATTTTATACGTGAAAAACCAATGATTCTAGATGAGGGGTTAGGAGGTTAGGTTATGTCACGGGAAGTTGTTAGGCACTCGATACGCCCGACCTTAAGGTCGTTATTGCTACATTTGGTATTCTATCCTAGTTTAGTCCTCTAAATTACTTTTTCAAGCGATATAAACACATAGGGGGATTTTGGGGTAATTAGAATGTTAGAGGAGTTACAAAATACAAAAGAAAGAGATATTTGAAGGAAAAGAAACAAGCCAAGGTGAGACTTGCGCGAGTCCCCTAAGGGGTTTCAAACTCGCACAAATCCCGGCTTGTCGTGACTCGCCCGAGTTGGGTGAGAAGAGAATGACAAAAATGACCTAAAAGGTTAACTTTGTTATTCAGTTTAGTCATAAAATTAACAGATTCGGTCAGAAACTTAATGGAATTTGATAACAGTTAACGAAAATCAATAGAAAAACATAAAAGATAGATGTTGTATTCAATCGGGTGTAAGAGGTAAAAGGCGGATTGTCTACACATAGTGCCAAATTTATTTAAAATTCATAATATAACACTTCACCTCAACTCTGTCAAAATATCCATGGTTAATTACACAATACTTAATTTAATTTCTCAATCTTTCAGATATGATTTGAATTTTTGCCAAAGTTTAGGGGAATTAAAATTGGATATACATATAATTCGTTAAGGTTGAAGGGGTTCGCAAGTGCATATCGTAGAAGTTCAATGGGGTTAATTGACCCCTTACCCCTTAAGGGCTATGTCACTTGTTCAAGCGATTAGGCCGGATAATTAATTAGTTAATAGAGTCGCGTTGTTAAGTTTTCATTTTTGTATAGTATGGACCGAGATAGTGGTGAACCGGGTTTTGCTATCTCTGATTTATTTCTTTTGTTAGCGATGTTAACTGGAGGTCGAATGGTGTGATAAGGTATAAATGAAAAATATTATCAATTTTCCTCCCCAAAATATATCTTCTCAATTCTCTCCTTCTATTTAATATGATCTCTCTCTCTCTCTCTCTCTCTCTCTCTGTTCTACCCTAATTCTTCTTTTCTAAACAATTTCTTCTGTCCTTGTCTAATTTCTTCTAATTCTCTACTATTATTCATAATTCTATTACATTATTCGATTAGCCTTGGAATTAATCTCCAATTCCTTCGTTAATTCAGTTGTCAAGTTGTGAGTTCTTAACAATTGGTATCAGAGCCATCTCGATCTTTGGATAACTCAACAAGGAAGATGAGTAACAATCATTTGAAGCTTCTGATGATTATGGATTCACACACATGAAGGATATGTTCGATGACATCAAGCGATTGTTGTTGAATTGACTGAAGGATAGTTCATATAACCTAGTAGATTGTTTTGGTCAATTTCTTGTATGTTTTGAAATTGAACTATAGTGAAATGATTTCGGGCACAAATGGAATATAAGAATGAGAAAATTCAAGATGCTACACCAAGATGTAACGAGGAAAGCCCTTGATCAATTGATCTCCGGCACAAAACCTCGGGAGGTTTTAGGAAACCTACCTAAAACCAAATATGTTTATAAATTTCCTTGAGTGAGTACAAAGTGGAAGTATAGTGAGAGTTACAAAGTTTCCGTCCGTGGTGCCTATCCCTAGCTCTCTTTTTATACCCCAAAAATGATAAAAGTTGTTTAAATGTGTAACCGTAAATCCCTAAAAATCCGAGTCAGGTTGCTGAAGATAAGGAACCGTTGCCATGATTTGATCTTTCGTTAGAAATGTATTTGAAATATGTGAGACTTGGTCATTGATCCTTGCATAGTAATTATCCCTAAAAAATAGGAACGGTTGAACCTGCATCTTCAAGTTGTCAAAACAATATTTCATGTTAAAGATGCTGAAGAATCAAGATGTTAAAGGACCATACTAGCCAAGATGTCAATGCAATGTTAAGTAAAATTCTACCCCAAACAATTGCCCCCAAATTTTTTGAATCTCTTAGGTGGAGCCAAGGAGTCAGAAAATTTTCAACAAGTGTCTCATTATTTAATTGATGTGACCCTTGAGAAGACGATTTAGGCTTTTGAGTAGTAGTAGGAATCTATAACTGCCTATAACTTCCATAAATAAGCCGTCTCTTCATCTTGGCAATTTCAAAAGGGTTTCCTCCATTATCATTGTAATTGTAGGTAAGTCGATTCTTCTTTAACTTTCATTGATTTCCTTTTCAATCTTTTGCTATGGGTAAGGGTAAGAAGGTTACTGTTTTTGTTCTTCCTGAGGATTTCACCCGTCTTGAACTTCTCAAATCAAACTCTGAGAAAATCTCTATCAAGCAAACCCACCTTGATAACCTAGTTAAAAACAAAGCCTTTCCTGTTGGTACTAAATTCTTGATCCCCGATAATTCCTTTTCAGCCGACTGTGTCTCTAAAAATTGGGTTGGATTTCTTGAGTATCCCTTTTGCATTGGTCTTATATTCCCTTTCTCTCCTTTAGTAAATCATTTCTTTAAGGCTACCAAGTTAGCATATCCCCAACTGATGCCCTTAGGATGGAGGATACTCTAAACCCTAGATAGAATTGCCCTTGAAACTGGTTTAACTGTTGGTTTAGAAGAATTGGCTTTTACTTCAGAAATTAGGTCACATGGCCCATATAGGTACAATTTTAGGGCAAAAACTGCTGCAGATAGTTTAGTAATAGGTTTTGAGGCTCAGGATAGGGGTTGAAAGAATAAGTATTTTTATGTGAGGAAGGATTCCTTGGAAGGGAGTGAGGAGTTGATTACGAAATGGAGGTCGCAAGGTATAGCCTGGGCTCATCTTCTTTCATCTAAATTATGTACAACGCATTCATTTGATATCATTCTTTTTAGATTTTTCAGTTGCCAAACTGGGTGTGCTGTTTTCGGAGAAAGATGATACATATGAAAACGTGAAGAAGATTCTGAGTTTGCCCATTGATATACGCAAATATAAACCTTTGCCTGTTGATTTTGAGACTGCAAGTGCTGAGGAAGCAGATACGAGAGAAGGAGTTGACAGTAGAGCCTCACCAGACCCAAGCACCAATAAAATGTCTTCAGGCAGGAGTTAAATTTATAATTTTGTCATATTGAATTTTGGCCTTGCCTCTTATCATTTCATACTCTCTTGTCAGTTACCCGTTCACAAGCTGGTTTTTCCAAGGATGACGTGTTGTTAAGGATCAAGGCTAGAGCTGAAATCAAGAAGGAGGTAAAACTTGATGCTGGAAAGCCACCTATCCCCAAGGTAGATTGTTCATCCTCTAAGGTGGGAAAGTCCAAGGGTGTTGGTTCAGAAGCCAAGAAAAGAAAGGTTGACGATGTTGAAATCGTGAAGGTTGTAACCAAAGAGGATTGGAAGGCTGATAATGCCTTGGCTGGTATGGAAGATTTGAATAAAAAGGTAATAACATTTATCTCTCGTGTTCCAGAAATTTTCGTCATGTTGATTTAACATAATGATTTTTAAATGTAGTCCATAGATCTGGTGGCTTGTTTGCTCAAGGAGTTGGAGATTAAAGATGATAGGCTCAAGGTATTTGAACAGAAGAGCAAATTTGATAATGACAGAGCCAACAAGGCTTAAAAGGAGCTCAAGATTTACGCCAATGAGTGCAAGGAGAGAGGCAAAGAGAATGAGAGTCTAAACAAGTTGGTTTTGGAACAATCGGAGAGGTTGTCTACCATCGAAGCTGATCGTATGAAGGAGTTGAATGAGGCGAAAGAAAAATTTATCAATGATGCTGCCAGGACCATGCTAGAGACCAAAGTTGACATGATGCAAGATTTCCTAGATGGGAAGCATCTTGCATGGAACATTGTAGAACAACGCCGCATGCTCAAGATCTATCTGGGGGAGGAAGTAGATGGTGATGAAGTTAACTCCCCAGCTGTGGACACTGTTTCTAGTCAGGTTGATGAAGAGATGCAAGAATTAGGTGTAGAGAGGAGCAATATTAAAGAAATAGAAGGAGGGAAGAATGAAGATAGCAACATTGCGGCAGCCGGCCAAGAGAAAGAATGAAGGTTTTTAAGTTTGAAAAACAATTTTTATTTTCAAGTATTTTTAAGTTTTTATTGAGGGTGCGTCCTCAAAAACAATTTCTTTAATTTTAATATTTTGGTATGCCTTTGTTGGCATATGGATTTGGATTTTAGTTTGTAGATATTTGGTATGCCTCTGTTGGCATACAATCTAGGTTATTTTGAGGTGTCATGTTGATGATGACATGAAACCATTTTTGGAGATCCTAACAGGCGAACAGTTAGTTTTTTAAAGTAGTTCTTTTGATCGTATGAAACACTGAGTGTGTTTAACCATTTGAACTTTGTGAGTAACATGCAAATGTTACAACCTTAAGAAGTTATGAGTAACATGCAAATGTTACAACCTTAAGAAGTTATGAGTAACATGCAAATGTTACAACCATAAGAACTTTAGTTCACATATAGTGAAAAACGTGTGCTTAGGCGTGCATTGAATAGTAGGTAGTCTTTAGAAAAGATGTGCGATCTAAGAAACAATTAGGAAGTATGTACCTTTCATTCTAAAAAGCGAGTTGTCTTCAACTTGTAATAGAGATTTTTTGAAATTTCATCTTGTGTTTTTAACATGTAGACACACAGCATCTTGCAAAATAGAAATATGTTAGGGTCGGGTGTTAGCTTAACTAACACCCCTCCGATGCTTAAGTTAATAATGTTTCAAAAAGATATAAAGGAAAATGAAAAGAAATAAAAGAACAAGATGAGTAAAGAAGGTGTACCTGTTAGCAATTATATTAAACATGTGTTTGACTTACACGAAAGAATTTTTTACCTCCATATGACTTGCGTACCTTCTTGGACTTTGATAATCAGCATGCTCCCATGGCATTCTTGATTATTTTTCTTAGAGGACAATGATTTGCCCCCAGAATGATTATCACGATCTAGTCTTCAAGTTGTTGGATAGCTTCTTCGAAACCTTCTTCGGAACCTGGTTAAAAAGATGAAAGATATGGCATGGCTTGTAATGACTTTGACATGTTGAAGATATAATGTTATCTTTGATTGCTATTTTTGATGGGATGCAGATGAGGCTTTCATGGAGGTCTTGTAGCATTCTTTGGCTATCTGCTGATCCCCTTTAAGTGTGATTATCCCCCACGGTGTTGGTAATTTAATGCACTGATGGTAAGTAGATGGGATAGCTCTCATATTATGTATCTATGGTTGCCTAGGATAATATTATATAAAGACGGGCAATCTATTACACAAAACCGTTCCATGGAATTGACACCTTAAACATATATAGGTAGCTTGATTTCTCCGACTGTTTACTTGGTTTCCCCACTGAATCCAATTAATACAGAAGAGTTCTTTACAACTTCAGAGTCTGGAATACCCATTTCCTTCAAGGTGCTGAGCATCATCAAGTTGACAAAACTTCCATTATCGATGAGAATCCTTTTCACCTTGCAATTTGCAATTTGCAAGGTGATTACTAGTCCGTCATGATGTGGACCTATGATATCCTCTTTGTCATCTTGATCAAAAGTTATTTGTGAATCTTCACATCTTGAAGATGACCTGACTAGTGTATTAAATGTGACTTCTTTCGAATCTTTGGCATGACGCTTTGCTGCCGAATAAGTTGTACCACAGATTTCTGAGCCTCCAAAAATGACATTGATAGTTTTTGTTGTTGTTGGGGGTGATAGAGGTGTTTTTGGAGTGGAATCCTTAGCTTCAACATGCTCTTTTATCCTGCTGAAAGCTCCTTAAGATGACCTTTAGATAATAAATAACTCATCTCCTTTCGAAGGGCAATACAGTTGTCTGTAGTATGGCCAAAGTCTTCATGGTACGCACACCATTTAGACTTATCCTTCCAATTTGTTGGTTTTTCATTCTTTCTGGGCCATCTTGCTTTTTCGCCCAAGTTGTCCATTGCACATAATAGTCCTGCAATATTGACAGAAAAACAATAGTCATCAATTTTTGGAAATTCAGAATCATCATTATCTATAGCATCTTCAACAAAATTAATTTTATGATCCTCGGATTTAGTATAAAGTTTTCCCCTATTATGCTTATGATGGGAAGATTCTGCCTTCCTGGCAGTGCTTTCATAAACAGGAGTCTCCTTGGCATTCTTTTCTCGGATTAGCCTGTCTTCTTCAAGACGTATGAATTGAATGGCTCTTGTTCTGACATCTTCAAGTTTATTGCATGGGTTTTTTACTAGGTCTTCATAATATGGTGAGTCCTTCTTGAGACCCATCCTGAATGCTTCGGTTGCAGTTGACATGTCCAGGTTTGGTATGTCCACTGCTTCTTTGTTAAACCTGCTCAAATAATTTTTAAGAGTTTCTTCAGGTTGCTGAGTTATCCGATACAAATCACTAGTAAGTTTTTCAAATACCCTGTTACAAGAAAATTGATTAGTGAACATATCAATTAATTGTGCATAAGATCCAATTGAACCCAAAGGTTAGTTTACGAGCCATCTTAAGGTTGCTCCTGTTAATGTTGATCCAAAGCCTCTGCATAAACAGGCTTCTTTAAATGGCAAAGGGATATGGATGACATCCATCTTCTCCTGATATAGGGCTACATGCTCCAACAGGTCTGTAGTGCCATCATACTATTTCATTTGAGGAACACTAAATCTCTTGGGTAACTCAGCATAGGCAATAGCGGGTACAAAATGGGTATCATTATAACATGTTGGAGATGATCTATGCAGGGGAAAAGTAACTCCTGGAACGTTCATAACCATTTCCTTTAATTCCTCCAACTGTCTAGCCATGGAATTTCCTACATCAGAGTTATTAGGATTTAGATTAGAATTCATGAAATTATATGCATAATTTGTAAAAACCCCTGTTAATCCTGAAGATGGTGTCTGAAATGATGGTATTGAGGTTGGAAAAGTGGAACACGGATTAGTGATGATGCTTTCAGTCTGCATCACGTGACTTCTTGAACCTCCTGCACCTGAATCTCCTGCAAAGCTGAAATGTCTAGGTTGTAGGGGAGATATTGTGCTTGATACTGGAGATGTTCTAAGACCTTGAGTAGATGCTCCTTGAAGATGGGAAATAGCATTGAACAACATCTGGTTGGTATGCTGTTGAGTTTCGTGTTGATTCTTCAAGTAATCCATCATCTTAGTCAGGTTAGTGACAAAATCAAAGGCCATCTCCTGAGGAATCACAGCTGAAGAGGTAACAATCGGTAAAGATTGTTGAGAAGGCATTCCAAGTGTATTTGCAACTTGGGCTCCAAATGTTCTAAGTGCCCTAGTCCTTCTTGCAACATTCTGTGTATCTTGACCAGAACTAGGATTGCTCATCTCGATATTTTCTTAACAAACTTAAAAAACCAAAGTTTCCACGGACGACGCCAAATTGTTTTGGTCAATTTCTTGTATGTTTTGAAATTGAACTATAGTGGAATGATTTAAGGCACAAATGGAATATAAGAATGAGAAAATTCAAGATGCTACACCAAGATGTCACGAGGAAAGCCCTTGATCAATTGATCTCCGACACAAAACCTCGAGAGGTTTTAGGAAACCTACCTAAAACCAAATATGTTTATAAATTTCCTTGAGTGAGTACAAAGTGGAAGTATAGTGAGAGTTACAAAGTTGCCGTCCATGGTGCCTATCCCTAGCTCTCTTTTTATACCCCAAAAATGATAAAAGTTGTTTAAACGTGTAACCGTAAATCCCTAAAAATCCGGGTCAGGTTGCTGAAGATAAGGGACCGTTGCAATGATTTGATCTTCCGTTAGAAATGTATTTGAAATATGTGAGACTTGGTCATTGATCCTTGCGTAGTAATTATCCCTGAAAAATAGGAACGGTTGAACTGGAACCTGCATCTTCAAGTTGTCAAAACAAGATGTCATGTTAAAGATGCTGAAGAATCAAGATGTTAAAGGACCATACTAGCCAAGATGTCAATGCAATGTTAAGTAAAATTCTACCCCAAACATAGATGAGGTAAGTATTGATTCTTCTGATGGTAATGTAAGAATGGCTAAGGGAAGTAAGAAGGCAGAATCGGGAGATAATGGAAGTTTTACTGAATTTCCTCGTTTTAATGGTGATAATCACCTTTGGTGGAATCTAAAATCTCGCAATTATTTTCACTTTAGATCTGTTCCAGAACATGAGAAGGTTAAGTCAGATACAATGCGTTTGGATGGGAGTGCAAAATTTTGGTTCCATATCCACAGGGAAGATCTGAAAGGGTTGCTATGGGAAGAGTTTGTCCAGAAGTTGAAAATTAGATTTGGAACTAGTAGAGATCTGATTTTTCCTACTGAAGCCATGGATGTGTATAACTTCATTCCTTCAGATATCAATCAAGGTACTGGAGATACGAAAACTAATTTTAAACTAGGTGATACTTCTGCCATAATGCATATACCAAATGTGGATTCTCTAAATGAGAGTGGGGTTAATTCAGATGATATGAATGTTGAACAAAAAGCAAGGAGAGAAGAAACCATAACAAAGCACGCTAACTGCCCGATAAAAGTCCTAGAGTAAAAAATGGAAGGATTGCTTCACCTAGAAGATGATATGGTGAAGCGTGATTCTGATAATGGAAAACCAGGGGCAATTGAAAAGTCTAATGAATCTGAAGGAGTTGAAAATGATGAAAACCGTGATGGCTTGCAACCAGCTGCTGCTGATACTAAGGTTTTGCACATGGAGGCAATAAGTGGGGTTAGTCATTTACAGTTATAAAAACTTGATTTCCACAGTATTATGTTTTATGTACAGTTTTCTAGAGAAACATAAAACTATATGAACTGAATATGGCTGATAATGAGTTCTCGGCATTGATACTGAAAAAAATTGTGGAGTTGCCTTTTCTGAATCACCTTGATATATATGGGAACTGGTTTTTGTTATGCGACAACATAAATGGTTTATGTGATAGGAGAGATGTTGTTAAGAAATCGAGCTATACTTGGGTGCTCAGGTCGATATTTCTGTTTGCTAGAATAGTGTTTATTTTTGGTGTTGCTTGGTTCTATTGGAAATATCGGAAAATCAAGAAGATGAAACTAGCTTTTGATAAGTCAAACTGGACTTTGATGTTGTTCAACAAGTTAGGTGTCTGCAAATAAAAGCTTTTGGGTCCTCTAAATGAAAATAATATTATTGGGATTGAGTCAGTTGGGAAAGTACACAAGATTGTTTGGAGCAATGTTATAGCTGTTGCAATCGAAAGGCTGTGGGAAGGATTAAAAATGGCACATGCGAGTGAAGATTTCGAGAAGAATTCAGCTAAAGATGATAGGTTTGAAACGATGGTCGAGACTTTGCGATATATTAGGCATAAGAGTATTGGGAGATTGATAATGTGGGCTCTTCTATATAGCTCAGTTGTTATGCGAAATAAGTTCATTTTGGTGAGGCGTTTGTTATCTGAGGTGAAAATGGAAAGTATAATTCATAGTGGTTTACAATTTTATTTCTGGGATCCAGGAGGTTATTTGGATAATAAGGAGTCTAGTTTGTATAACCACGAGCAAGTAAATTCGTCATATAACAAGAATTTGATGAATGCCATGTTCACTTTTAGAAGAAGCTTCTTCAGCCACTATTTTCAGGGAATGGAAGGATTAAAAAAGAATAGCCGGCCTTGTAATTATGATAGCAACAAAATTTACAAGCCTGTTCTTGCAATGGCTGTTTTCAACACTATATCTGATGCTACAAAAATTTTGCTCCCATGGATTCCCAAGCTAGATGATATGTATGGTTGCCCATGGTGTTGAATCTCCGTAGCGATCTATAACACAAAGCACCGTTAGGGGTGGGGGGTCTTTTCCCCCAAAATCATCCTGTGTGAGAATCATTAATTCATCATTTGAGTGTATAAATATTGAACATTATAGAGAGAGAATTTAGGATTTTGGGTGGAAGAGAGAGAGAGAGTGTGTGAACCTGAATCCTCCTTCTGGAGATGAGACCCTGCCTTTTTATTTAGAGTGTGGATGGGCTTTTGCCCTAAAGCCCACTTGTCCATTTTCACATTTTGGGCCGCCATAATCTTCTTTGGGCCTTTTATACCATGTTTTTCATTACGATTTTAACCCATAATATTGGACATTTTCCATATAATTATTATATCCATTTTGTCCCTTAAGCACATTATATTTTTCGTAGAATTTTCTATGGTCACATCAGTAGCCATCGACTCCTTATCTACGTTATTTATGAGCGAGTAAGGAGTATTTAAAATTTTGGCGACTTTGAGTTGATCCTCTTGTTTTATAATAATAGAAGTCTTTCATATACCAATTTGTTGTATTTCATTCCGATTATTAAGCAGTTAAGGACGCGAGCCCATTAACCAGTTCGGGATGCGAGCCCCCGAATTGAAAGATAGCGAGTCGCTCCCAATTTTCATGTAAGGGATAGTGCCGTTTGGTTGAGATAACATATACGCTGGTGTGAATAATTTCCTTTAATTTGAGTTGTAGCCATGTGTTGACGATATGGATACTCTAGATATGTTTTTTGGTGAGAAGCCCCCGAGTTGAGAAATGGGAGGTTGCTCCAATTACTTCATATTAGTGTTGGTGGAGCTTAGTTAAGATAAATATTATAAGCTTGAGATTAGCTGAGTTTCCATAGAATTTTGCCATTTAGACCTTTTTGTATGAAATTTGAAGGGAATATTTTTTCAATTTTTGTAGGTTGACAACTAGCCATATTTTGGCAAAATGAATGTTACTTGTTTCGCTTTTTTGAATTGTCTTTTGTTCTTTGATGTCGATTTGTGCAACTTGTCTTTGCAGATACCAAGTTTATTTTAGTGGGTGCTAAAAATTTCAGCAAATTTGTTTTGTCTTGGTTGTGTGCGTACCCTTTATTCCCCATTCGAAGGAGTGTGGCTTGTCTTTAAACAACCTTGCTAGAAAATGTGTCAGTATACTTATACCATTTTTCATGACTCTTTTGTGTCAATACGCGAGTTGTTTGAGTAAATCTCGCCTTTTTTCGTTAGAAAATATGGCATTCCGTCAAATTTTCCACTTTTAAAATGTGGCATTTCGCTAATTTTTCCCATTTAAAATATGACATTTCGTCAATTTTTTTCCGATTTAAAAAATGGCATGTCGCCAATTTTTTTCCATTTGAGACATGGCAATTCACCAAACCTTTTTCAATTAAAATATGGCGCTTCGCCAATTTTTTTTTCGTTTAAAATATGACATTTCGTCAATCATTTTTTCGTTACAATATGGCATTTCGCCAACCATTTTTTCCTTAAAGTATAGCATTTCGCCAAATACTTTCCGTTTCCATTTCAATTTCTCTTTCATTAATTTCGCATAGAGATATTACTTGGCATTTTCCAAGCATTCCATTTTATTTTCATTTCCGTTTCATCTCGTGTGGAGATTTTACTTGAAATTTTCCAAGTATTCCATTTTATTTTCATTTCCGTTTCATCTCGCGTGAAGATTTATTGCATACCGCATAGTGCTAAATAGGGATGGCAAAAAACCCGAACCTGCCCCGAATCCGAAAAGACCCGCCCTTAATAGGCCGGGTTTGGGATGCAAATTTGAAAACCCGCCTGGTTTTTGGAGGGTTCGGGTTTACCCCGCCCCGGACCCGCCCCAATTATATAGAAAATTACTTAAATGCCCTTATAGGCCTTATAGGAAATTACTTAAATGCCCCGAATATATAAAAAATTACTAGAGGGTCCTTGGATTATGAGTATTTTTATAGGAAATTATTTAAATAATTATCGGGGTGGGTTAAATGGGGCGGGGCAGGTAACGGGTTAAACGGGGCGGGGTGGGTTTGGGTTATGGTAGATCACTATAGGGGTGGGTTTGGGAAATGAAGAACCCGTCCCGAACCCGCCACGTTGCCATCCCTAGTGCTAAACCAAATTATACTAACCGCATAGTGCTAAACCGCATTTTGCTAACCGCATAGTGCTAAACCGCATTTTGCTAACCGCATAGTGCTAAATCGCATTTTGCTAACCGCATAGTGCTCGGTGCCTTTAAACCAAGTCTTTGGGTGCTCGGTGCCTTTAAACCAGTCTTTGCATCTGACACGGTACATATAAAATATGAGAGGTAGTCATTTGCAAATCAAGTATAGTTTTTTCCATCTTTACTTGACATATTATGCAATAACACGAGGAGATAAGTAATAAAAAAATCTTGTATACAACATTTTTGGTGTCATCCACGGTCTTTTTCTTTCGTCACATATTAAAATCTTCAACCCATCACAATTATTTATCTTACACAAAATAACATAAAATTAACCATTACTAAAAACAGATTATTTTAAAAACAGATCAAAATGAGTGAGTGAACAGATAAAATCGACGAACAACATGTTCATTTGCCTATGAAAATGGAAAATTTATAGTTTTTTTTTCGTATTTATAGGCATTTTTAATAGTAAAATAGCATGTTCATTTGCCCGTGTCCCAAAATTGTTGTCTCAATGTCATAGTGCGCTCTTTAAAAAAAACCAGGGCGAGAGTGAATTCTTAAAATTTGTGTATGTAAATACTGTAAATAGTGAAGACCAAATCATTGGCTATTGACCACTATATAAATACAAAAATACTGGGTTTGAAAAAAAAAATTCTCTCCCCATCTCAATTTTTTTTATATTTATTTTAAAACGAAAGTAGTAGGACATTGTAGTAAAATGTCTTCAACTTTTTGTAATCTTATATTTACCCCGTTCCAAAAAAATATACTCACTTTATTTTTAATGTTAACTTAATTGAACATTGATTTAGAAAATAATGAAACTTAATAACTCAAATGAACTTTAAAAAAATTATATTGATATTAATGTTGTGTTAATATCAATTTTTTGGTCAAAAATAAATCAAACTTACTATCAAAATTAAATTAGAACTATTCTTTCTTTTTGAGACCGAGAAAAATATTTTTTTTAAATTAGTTCTAAGTATTTTACTAAATGTTCTAATTTTAGCACGTGTATTTTTTGGCAGAAAAATAATACTTTAACTTTGATTTCATTGGTTATATTTTTGTTTTTTATTGCCTTATTTCTTCATTTAAGAATTCAATATAAAATTTTGATTCTCTTATTTCAACATTGATATTCTAGCTAATAGTAGTACATCATTCGAAGAAAAAAGCTAGTGAAAAAAAAAGGTAGTGATAGGGAGTATTGGTTTCATACTTTTCGGATTAAATAAGTGAGAAAAAGGAAAAAAAATATGAAAAGAGAAAATTTAAAAGTGCCATTATTTGTATCAGATTTGAATAATGACAATTATCAAAGGTTGTGCCAAATTGATTGCTTCTTAAACCATAATGTAGCATTTCCCATTTAGCATAAATGTAATAATGAGGCATGAAAAAATTTATGATTTCAAAAAGGCTTATTATTTGTATCAGATTTGAATAGGGGTAAATAGGTCATTTGCTATCACTAATTTAAGGGTATATTAGTTATGTGATGTTTCAAAGTTTTGGAGGGGTAAATAAACTCCGTTCATTTTTTGACAACAAACATTTTCGTATCACAAAAGCAAAGTTAACTTATCTTAAGCTATAGTCGTTTTTGCATATATATCAAATTCAGCTTAACCCCTTTTATTAATTAACCGCTTTCTTAAACTAAATTTGCTATTGCTAATAACAAATTTAAATTACATATTTTTTTCTTTAAAATGCAAAACCATATTTTCAGAAAGTACGTTATAAAATTAAGGAAATTAAAATTCATTATTAGCAATGACAAACTTAAACCGAGGAAACTTCATTTGCTATTGTCAATATCGATTTTTATAAATTTTAGTTACTTAAATTCTAGATCTTATTGGAAATGGGAAGATCTAGGATAGGCCATCATTTGCCAAATGATTGTAATTTCATACCAAAATATCGTGTCTTACTTCTCGTTATTTTATATGTTTTCTCTCGTTCGTCGAGAGCTTTCGCTTTCTCTGCATTGTAGTGAGAGCCTTATTGTAATGCTTGAAATGCTTGGTTGGTCAATTTAGCCAACCTAAACGTATTGCCTTAATGTGTCCTTAAAGTTATTTTTTTTTCTATTCGAGCTTTTCTGAAGGCCGGTATTGGGCCATTTCCAAGTTAGGCTTGAAGAAACATTTGGGCGTCACATGTCATAGTTCGTAAAGGCGTTCGATGGAGATTTGGTTCAAGGTTGGACATTGTTAGTCAAATATATGCTTAGGCTTAGAATTGCTTAATCCCAATCATAACAAGCATTAATGAGGACCCCTAATTTAATTAGATCAAATAGAATTTTTCTATGTATCATAGGTTCCCTTAGTGCTAGTGCCCAGTGTTTTTGTTATGTATTTTCTCAAGATTCGAAGACTTAAAGACCTAAGTATTTCCATCTGCAATGTGAGTTACTCCTTGAAGCTGTCTTACCGATTGAGTTGTCTCACCGGTCGACCTGTCTTACCGGTTGAGTTACCGGACAGACCTCTGTTACCGGTCATGTCATCTTACCGGTTGAGGCTTACTCTTCAAGCTTCCCTGTTAGCAGCTAGCCGATGCATTAATTGCTCCCAACTACCCAGCCATCAACTTTAGCTAAAGTTGGTAAAGCAAGCATGCTGACAAGACATCTCTGCAACAAATCAGTACCTTCTTTGAGAATGTCAAGTAACCAGTACTCACAGCGCCCCAACTATCTCTGGAAATCTTCTCTATCCAATCTCAGGCATTTAATGCAAGGATCTTCCCATTTAATGCCTGCCAGTCCAAGTCATCATTACAACCTCTTCAAAGACAACGGCTCCTTTTCAAATTCACTATAAATAGTTTCCTCGGAGCATTGAAGAAGGTTGGTGCATTTATGATTCTTGAGAGTGAGTTGCTTTGAACTACCAACCTGCACATTCTCTAGTTCAAAGCATTCAAAGCAAGTCCCTTCATTCACTAGACATCTCTGTTAGGACTTATACACTGGCACCTCAATCAATTCTGTAGTGTTCCTCCATTAGACTACTTATGGAACACATTGATTGATTCACACACAACACCCTAGATAAATCAGCTCAGCTTGTGAGCACATCTCTAGAAAACACCAGGTCTTTATTGTAGCACGACCCGTTAGTGGTCACCTCTAGTTTGGCAGCCTTTCAATCATTGGCTTGCAACTTGTAATAGGTAGAATCCATTAATAGCAGTGCACTTTCACAAATCCAAGTTCTGACCAAACTTGGTAGAGGACGTAGCAGTTATTTAACACTGTGAACCTCTTCAAATAATGTGTCATTTATTGCTTTGTTTGTTTTCTGTTGTGTAGTTGTAATCGGTTGATAATCTCTCAACTGGTCACAACCTATTGATTCAACTTACTGCTCATTTTGTTTGTCTTACTTGGAAACATCCTTTGTCTTGACTTGCATGAGATATTGATTTACCGGTTTTCTTTTCCTCTAACTGAAAACTTTATTTCCGCTGTGCAAAATCATTCACCGGTAAGCTAGAGTTTTTCAAAACAAGTTTTAGCAAAAAGTTTTAAACAGGCTATTCACCCCCCCTCTAGCCTGATTCCTACCATTTGGGACCTAACAATTGGTATCAGAGCTAGCAATTTTCGAAAATCATTTTTCCAAGCTTAATCGCTTGAATTGCCAATTCCAAAATGGCAGGAAAATTCATGCAATCATACAACTTGGCAACCGTTCCTATGTTGAACGAAAACGAATTTCCAGTATGGAAAAACAGAATCATGCGGTACTTGGACTCAATAGATGATAGGTTAACTACTGTAGTCAGAGATGGTCCAATGACACCCCTGAAAATCAATCTTGCTACCAGAGCACCCAAAACTCCTCTCATGGATCATGCAGATAGAGAGTCTGAACAAGATTACGAGGTCTATGAAACCTATGTGCCAAAACCACGTGAAGAATGGACTGAGGATGACAAACTTTGTGATTCCCTGGACAGAAAAGCTTTGCACATCATAACCTCCGGACTTGATGACAGACTATACAAACAAGTACAAAGCTATGAGACTGCTCAACAAGTGTGGCAGAGTCTTCTCAGATACTTTGAAGGAGATCAAGTGGCAAAGGACAACAGACTCTACAAAAGTGTAGCTGAGTTTGAGTCCTTCAAGAAGAATCCAAATGAGACGTTAAGGGAAATGTACGACCGTTTCGCAGGTGAGTAATTCTTGTGCATCTCTAGGTAGAGTTTACACTATGAAAGACCTAAACATGAGATTCCTCAATTCTCCGGGGAGACTTGTGGCATGTAAAGGTTGCTATTTTGAAAGAATGCCGAGATTTGAACGTTACTCATATCCAGAACATTGTGTCAACTTTGTTTCTATATGAGGAAGAACTCAACCGGCTGAATGGAGTTCAAAAACAATTTAAAAATCTATCTCTCGCCAAATGCACCGAGATCTTCCCCGGTTCTTCTATGCTTACCACCAAACTACCACCAATGACTCTCCCTCAATCTCTCAACCTCAACCAACTCAAGCCATTACCCTCTAATGTGATTTTTGAGGAAGAAGATGAATTTGTCCTTCGCTAGAAATTATAGAAAGTTTAAGGATTTTAAAAGATCCCAAAGAATCCCATAGCAAATCCTTCCAACCCAAATCCTCATCATTTCAAAGATCTGAGAACTTCCAAAAGAAAGGCCAAACCTCAACCTCAACCGATGGAAAGAATGCCCAAGGTGAGCTTGTGTGTTACAACTGTAGAAAACCCGGCCATTTTGCCTCCAAATGCCCTCAACCTAAATATGAATTTTTGAGAAAGAAACCATTCAAGAAATTCCCTAGATCTAAATCTAAGAGCTTAGTTGCCGAGGATGGAACTGAAAAGCTATGCCGCTTGGTTCGAGACTCGATTCGAGAATGAGGATGCTGACATAGATGAAGAGGCTGATGTCAGTTTTCTTGCTATTGATGGAATCGATGATAAACCCATCTCCTTACAATCACCTATCTATAGACACCCCAACTCCAATGAACACTCATCCTATATTGACCATACCCCACCTAGGAGATCTCCCTTAACTTACTTTGACGAACCCATTCCTATTTCTAAGTCAGGTGAAAGTAATCCTTATAATTTCAAAATTCAAAACATAGGTGGATCCCTTTATGGTCAGTCTAAAACCATGCCCACTCTCAGACCGTTGATGCAACCAATTCAACAGACCTACCAAGCTCAAGCCTTGCCGATAATCTCTCATCAACCGACGCTTGAGACCCGACCGATTCATTTCTTAAAGCCACTAACCGAGCCAAGCCCTCAACCGATATCTTCACTGCCAAATTTTGATCCTAACTTTGATCCATCATTCTCTTCCTCTCAGCCTACCGTTGACCCTATGCCAAATATGTCAAAGTCTGAAATGGCAGAGGTGATGAATGAGCTCTTCTCCGATTTTGAAAAATTAAATGAAGCTCAACAAATTATGGCTGATAATTTTAAAATAATCACTACTGAAAATGACTCTTTGAAAGCTGAAATAAAAATTTTAAAAGAAAGTAAGCTAGAGTCTGATCAGTTGAAGAAAGATAATCAAGAACTCACTGAGAGACTAAACATATCTGTTTGTCAAATTGCTGATCTTGTGTCGAGAAATAACTCTCTTTCAAAAACCATTGACACATTTTCAAAATCCCGAGCTGCTATGGATATTATCATACAAGATCAGTTATCTCCTAACCGAGATGTAACAACTGGTATAAGCTTTACATCCAAAGAAGAAGGAAAAAGACAAAGAATGACAAACCGGTTACCAAGTCTCACCGAGAACTTGATGGGTAAATTTGATGATGCTCAATCCAAATTGATTAAGAGAGAGTTAACTAAACCTTTCAAAGCCGTCCCACACACCTATCCCAAGGGAGGGAAATGTATGAAGGCTTATTTGGGCAAAAACAAATCCCAATGGACCGAGGTAGCCGATCCCGAGCTAGGACAATATGTTCCACTCAGTGATGGTAACAAAGAAAGGTGGAATTAAAATTGCCGACCAAGTTGCGGTGTAAGGAAACCTCAACCTGAAGGAAGCCATCACCGGTAAAGGACCAACCTGGTCGTACAACCGTCACCGGTCAATCAACCGGTGAGGGCTCCCCAACCGGTAAAAGACCTTCCAAACCAATGCAACCGGTCAACAAAGCTAAATCCATCACCTTCGTCCCCAAAGGATCTGCTTTCTCGCTCAATCGCTGAACTCTTCTGAAGCAAAGGCTATATTGAACATCAAATCATCTAAGCCCTATCAGCCATCTTCTAATAAATGTACAAATTGTGGTTTTATTGGTCACAAGGCTTATGAATGCCTCTTGAAGCACCTATTCTGGACCCACCGAGTCTAAAAGCTCGTGTGGTGGCTGTGTATGGCCGCCAAAGAGGAACTAACTCTTTGGAGCCAAAAGAATAAGGGGGACCATAAGCTTAATGTTTCATTTCAGAATGCTTAATGGCCTCAACCGATGCCGGTAAGGATGTTTGGATTATGGACAAAGTGGATGCTCTAGGCATATGATCGGGACATGCCGATCTCCTTACCGATCCGGGAAGAAGCATCTGGTCCTCCAGCTTGTCTTTGGTGACAACGCAAAGGGTAAAATTATCTGGTCGTGGATCCATCAAAAGAGGTACGCTTGTTGCATGTATGTATCTTTGGTGGATGGTCCGAAACATAACCTTTCTCTCCATATCACAATTCCGTGATAAAGGTATGCATTGTGTTTTCAATTCTTCCAATTGCTATGTGAAAGACATTGCTACAGTGAAACACTTCTCACCGGATATAGAAAAGGTAACGTATATGCTATTGATTTAAACAATGTTTCGAATGTTACTAATGTTTGTTTTGTAGCTAAGAACATCGGTGAGAACTCCCGGCTATGGCATAAGAGACTCACCACTTGAATTTCAAATACCTATCCAAGCCGGCTAATCAAAATCTAGTTGCCGCTTACCTCAAGTGTCTGCTAATCATGATAGGAAATGCAGAGCCCGCGCTAGGAAAACAAAGATAAAGAATCTTTCCACAAAGAAGCCCCGCATGTCCACTTCTAGATGCCTCCAGCTGCTACATATGGATCTGCTTTGGCCCCACAACCACCGCGCTTAGGGGGCAAAGCAGATATGCTTTGGTTGTTGTAGACGACTTCTCAAGATATACATGGGTAGAGACTTTTGCTTCAAAGGATGATACATATGAAGTTGCTACCAGATTATTCCGTCTACCGCAAACCCAAAAGGAGTGTGACATCATCGCATGAGATCGTATAATGGAACAGAATTCAAAAATAATGGAATCGCTCAAGATCGTGATGATCATGGAATAGATCACAATTTCTCACCGGTACACCGCAACAAAATGGTGTAGTTGAGAGAAAGAACAGGACATTGATCGAAGCCGGAAAACAATGATATCCGGCTAGGCTTCCCAAGTATTTTTGGGCCGAAGCTATCCATACCGCCCGCTTCACCTGCATAGATCTTTAGTCAACAAATTTCACAACAAGACTCCTTACGAGCTATGGCGTGGCAGAATTCCCAACATTAGTTTCTTCAAGATCTTCGGATGCAAATGCTATGTACTTTACAACGGTAAAGAGCGCCGAGGTAAATTTGATGAAAAAGCTGATGAAGGTATCTTTGTGGGATACGCCAAGCACAGTAAGGCATTTAGAGTTTTTAATAAACGGTTGTTGAAAATTGTTGAATTTGTTCATGTTACTTTTGATGAATTTGATTTGCTAGAGTCTGATAAGGCTCTAAATAGTACTGACAATTCTGGTGTGTTTGAGACAGGTGAATCCAGCAATCAAAATTCCAATCATTCCACCAGTTCTAATGCAAATGCAAATCAATCTCCTCACCTTCAAATTTCAAGTGGTGTAACTTATAGAGACTTAGTTGATGATTCTTTCTTTCCCCAATCGGTTAGGCAATCCAATAGGCAACCTCAGCTAACCGATACTTTACCAACTAGTCCTCATATTATCTTTCCTAACTCACCGCCTGAAGCTGAACCAATTCCTAACAATTTACCGTTTCCTTCCCCACTTACCGATCACTAGTCATCATCACCCTCACCTAACCGATCTCCTCAACCGGTCACATCTCCCTTTACCGGTCCTACTCCTCCATTAGAAACCTTAAGGCAAGAACCTGTTAGGCAAGACCTACCTAGGAAAGTGAGAACAGTTAGAGATCATCCATTAGAAAATGTGATAGGTGATGTCTTTGGTCCCAGAATGACTAGAGGCCAGTTAAGAAATTTAGAGGATCAACATGAATTATTTTCCTCTGCTATGGTCTCAAATATTGAACCAAAGAAGACTGAAGAAGCACTAGATGACCCCAGCTGGGTAGAAGCCATGCAAGAAGAGCTTAACCAGTTTGATAGATGTAAAGTTTGGAAATTAGTGCCTGCACCCTGATCAAACAACATTGGAACGAAATGGGTTTATAGAAATAAATTGGATGAGTCTGGAAAAATAATTAGGAACAAGGCTAGACTAGTGGCGAAAGGATATAGGCAGGAAGAAGGCATAGACTATGATGAGACTTTTGCTCCCGTAGCTAGATTAGAAGCCATTAGGTTATTTCTTGCCTATGCAGCCTACAAAGAGTTTAAGCTATATCAAATGGACGTGAAAAGTGCCTTTCTCAATGGAGAACTTCAAGAGCTTGTTTATGTAGATCAACCTCCCGGTTTTGAAGATTCCAAGAAGCCTAATCACGTCTACAAATTGAATAAAGCTTTGTATGGCCTCAAGCAAGCACCTCGAGCATGGTATGAAACTCTCTCCAAATTCCTACTTAGTGAGAAGTTTGAACGAGGTAAAATCGACACCACCTTATTTATTGCTAAGCATAATGGTCATTCATTGTTAGTTCAAATATATGTTGATGACATTATTTTTGGATCTACTAACGAAAAATTATGCAAGAGATTTGAGAAACTTATGCAGAGCAAATTTGAGATGAGCATGATGGGTGAGCTTACATTTTTCCTTGGACTTCAAGTCAAGCAAACCCAAGAAGGTATTTTTATCAATCAAGCCAAATACACCAATGATCTAATCAAGAAATTTGGTCATGACTCTGTTCATCCTCAAAGCACTCCAATGGCCACCAATGTACACCTTGACAAAGATGAGTCCGGTAAGAAAGTAGATATGACACTCTACCGAGGTATGATAGGATCTCTACTTTACTTAACCGCCGCAGGCCGATATCATGTTTGCCGTATGTGTATGTGCTAGATTTCAAGTCGACCCTAGAGAATCTCATTTGCAAGTTGTTAAAAGAATTATTAGATATCTTGTGGGAACTGCTAACTTAGGTTTGTGGTATCCAAAAGACTCTTCATTTACACTTATTGGTTATTCAGATGCCGATTTTGCAGCTTGTAGGGTCACCAGAAGAGTACTAGTGGAACTTGTCAATTTCTAGGTAACCGATTGGTTTCCCGGTCATGCAAGAAACAAGCATCAATTTCCACTTCTACGATCAAGCCGAGTACATAGCCGCCGGGAGTTGCTGTTCTCAAATCCTATGGATGAAGCAACAACTAGTAGACTATGAAATCCCTCAAGAAGTATGTCCTATCTATTGTGATAACACCTCAACTATTTCGCCTCCAACAATCCTGTGATGCATTCAAAGACCAAGCACATAGACATCAAATGCCACTTCCTCAAGGACCATGTTGAAAAGGGTAATATTGTTCTTTTAAAAGTCCATACTGATTATCAATTAGCTGATATCTTAACAAAACCATTGGACATTAAAAGATTTGAATTCCTTAGAGGAGAACTAGGCATGATTGATATTCGATAAACATTATGTGCTAACATTGCTATCTGTGTAAGTTATCAACAAGATCAAGGTGATTTCTCTTGTTTACCGATGCGTTGCAAGTGCTCGTTTACCGGTATCCCTTACCGGTAAAGCAAGACTCCCTTTACCGGTCCTCTTACCGACATACTTGATCGGTAAATGGCGTCGCTAACCGATGGTCCCCAACCGGTGAAAGATCTCTTACCTGGCCAATACCTCGACCGGCCGCCTACCTTGCCGATTATCCTCTTACCGACGAACTGCGGCCGGATCGAAATATACAATCCGTCTTTAACCGGCTCGTTTGTCATCATTGCCTAAAATGTCACATCAATCTCTTCGCCGCTGCAGTCTGATCTTACAGTACCTATCTCTCACCTGTTCCCCATGCCCTATATAGAAGATATAGATCAATTTTAAATAATTAATAAAAAAGGTAATCTCTGTATCATTCCTATTTATCAAAAAGGTTATCTTTTTGTTCTTTATTACATTTAGATATAACTGCTGCACACACGTTCCTATTTCCATGTCATATCTTTAATTTCTTGAAACAAAACTATCAATTAATGTGCACGTCAGTTAAAAACGTTTAAGCTTCTTTTGTTTTAACCAACACATCTCTTCATCTTCCCGCTCTTTTGTCCCCTATAAAAGGATTTCAAAATCTCATTTCAAAATTATGGATTCTCTCTCTCTCTAAAGAACAAAGGCAACCGGCAAAACTCACTCATACTTCATCTTCTCCATCTGTTTCTCCCTTCATCTCTTCAAGATCTCTGGTATGTCTTTTGGATTTTAAAGTTTGAACGTACGAGGACTCCCAGTTTTCTTATAATCCTAAAAATCATTTAAACACTCAAAATTATTTGAAAAGATCTCGTTGATTCTAACTTATATTGTTTGATTGATTTTTTGATTCACAGATGGCTCCTAAGAAAGACATTTATGGAGGTTACATTCTCCCCAGCTTCTTCGACTCCGATGAAGGCCGTGCCATTGAAGCCCTGTTTATTGCCGCCGGAGTTATTCCGTTCGTAATGCCTGAAGGAAATGAAGATATTTACTATGAGATGGTTAATGAGTTGTTCGATAATGGTGTGGTGGATGAGAATGAGAATATAATTTCAACTGCTGCTGGTGTTCCCGTTACATTTAGCCCAGCCACCATTGCTGCTGCCTTCCCCAATCTCTCTTCCACCGGTTCATCTTCTGTCACCATGAAAGATATGATTGCCGCCTGGGCAAAGGTTCGTGGATCTGATCCTTTCGTTACCGGTGAAGCAAACAAGAAGGCTGGTTTTGATGCCGTCTATTACGCTGTTGCTGATATTGTGGACCGATGTTTCATTTTCCGGTCAGGCTCTCATCATTGTATCACCATGATACAATGGGAAGCCATAGCTACTATCATCATTGGTGGGGAATTCAACTGGTGTGCCTTCCTTTACCGTATAGTCTTGATTGCCTTCAAGAAATTTCAAAAGGAGAAACCAACTTCCAAGCCCAATAAAGCCAAACCCGTTTTGATGATTAGTCGTGCCCTCAGATCTATCCCAGCTATTCTTCAAGCCTCTGAGAATCAACCCAAATATCCACAATCCTTCTGCAAGGCCTTTGACAAGTTTGATATGGTTAGAGCTATCAAAGAATCAACCGGTAAGCCAATCGGTAAACCCTCTGAACCCTCCACCGGTAAATCATCCAATAAGTCTGCTGAACTTGATGTCAGTAAGCCAGTCGGTAAACCCACCGGCAAACCAGCTCAAAAGAAGAAACTCTCAAGCCGACCAAAGGTATTTCAACATACCGGTGCCCCTCCTGCTCCTAAACCTTCTTTGCCAGTAAAGAGAAAATTACTTGATTCTGATGATGATAAGCCTATTTCTATCATTCTTTCCCCTAACCGAAAACAAAAAGCTACAAATGTAAAATCACCTCCCCCTTCCAAAAAATCCAAACCTATCCCAAAATCTTCCCAACAAATAGCCAAAGAAAATGCTGAGAGAAGGAGGAGAATTGAAACAGACTTGGGAACCTTCATACCTTTTATTCCCAAAAGACTTTTCGATCATAACTTCCTAACCGACAAAATTCCATTTACCGGTCAATCATCAACCCGACCGGTAAGCCACTGCCAACCAATCAGAAACCCAACCTTTCACATTTACCATTACAATCCCTGGTTGGTCAATCCTACATTTGAACCATCCCCCACTTGGGTATATCCTATTGAGCACTTACCTCCTTTCCTTCGAAGGCTTCTGCAATTCCATGAGACCCACAAACTCAGTCCCAGTCGGTGACATATCTAACTATGTGGATTTTGACAACATTCACGAAGAAAATGGTCTCTATTATACCAAGCCTTGTCTGTTGAGTGACTATGATATCTCTTTGTCTAGAGAGAGTCTTCTCAAAATTTACAATCGGTATTTCGAATTGCTGCCTCCAATGTGGAATGCCATTTACTTGGCTCAGGACCGGCTCCGGCAAGATATGATGATTCAGCAAGGTGTGGATTGATTTTGCCATTCTCTACAACGCTCAGAAACCCTCAAGGAATCTCGATCCCTATCGCCTTGGGAGATTTGAGCTACCTGGAGATGATCTTCCTTCTTTTGATCCTGAAGTTGTCAACTTAGGCCCTCGAAGATGGCAATTCATAAAGAATGTGATGGATGTGGTGCAAAATCTGGTTGACTTGAACAGAGACTTCCAGAGTATGGGTGATATTTCTCTTTCTGCCTTCTTCAACTCTATTCAGTCAAACAAAAACAAATGGGCTACTATTCCTGATGAAGAAATAGAAGAAATGTTCAAGGACATTAGTGGCTCAGATGATCAAGCTATGATTGATAGAGCAGAGCATTCTGTCACAAGCTCTAGCTCATCAACTGACTCCAATGATTCAGATGCTGATGACCAAAGTGCTGCTGTGATTGATCGGTCTAAGAAGATAAATGCTGATTTCGCTACTCCCTTACCGATGCAACATGTGGGAGGAGGTAGTACTGAGACATCTCCAGTTACCGTTCTTGCTGCAGGAGGAGGACAAAATCTTAGCTCAAGTGCTTTACCGATTCAACCGATGCCTCTTACCGGTGAGATACTCCAACCGGTTAGAGAAGATTTACCGGCTACTGAGCCCTTTACCGATGCTACTCCCTTACCGGTTAGCAAGCCCCTTACCGATGCAACTACTGAACCGGTTAAGGCAAGTAATATTGATGATATCCTTCTCCAGCAAGCCTTGGCAGCCAGCTTATTTCATGAGCAAACTGAAAAGCTCAAGGAAACTCAAAGAGCAACAATTGATGAGTTAAATACTCGTAAAGCCATTCAAGCCTCTCTCATACGGTTAGTCAATCGGCAAGCCAAGCCATTCCTCCATCCTCTTCAAGAGCCAATTCACCGGTTCAGGAGGAGGATATTGACCCAGTTTTTGATGAAGACTCCCTTTCTGATTTCTATGAAGAAGAAGAAGATGTTGATTTTGATGAGAATGACCCTGCAATACCTCCAGTCTATGATGATCCTGGTATGCGTCAGAAGGATTTGATGTCCACCTTGAATTTCTATACCTCAAAAGCTTCTATTCCTCGATCTACCGATGGAATACCTTTATTTAATGTTCATGAGAAAATTATCAGTAGTGCAGTAACTCAGCCTACTCCAATGCCTCCATCTATTGCTGATCGGTTTCAGAGGCAAAGGAGAGAAGATAGAATGGCCACCTTCATTGATGTTGTAGGAGATATGAAGGTAGGTGCTGCTCCTGAAGACACTCCTCCTAGATACACCAAAACTCTTGGGCCAGGTGAGACAAGTCGCAAGCATCAGAAAATAAAGGTACTAAAACTTAAGAAGCGCCCAAATCCTCCCAAAGGCAAAGAAATCATGCCTGGAAAAGCTGAGCAACAATTGCTTACCGATTTCCCTTCTCCAAAGCTAAACAAGAAATACCCAACAACTCTTCAGCAACACAATAGGTATATCAGAATTCATGGCCATGTTGCTACCATTGCCCCTAGACCGGTTGAAAGCACTCTATCAACTGATAACCTTTTTATCCGATATCTCTCCATCAATGGCCGTGTAACTCAAGTTTTGGAAATGAGGATTCTTAGTTGGTCGTTTGAGGTGACCAAAATGGTTGGCTTCTTGCCTAATGTGACTAGGCTTTCAATCTTGAGAAATGGCCAGCCTCAACCATGGAGTAATATTAGAGAAGCTTCCCTACTTTTGCTTGCTCTAAGAGTGATTCCTCTTCTCCGCTTAAGGCAATCCCTCTTACCGATGGCTTCTAGTGCAGCTGAGTTACTGGAACTTTCGTTTGCTGAAATGATGAGCCTAGAGCAAATTGATTTCCTTAATCCTCCAACTACTCCTTCCAGTTCACCTTCTGAGCCAGTGGATGAAGAAATTGAGATAACCCCAACCGGTAATGTATCTAGGACCGGCCCCTCGCCGCTTCGCTACCGATTCATCTACCGATCCTCTTACCGGTTCTACCACCTCTTACCGATCCATCATCCCCTCTTACCGACTGACAAGTTGCCGATCCATTGCCTTCGCCACCGATGCTCCCTTACCGGCCAGCCAACTGGTCTCTCAATCTGCTCCTTTGCCGACCCCTCCTACCGATGATTTGAATAGGCCACTCCTTGCTCAAGATTTGGTAGATCTTCATAGAGCCTTGCTTGATGGCTTTGTTGAAGTTAATGATGAGTTGGCTCGTTCTTTTATTAAGTCCAATCAGGAGGAGGATGAAAGACGATTTGATTTGTTGAAAACTGGTATTGCTTTGTCTCTTGGCAATTTCTTGTCTGATATAAATGCTAGAGACAACGTCATCGTAGATCTTCGCCATACAACTTGATGAGGCTCAAGAAACCAACAAAATCCTTTGTGAGCAACAAATTTCCGGCAAAGCTATTCTCGACCGATCCATTCAAGAACTCAAACGGTCAGCCGAAGCCCTTAGCAGTTGTCAAGAGAAGAACCGTGAGCTTGAGATGGACTTAGCTAAAGTGAAAGCGAAAAATGAAGTTCTTTTGGTAGTTAGAGAAGAAAGGAAGAAAAGGAAAAGGGATGAGAAAGAGAAGAAGAAAGCAAAGAAATCATCCAACAAGTCCAAGCCCTCAGACCCTCCTTCGATGTCGTCGCTCCTTAGCCGATCAAGATTCAAGTCTCTTACCTGGTGCAGCTCCGAGAATGTAACCGATGATGTTTTGTCTTTCTTTCCTCATTCACCGGTCTACAACATAATGAGAATCTCTTATCCTTAAACTTTGTGTTTTGATTGAATTTCCTTTGCTTTTAACTATTTTGAATGTTCCAAATGCTACTAACAATCTCATTTTGCAGGTCTCATTCAAAATCTTTTCTTAGTTTTATTTTGAAGTCTCCTTTAAGCTTTAACTTTGGTTGTAAGCTTACTTAGGTAACATCAAGTTGTCATTTGACTTAGGGAATGATATACCTAATAGATAAATTTCTTATCATTCTTTCACTAAGTAAAAAAGATGCTAGCCTAGGGTGATTGGACTTAAGCAATTAGGAGGAGATTGTTAGTCAAATATATGCTTAGGCTTAGAATTGCTTAATCCCAATCATAACAAGCATTAATGAGGACCCCTAATTTAATTAGATCAAATAGAATTTTTCTATGTATCATAGGTTCCCTTAGTGCTAGTGCCCAGTGTTTTTGTTATGTATTTTCTCAAGATTCGAAGACTTAAAGACCTAAGTATTTCCATCTGCAATGTGAGTTACTCCTTGAAGCTGTCTTACCGATTGAGTTGTCTCACCTGGCCGACTGCCTTACCGGTTGAGTTACCGGACAGACCTCTCGCACCGGTCATGTCATCTTACCGGTTGAGGCTTACTCTTCAAGCTTCCCTGTTAGCAGCTAGCCGATGCATTAATTGCTCCCAACTACCCAGCCATCAACTTTAGCTAAAGTTGGTAAAGCAAGCATGCTGACAAGACATCTCTGCAACAAATCGCACCTTCTTTGAGAATGTCAAGTAACCGCACTCACACCCCAACTATCTCTCGAAATCTTCTCTATCCAATCTCAGGCATTTAATGCAAGGATCTTCCCATTTAATGCCTGCCAGTCCAAGTCATCATTACAATCTCTTCAAAGACAACGACTCCTTTTCAAATTCACTATAAATAGTTTCCTCGGAGCATTGAAAAAGGTTGGTGCATTTATGATTCTTGAGAGTGAGTTACTTTGAACTACCAACCTGCACATTCTCTAGTTCAAAGCATTCAAAGCAAGTCCCTTCATTCACTAGACATCTCTGTTAGGACTTATACACTGGCACCTCAATCAATTCTGTAGTGTTCCTCCATTAGACTACTTATGGAACACATTGATTTATTCACACACAACACCCTAGAGAAATCAGCTCAGCTTGTGAGCACATCTCTAGAAAACACCAGGTCTTTATTGTAGCACGACCCGTTAGTGGTCACCTCTAGTTTGGCAGCCTTTCAATCATTGGGTTGCAACTTGTAATAGGTAGAATCCATTAATAGCAGTGCACTTTCACAAATCCAAGTTCTGACCAAACTTGGTAGAGGACGTAGCAATTATTTAACACTGTGAACCTCTTCAAACAATGTGTCATTTATTGCTTTGTTTGTTTTCTGTTGTGTAGTTGTAATCGGTTGATAATCTCTCAACTGGTCACAACCTATTGATTCAACTTACTGCTCATTTTGTTTGTCTTACTTGGAAACATCCTTTGTCTTGACTTGCATGAGATATTGATTTACCGGTTTGCTTTTCCTCTAACTGAAAACTTTATTTCCGCTGTGCAAAATCATTCACCGGTAAGCTAGAGTTTTTCAAAACAAGTTTTAGCAAAAAGTTTTAAACAGGCTATTCACCCCCCCCTCTAGCCTGATTCCTACCATTTGGGACCTAACAAACATCACTTTCTGAGATGTGTTAGATCATCTATAGCGGTACTCTATAACTTCAAAATACAACATTATTTGGCTGCAACAAAACTCTAAACCTTCATCTATTATTAAGTAATCTATCTTTTAAATCAAATTTGGTTTTATAGATAGATGCGCTATCTCATTTTTTTAATATGAAAAGATTTTACAATATAAAATATATTAATAAATATTTTAATATTTGGTATACGATTTTAACAAAATTGTTGTCTATATTTGATGCACAAATTGCACCATTATTATAATTATAAGGAATATTACATCTTTTGCAACAAATTGTCGATTGTCTTAGGCTCTTTAATTATGGCGGATAGTTTGTCAAAAATTGCACCTTTTTATAGAATTTCTCATTTTTGTGATAAGTGTCTGACATTATGGAGTGTCATATTTTTGAAATTCATTATTGCAATTATTTGTTGTTTGCTAAAAGAGTTGGTCCTACAAAAAACACGTTTTTTCTAGCACTTAGAAAAAACGTATTTTATTTTCCTCGTTTGTGCCAGTGCCAGTTTAACAAAGTGCCAGTGTGACAAAGTGCCAGTGCATGTGTAACAAAAGTGCCAGTGTAAAAAAGTGTCAGTACCAGTTTAATAAAGTGTCAGTTTAAACAAAATGCCAGTGCATGTGTAACAAAGTGCCAGTGTAAAAACTGCCAGTGCCAGTTTAACAAAGTGCCAGTACACTAACACTGACACTTTGTTAAACTGGCACTGACGCTTTTTACACTGGCACTTTTATATACATGCACTAGCACTCTTCATACTGGCACTCTTTTACACTAACACTGACACTTTGTTACACATGCACTGACACTTTGTTACACATGCACTGACACTGAGTTTCTGGATAAATGGAGCGATCGCGCGCATCCTTAGATGCTTGTCACTCTTCACACTGACACTCTTTTACACTAACACTAACACTTTGTTACACATGAACTGACACTTTGTTACATATGGACTGATATTGAGTTTCTGGACAAAGAGAGCTTTTAACTGTCACTTTTTTAGATGTGCACTGGTACATTTTTACCATAATCCTGGCAATTATTTAGACAACTAATCAGAGACATGTGAGATGCGCTGGCGGGTGGGTGAGATATTATTGAATGAATCACTGTGTATGGGTTAAAATACTTGCAAAGTGTACAAAATAAAATAATACGCCTTTATATGGTGAGATGCGCTAGGGCAAGTATTAATAAGTTGTTGCTATCTCTGAATCACTAATTTCGTCCCTGTACAAAATAAAATAAGTAGATTTTTTCTTCACACAAAATGGCGCATCTCACTTTGTTACATATGAAATCGAAGGCTATTATTGAAGGGAAATTAGTAAGAGATTGATCAGAGATAGCACGGCGACAAGGAGCATTGTTTCATTAAACATCAATTATCAAGAAATTGAAGGTAGATCTCTGTCGTCGTTTTTGAAAAAATAGGGCAAAGGAAACTTTTACATATCGACGTCTTCTAAAAACACGTTTTTTCTAAGCTTGAGAAAAAATGCATTTTTTGTGAAATTTTGGCTTGCTAAAAAAAAAAAAAAAAAAAAGGACAATAGTAAGAAAAAAATAATTGCGTTTTGTGTTGTTTTTTTCTATTTTTTTTTAAACCATTCCAAAACCCACCAACCAGTCCTAGGCTAAGCAGGCCCCAACCCACCGGGAATCCGGGAGCACAGTATCTCACCATCCCCGTCACCGAAAAACTCCAGTTTCACTTCGACTCCATTGTTGTGAACCGTCCAGACTTTGGATCTGAATTCACATTTCCACGCAAATGAGGAGGTAAGTCAACTCTAATTTTCTCAATTTTATCCCTGTTCTGTTCAGAGATCTGAATCTACCGCTGTTAATTTTTTGGTAGAGCTGGAGATGGGAATATGTTCAAGAGAGGACATCATCGCCACCAGCTGAAGCAGCAATTCAGTGGTGGAGTTAAGGGACTGTTTGGAAGGATACTTCTTGTTGCACTCGTAGTCGTGATTTGCGCTCTCTCCTTTATGTTCACAACTAAGACTAACTTTTCACCATCCTCTCCATCCGAGGTCACTTCTCAATTTTCTTGCCACTTATGGAATTTTTGTCAAATAGAATTATGAAATCAAGCAATACTATGAATTAAATTTATCACCCCCAGTCTGTTGCGGAAGGGTTCTACTTGAAATGTTAATTCTTTAAGAGTTACACAAGTATCCTGTAAGGTAACCCTGTGAATTATTAGAGAATTATCGGTTACTCTTATGGGAATAGTAAAGTTAGAACATTGAAGGAATTATAATCTTACCAATTGAAGCCCAATTAAGTAGAACTCGTCTTCCATTCCAAAAGAAGAGGGACACTTTCCCTTTTTGTTTGTCCTAAAAGGAATGGGATGTTTCTGTCATGATCCTTGATTAATACGCCAAAAGCCATTTGAAGACTGATGGAACACATTAAATTAAGGTTTTAAACTTGAATCCCATGCCTCAAATTGACCCCACCTAATCCCATACTTAGGTTGAGTCCTGCTCAGAATCATAATAGTTTCCTGATCAGGAATTAAGTTCTTGAGATGATGTCTGTCTAGCAGTTTGTGGACGAGATTCATTTAGTCAAAAAAGTAAAGCAGGTTTAACATATGTTCTCACAATTATGGGTATTTTATGTTTAACCATTCTTTTAATTTGTGCATTGAGAGTTCATTGTTTTCTCACCACTTTATTGACGAGTCCAAATGACGATTCATGTAGCCGACCCCAAATCATTTTGGGACCGAGTGTCTAAGGCTTTGTTGTTGTCATTGTTTATTGAGCCTGGTTCATCTTCTCTTGGGAGAGGTGCTTTACCATTGTCACTCATCATAGGATGTGGGCAGTATTGGTCATCCGGTATTGCAAATTATGGGTTTCCAGGTAGAATATCCGGAGGACTTTACCTTTGAGAAGTGTCAGTTTCTATGAGCTACAATTTCTTGAAGTACATGTGTATGCATAGGTTTTGTTTTAAAAGAATATTGATCCATTCCCCCCGATTATTTTTGGAACCAATTGTCATTCTTACCTCAGTTTCATTTGCACACAATTTTTTTCAGTTGATCAATATTCTTAAAAGTAGCTTCTTGAACAAACTTTAGTTTATGGCATGTATGGCGGACCTCATCTGCACTCTTAATGCCTTTAGCGGAGAACGTCCCTACACACTAATAATTACTCTAGCCGCAGAAGAGTCCGTGCCTAACAGATGTAATCAGGGTGAAGGATAAATCTCTTTGTGAGGTTGGGCTAAACTAAGAATTATCTCTAGGAGTAAGGACTTCTTTTACCGATTAATACAACTGTCTTAGTCCAAGCTTAAAAGTATCAAAATGCTTGTACCACTGTTTAGGAGATTATATCATGTCTTACAATATTTCTCTTTTATAATAGAACACGTTATATGTTACTGGAGGAGTGGGTAATAAAGGTAGAGAGATGCCAATTTAATCCAATAAAAAATGATAGCTTCTTCAAGAGGCAACTTGCGGATAAGGGGGAGAGAACGAACTCTCAATAAGAGACCCTTACTTCCACATCCACCAAAAAATAGAGAGAGATGTAACTTGTATCTTCATTGAAGATAGAACAATTCGACAATTTCGCAATTTGAAAAAGACCATAGAAGACATTGGAATCCATTATGTTTGATTTTGGGCCACAAAAGAGCTCTGTGGCCATTTTTTCCTTTTTATCTGTATCTTAACAATCACATTTCAACTAAACTCATCCTGTTAACATGTTCTTTCTTAGTTGTCCAACATTTGGTTCTTTAAAGTAGTTCAAACATTTCTATTAACTTAATGTTTGTACATCTGTTACATAGCACTCTGGGTACATCTCTTTATTTCACCCAGACTTATTGTGTGACTAACATCATCTCTTATCGCCTCATCTTCACTAATATTCAATAATAATTTATCTTACATCTTAAAATTGTTATATTTGTGGTATTTCTTGACCAATCTAACCTGACTTTCTCTCCAATAATTTTTTTGTTAAAATTTTTTTGGGTCTTTTAATTTATTACAAGAGAGGCACTTGAAAGTGCATATGCATTTGGTGGGGTTTGAACCCCTGATCTTTCACATGGAAAGAAATACCGGATGCCGCTTGAGCTTGAGCACTTTGGCTCTCTCCAATAATACTCCAACGCTAAAGTGCCATTCCATGTCGCGCTTAGAGTAATACCCGTATACGGAATATGGCTGCTACCTAGCATAACACGCAACGTAAAGCTTTGTCAGATCAGATTACTATGAATATGGAACCAGAACTTTTTTTTTTTTACGTAAATCCGAATGAAGCCTTATTATCTGTGATAATTTAATTGGGACAATAGAATTATGCTGAAGTTTGACAAATTCCACTTTTAACCAGATGGATGTAGAGAAGCTTTGGGATACTGCTGCGTCTGACGGTTGGAGACCGTCATCTGCTCCAAGATCTATATGGGCTCGTATGTAAATCTGTGCTACTAGATCTTTTAGTATGTCTAGTAGCTCAATCTTGATAATTTTTCTTTTTTCCTTTTCCCTAATGTGGCAGCTCCAACTAAGGAGACCAATGGTTATCTCCGTGTTCGTTGTAATGGTGGTCTGAATCAGCAACGGAGTGCTGTATGTATCTTTTTCAGAGTGGAAATTTTGAACTTTGTTATAATTACTATGCTTCCATACCTTTTTTTAAATTCCCGCCTCTCTTAATTTTCTTCACCCTTTTTTCCTTTTTAAATATATTCTTAGTTTTCACACTATATATATATATGTATGTATATATTTGTTTTTCAGTTTATTTTATTTTATTTATGTATTTGTTTATTTACTTACCTTTTTTTTCATTTGTTTTTCTATTTTTCTTACCATCTCTCTGCCTTTCCATTGTGTCCTTGTCTCTTCATTGGCGAATCTATATGGCGATAGCCGACCCCAAATCATTTCGGGATTAAGGCTTTGTTGTTATAATTACTATGCTTGTATATATTGGTATTCATGTATTATTATTGGCTTTTTCTGTTATCTGAACCAAGCTGTTTCTAGTTCGGTCAGGCTCGGCTCATATAAACTCTCTCAGCTTGCACTTGTTTTTTTGTTTAGTGTATCTGAGCTCGATCATGTGTCTAAATGGCCCAATCTCCTGCAAGCAAGACGGCTGCTTGTTTGAGCTTGACTCGATATATCTTCAAAAGAATTTCCTGCATATTATTATACATTAGAATTTATTCCCTTAAGTTTAGAACCTCTAAACAATGTCAGTCCAAAACCAACATTTAACTGAGGATTACTTTTGAGATCTTTTTTTTTAACTAAACAGTTGGAGTACATCACTCTGTTTTATGCTAATTTGTCATCTTTTATCGTGAAAGATTGATATATTTGATATTTACTATGAGGAAAAAAAACTTGTGAGTGTGAATATAACCTTCAATGGTCCTTTTTCAGTAATATGTCATTACGAGGTCATGGTTGATCAACTTATAATAGTTAATTAAGAAAGCTATTTTGGAATTTGATACAACTGTGGTTTCATCGGATCATTTTAAGCCTCGTACTTATGAAAAAATAATAAGGTTTTGTAGATATGTAATGCTGTTCTTGCTGCACGGATTATGAATGCTACGCTTGTGCTGCCCGAGTTGGATGCAAATTCCTTCTGGCATGATGATAGGTATTTATCTCAACCAGTTAGTTTGCGTTTTTACATCATTCATAAAATGACCGTAAGAGTACCGTGATGCTTGTTCGCTGTTTAAAGGGGAAGCTTTGGGAGATCCTAAAACTCAGTGCTTTCATATTGTTTCATACAGCGCCTCCATCTTCCCCCCTTAGGTTATGGAAAATTGCGCTCACTCCGTATGGCTCAGTATGTACTATATGCCACACACTGCTGAAGAATTATTGCATCCTTACCTGATCGTAAACATAGCCTCCACTGAATTGGGACAAATGACAAATCGACTCCTCACCTTGAATATCTTAAACCGAGCACTATAATTTCCAAGCAACCGGACAAAATAAATAGATGTTCATGAGTCCTATGTTACTTGGACTCTTCAAATTTACTGAAGTACCTGTGTCGACACGACACCGACATGGGTATGAACCGTACCCGACACCCGGTTTTTCGATCGGACACGGCAAGAAAAATTGAAAGAAAAAACGGTGTGAGTTGACTTCATTTATAAAGATTTTACAATTTTTAATGTTAGTGTTTTACTTAATTATTCATTATATAAGTTATATCTTAGCCAAATTTCATTAAAATTATAATTATTTAGAAATAAAATTATAAAGTGTACAAAAAAATTAATCAGACTATTTTTTATAGTAAGCAAAGTATATAAATAGACTTAATATATTTTATTTTTACGTATCCCCATACCAGTGTCCAAATTTAGGATAGTGTCCCCGTGTCCAATTTTTTAAGGAGAAGTGAATTCGACACTCGGATCTGTATCCATGTCGGATACCCGTACCCGAGTCAAGGTAACATAGCATGAGTCTTATGCCCCTGAGACATGGCAAAAATAAACTAAATCAAGTTTAATATTGTGGTCATACAATGTATGGTTGTTTAGATAGATTAATTTGCACAGTAGGTCAAAGCATCCCTCTAGTGAAGGTTGTAACAGCTCGAAAGTTTTTGTTGAAAAAATTCTGCTGTATAGTTGCCATGCTTTCCATCATTGTGACAAGACTTGTGATGTCAGAAGTCTTGCACATTTGTCTTGTTTAATTTGCTCTGTTGTTTGCTGATCCTTTAATATCTATAGCCGTATAACCATGATTTCATTTTCAGTTGATGACAAGCATGAGTCATCACACAAATACCCTCTTGCACATGCTTTACTTGAGGAAACACCTCCTTTTAATGAAACTTGTATTTTAGATCAAATTTCTTATATTTCTAGTGAAACACAAATCTCTATGCGACTCCGGCATTGACACACTTGAGAATCTCACAATCAACAGTTTGCTGCTCTCGTGCCTTACGCTTGTGGTGAATGAACTGCTGCAGCATACAACTAACATTTTGTTCAGGGAGGTGTCTTAAAGAAAAGAAATATTTAACTTTAATACAGTAATGATGATTGGCTAGAAATCAAACCTAGGAATATCCCTAATAGGCTTTATTTTTTCCCCAGAATTACACCTTATCATAGGTTTCTCTATTCATTTAGTATTTACAAACCTGTTTTCAGTTGTTATAGTTACAGTTCACACTCTACATATAATATTTCATAGTTATAAAAAGTTTGCATAATTAATTGTCACTTTAGAACATTGTATGTGTAGGAGGGTAGTCCTCCGGGGTTGTATTAGGGTTTTAGGATATTGAATGAGAGTTTTCTGGGTAGGGAGGCTAATAATGAAAAGGACGAGCGTGAATAGGAACTAGGTGGATTTTTGGGAGAGACAATTATTGCGGGACTTGTTAGTCTGTCTTTAGAGAGAGAAATATTGTATAAGATTACCCTTGTTACTTGGTGCAATGAATACCTAAGTGGGTTATTAATAGGTGTAGGATATACATATTCCGCGTGCATGCCTCACACATGTTGCCCCTTTTCCCGCGGACATGTTTTTGTCCCGCGAATATATCTCTCTCGCAGACGCATCTCCGTACCGCCATAGATGTTAAAGGCGAGCGCCTTTGGCGCCTCAGGCGAGAGGCGAGGCGAGGCGATGGCTTGGCGACTCAAGGAGGCTGGGCGAGTCGATGTGCAGGAGTCGATGGAAAGTCGCCGCCTTTGGCGCCTTTATTTCAGGCGAGAGGCGCTAAAAAGTCTATTAAGGCGCTCAATTTGTTGTTTTTTATTTTTTTTGACCGGTCAATTCTAAAACGACGTAGTTTAGGTTTTAGTATAAATACAAAATAAACCCTAAAATAACCCAAAAATTAATTCACACCAAATCGACTCCACGATAGAGCCCTAGGCAGCGACGTGCGGTGCGGCTTCGTCTTCTTCATCAGGCCTTCGACTTCGACTTCGTCTTCTTCATCATGCCTTCGTCTTCTTCGACTTCTTCGACTTCTTCCAACTTTCCAAGTAAACTTTTCTCTCTTTTCTTTATTTTCGACATTTTCTGTTTTCTCTTTTTTTTTTCTTCAGTCTGTTCTAGTGTGAAGAAACTAATTTCTTAGTTTCTTCACACTGTCACACTGTTTCCTTTCATAAATTAATTTTTTTTTACTGTTATGTTATTATTTTTTTTTTACCGAGACGGTGAGTCTGTCTGTCCGTCTGTTTCCTTTCATAAATTAATTTCATTATTTGTGTTCTTTCTTAATTCTTAGAAATGTCAGTTCCCTCAAGTAGTAGTGGTGGTCGAAAGGATCCAGCTTGGAAGTACGTAAAATTGGAAGATCCCAAAAACACCAATTCCACAAATTGGAGGTCTTATGGTAAAGGGACTCCCAATTTACAGAAATTTGCCATCAAGGTTCTTAGCCTCACTCAGAAGCGCATCCTGGATGCCGGAGAAATTGGAGTTTTTCGAAGCACGTAAGTACTAAATAGTCATTAGTAATTAGTTAATACTAGAAATTGTATTTGGCAATTTGCGCTTATTCAAGATAATATTTAAATTGATATTCGACGGGTTCATAGCAAGAAAATGAATAGATTGACTCAAGTTCGATTAAATGATTTGGTTTTCGTGAAGCATAATAGAGCCTCGAGACGAAGATACAATCTTCGAGATACAATTGATCCTATCTCCTTCGCGATATTGATGATGATGACGAGCGGTCATTGTGGTGAAGATGATGAAGTGGTTGTTGAAGATGATGACATGTTTGATGACGGTCTCAATCGGGAGCAAATTAGTAGAGCTAGTGGTGAAGATCCTCTTTATTACACGAGATTGGTGCCGTTCGGGGGACTGACCACATGCCGAGAGTGGAGGCGGAGGTGGAGGTCGAGGCCGCTGGCCGAGGTGGCGGCCGAATTTCGTGCCAATTGTTGGACGCGGAGGTGCTAGTAGTTCAAGGCAAAGGATCGGGACCACGCAAGTTGGAGCACGTAATGCCCCAAGGACCATTCATCTTGTAGATGAAGATGATGAAATTGATGAAAGTGGTCGAAGAGGAGGATGAAGAAGAACTTGAGACGAGTGATAATCCCGTGAATGTGGATGATGAGGATGATGAAGAGCCTCAATATGATGATGATTGTTAGCTTGTTCTTAGTTGTTGCTTATTACATTCCATGACTTTAGTTCTCTTTTGATTTTCACGACGTTGTTTTCATTTGCTTTGATAACTATTTATTTTCTTGTTTGAATTTTTAGTTAAGTTCATCTAATGCATTGGAATTTCAACTATGAATGCATAATTTGTGTTATTGATATTATGTTAGAACTTAGTTTCATGTATTATGCTCACTTATAACATGTTTTGTTGATATTTGTTAAGTTATATGTATTTTATGTATTTTTCCTTAATTTTTTTTCCGTGAGCGCCTTTTTGGCGCCTTTTTAGCGGATCGATTCCTGCATACGCGTCCCTCGGATACGTCTTTCTCTCCCTCGATATGCGGGCTGTTATTCTCTAAGTACTTCCCGCTATTAGACAGGGTTGAGGGAAGTCTTTTAACTTATCGGGATCGCCGAGGAGCAGTGGATTATAGGCTAGAATATGAAGTTCGCCACGTGGTTCAATAATTGGGTTACACGTGGCCTAGTTGGGTTTATAAGGGAGAATTGCGGGATGGTCTACCACCACGGACCATGTGACATGCACATGGGCTTATTCATTGCCTATAAATACCTCACTTTGGTATTCATTTGCACCGAGTAACAAGGGCCATCCTCTATAATATTTTTCTCTCTAGAGACAGACATACAAGTCTCGCAATACTTTTCTCTCCTAAAAATCCTCCTAGTTCCTATTCTCGCTCCTCCTTTTCATTATTCTTCGGTGATTCGTGTAACGCTTCCCTACCCAGAAAACTCTCTTTCAATATCCTAAAACCCTAATACAACTCCACAGGATTACCCTCCTACAATAGGCAATGAGTGAGCCCATGTGCATTGGACCACGTGGCGAACTTCCTATTATAGCCTCCAATCCACTGCTCCTCGGCGATTCCGATAAGTGGAAAAGACTTCCCCCGACCTTGTCTAGTCACGGGAAGTACTTAGAGGATAACATCCAGCATATCGCGGGAGAGAAAGACATCCGCGGGACGGGAATACGTCTACGGGAGAGATATTCGCGGGACAGAAACCTGTCAGCGGGAAAAGTGGCAACATGTGTGAGGCATGTGCGCGAAACATGTATATCCTGCATTAGTCCCCCTGCACGGGAAATTTCTCTTAAGAGTTTCGCGTGCAAACGACAATTTAATATATTTTGCTTCGACGTGTGAAGTGACAAGACAACAAAGCATTAGTGCCTTTAACCGGTGGTTACATGTATTCGAAGCTACAAATAGTATAAATATGTAGGTTAGGATGACTGTTTTTCTTTTATAATGGAGCTATGCTATTGATGACGCCCTGTCGTGAGTTAGCCCGCAAATTATTCGCGGTAAGACAACTAGTGCGGTGATGGAAGTCATAGTCAAGGAGGCCAAACTTTATGTGGCTTATGATAGACTTATATGATTGAAAATTTTGAAGGGGTAATTTAACTCGGTCACCAATCAATATAGTTTGCGGGAGTGCACAACTGAAAAGGAAAAAGCACGTTAGTGGGAAGGAAAGTGTGTGGAAAGACACATGCGAGATAATTCTTTATCTTTGGACAATTCAATCTATAATTCCACTTAGAAAAACATTAACACGCGTGAATCAAATGTGGGAAGAAGTGTGCAAGGTGCATGATTCACAAAACATAAGCAAGATATGCTTTTTTGTAACATGCATATGTAGAGGTGCTAGATGAAAATAGCGATGTGGCTAATGAGTTACCAACAATTGTCATAATATGTTATAAAGCAAGGTTCTAAAAAGCGCTAGGCGGATGCTAGGCGGCGGAGCCGGGCCTAGCGCCTAGGCGGGGACTAGTCGGGGACTAGTCGGGATTAGTCAGGATTAGTTGAGACCTAGGCGGGGCTTAGAACTAGGCGTTGGAGAGGGGCCTAGCGCCTAGGCGGGGCCTAGGCGCCCTTAGGCGGGGTCTTTTAGAACACTGTTATAAAGTGTGAGTCACATGCCAAGTGGGTGGATAATATCCTTACATTAGTCCCCCTGCGTGGGGATTTTTCGAGGGAAAGATTCCCGGGCAAATGGACTTTTTGTATTTAGTAAATTGAGTAAGACTGTGTATGTTGTGTTTACATGGGTGGGATGCCAAGGGTGGGGAAGATACATTGCCCATCTTCAAATTGATATAGTTAGTTCTAACTAAAGCATTTATGAGATGCACGTATAGTGCATGCGGAGACCATATATCTCATATTAGTCCCCCTGTGCGAGATTTCATAGGGAAGTTTCACCGACACATAATATGAAGTTGAAAGTGCGAGTTTTGTGATCGCAAGATTTAATATGAAGTTTGTGCTACATTTATGATTCAAAGTGCGGGTTTTGTGATCGCAAGATTTAATATGAAGCCTGTGCTACATTTATGATTCAAAGTGCGGGTTTTGTGATTTTGCGTGTGGTAGATCAGCCGTGGGAGGCAATTTGGTTGATTTGTTCGATATTACGGAGGGATTATAATTTCTCCCCGCGAACTAATAAGAGAAATTCATTTGGAGATATTATACGAATGATTGATTATTGCTACATGAAATTTGTTCAAAATGTCTTGTGCATATTAGAGTTGGTACGGATTGTCGTCATGGCATAAACTTTACGTTGAAGTATGTAGTTCAAGAAATATAATTAGTGCGGATTTTGTTGTTGCCACATTTTGTTAGAGTAGGGGCATGAAGCCAAAGAAATATAAATAGTATGGACTTTAATGTTGTGGAACTAGGTTTGAGTTGGGGCACATAGCTCAAGAAATATAGGTTGTGCGGACCATGATGTCGCGACACTAAATTAGAGTTGGGACGTGGAGCCCAAGTCACGAAGGTTAGTATAAGCTAAACAGCCGCGAGATTAAAATAAAGCTAAGGTATAGAGTCTGAGCAATATATGTTAGTGTGGGCTAATAAGTTTTGGATACTTAGATAAAGTGTGACATAGAGCCCAAATCATAAAGGCTAATGATGTTGTGGAGTTATTTCTCATTAATTTTGAGGGAAACAATGTTGTGAAAATCATTCATTTTTTGCGGGAAGCAATGGTTCGGAACCCATTAAATTTTGTGGGAAGCAACGTTGCGGAACCTATTATTTTTGCGGGAAGCAACTTTGCGTAAGATAAAACTTAGTCTCAAGATTTTGATGAAAGTGAGACTTCGACCTTTTAGACCCAAATGTAGACTTTATTGGGGGCAAAAAAGGTCGAATTGATAGCTAGTGCGGATTGAAAGGTCGAGACATTAAATTATAGTTGGGGCATAGAGTCTGTATTGTGGGAAGGGCCCATGAGTGCGGGCCTTGTCGGTCATAATATAAATGTGGGGTGAACATGTGGGATGAGCAAATGAAGTTCTCCCGTACTGGTACCCTATTAGATTTGAAATTGCGGATTTGCTTATTATCGATTTTGCGAGAAGTAAACACAAGGTAGAGGTAAAGGATGAATATACAAATGAGTAGATAAAATCAACCCATATTAGTCCCCCATTGAGGGCGAGCCTTGGCGCAACGGTTAAGTTGCTCATTTGGTGACCATAAGGTCACGGGTTCGAACCTTGGCGAATAGCCTCTTGGCAATTGTCAGGGGAAGGCTCTAGCAAATGGTTCCCTCTCCCAACCCCCGCTTGGCGTACCGGGGTTTGCCCTTTATTAGTCTCTCATTATTATTGAAGTTTGGATGCTTCCTATCGATTTTGCGGGAGTATAATTAGGGCGGAGGTGCGGGATGAGAATGCAGAATGAGTAGATAAAGTCATAATATATTAGTTCATTATTATTATAAAAGTTGTGGAACGGCTTCCCATTGATATTGTGGGAAGTAAAGTAGGCGGTTTAGCATATAATGTGCATTTTGCGGTACAGAACAAGCGGGCCGCGGAGGATGTTGTCCGCATAAATGGGTTTGCAAATGATAATGAGTTAAGAAATGTTTCGCACATCAATAAGATTTAGAGGGAAATGTTACCTCTATGGAAAGTTTCCCCTTAACGAAAAATAGTCCCTTTTACATACAATAGTTCCTTCTACGGGAGATAAAATAATCCCTCTGCGGGAGTTAAGGTAATCCCTCTACGGGAGTTAAGATAGTCCCTCTGCGAAAGATAAGATAATCTCTCTAAGGGGCTAGTCTGCGGGCGGGAGGTAAGATAGTTCCTCTGCGGGATTTAGGATAGTCCCTCTTCGGGAGTTAAGGTAGTCCCTCTGCGGAATGCCGCAAGTTCAGATTGCGGAAAGGAACTGGACATGCTATTCAAGGTGAAGAATATGCCGCAAGTTCAAATCACGGAGAGGAACTAGACATGTTGCTCAAGTCCCAAGTCTGGATGACTGATTATTAGTTTTGTCCACATAATGGGTTGAATGCGGATTGAGCTGATCAAGGCATTCTTGCGAAAGTTGGGCATGCTGCCGCAAACTCGGGTGGTGGATTAATTTTATCCACAAATAATACGTTAAGTGCGGATCAGGTTGATTAAGGCTCTCTTGCGGTTGGGCATACTGCTGAAGCCAACAATCATACCACAAACTCAAGTGGTTGATTTATTTTGTCCATTAATAATCTGGTGAATGCAGATCAAGCTGATCACGACACTCTTGTAGGGGTTGAGCATGCTATTGAAGCCAGTGAGCATATCGCAGATTCAAGTGACAGAATTATGTTGTCTCCATAAAAAAATGCAAAGATTGCGGATTTGGATGATCGCAGAAATGTGCGGGAGCTGGGCATGCTGCTGGAGCCCGCGAACATACCGCGGGCTCAAGTGGTAGAGTTATGTTGTCTCAAAAAATGCAACGATTACAGATATGAACGATCGCGGCAACCGTGCGGGAGCTGAGCATGTTACTGAAGTCAGCGAACATGCGGCGGGCTCAAGTGATGGAGTTATGTTATCTCCAAAAAATGCAACGGTTGCGGATATGGACGATCGCGGCAACCGTGCGGGAGCTGAGCATGTTACTGAAGTCAGCGAACATACCGCAGGCTCAAAGGGTGGAGTTATGTTGTCTAAAAAAATGCAACGATTGCGGATATAAACGATCGCGACAATCGTGCGGGAGCTCAGGATGTTACTTAAGTCAGCGAACATACCGCGAGCTCAAGTGATGGAGTTATGTTATCTCCAAAAAATGCAACGATTGCGGATATGTACGATCGCGGCAACTGTGCGGGAGCGGAGCATGTTACTGAAGTCAGCGAACATACCGCGAGCTCAAATGATGGACTTATGTTGTCCATAACGAGTGCAACGATTGCGGGTATGGATGATCGCGCCAACCGTGCGGCATCTGGGCATGTTACTGAAGTCAGCGAATATACCGCGGGCTCAAGTGGTGGAGCTATGTTATCTCCAAAAAATGCAACGGTTGCGGATATGGACGATCGCGACAGTTGTTCGGGAACTGAGAATGTTACTGAAGTCGGCGAACATACTGCAAACTTAAATGATGCACTTATATTGTCCATATATAGAGTGCAACGATTGCGGATATGGATGATCGCGACAACCGTGCGGGAGCTGGGCATGTTACTGAAACTAGCGAACATACTGCGGGCTCAAGTAGTATTCTCCCTACAGAAAATGATGAGGAAGAATTTACTCCCATAAATAATCAACTAGCGGTAGTAGAATGAAAAGAATCATGGCATGTTCAAATAGATTGTCATAGCATGTTTTCAAGGAACAAGCAAGTATACTTAACATATGTCATTTAGATTGTTGAATAGCACATTTTATAGGGTCAATTGCAATTTGGTGACCTAAATTTTACACATAGTTGCAATACCGCAGCCAAGAGTGCAATTTAGTCAATCAATGCCCTAAGTTTGTAATTTTTAGCAAATTGGTATAAAAACTAACGAAATCGTTAATTTTTTGACGGAATGAATTTCATGTGCCGTTTTCACGTGAGTATGTAAGGGGTAGTTTCGTCATTTCATGGTCCATTGAGAGAGAGAACAACTCACCGTCTTCTACCTTCATCTCCGGCACCGGCCACCCTTCTCATCATCCCAACCCACCGCCTTCCCCCACCCTCCCACGCCACCCCTTCCTGATCCCTCGTCTTTCTCGCGTCAAAACCAACGCCATCCATCACTCCTGTGGCCGCTGCCGCCTCCACATAACACCCTTATTCTTCTTCTCCGTCAAAACCCACACAATCCCCCACTATCATGGCCACCGCCTCCTCCCGGCACCGCCCTTCTGCTTCTTCGTCAACTCCGACATCAAAAACCCACTCCTATGGCCGCCTTCTCTCCTCTCTCTTTAATCTCTCTTCGCCCACCCCATTTACTCCTACCCCTTGCAGATCCAGTTATAGGAAAGGTGTAAGAAATAAATCTGGGATTTCGAAAGTTTTTTAATGATGTTTGAATTTGGCCATGGCCGACTCCATTGACGTTGTTGTTGCCGACGTTGCTGTTAGGAGAGTTTGTGAGAGATTGGTTTTTATTATTTTTTCCTTTTTTATTTTTTGCCTTTTATTTGTCATTGTCTTTCTTAATATTTTTTTCTCTATGTTCTAAAATAAAAGTCCTTTATTATTATTATTACTTTTTATTATTATTATTATTATTATTATTATTATTACTATTTTATTATTATTATTATTAATATTATTATTATTATTTTATTATTATTATTATTAATTTATTATTATTATTATTATTATTATTATTTTATTATTATTATTATTATTAAATTACCCCTTACTATTTTATTATTATTATTATTATTATTATTTTATTATTATTATTATTATTTTATTAATATTATTATTATTTTATTATTATTATTAATAATTTTTATTATTATTATTATTATTTTATTATTATTATTATTTTATTATTATTATTAATATTATTATTATTATTATTATTATTATTATTATTATTATTATTATTATTATTATTATTATTATTATTATTATTATTATTATTATTAAATTACCCCTTAAATACTCCCGTGTGAAAGGCTTAGGAATTCATCCCATCAAAAAATTAACGATTTCGTTAGTTTTTATACCAATTTGCTAAAAATTACAAACTTAGGGCATTGATTGACTAAATTGCACTCTTGGCTGCGGTATTGCAATTATGTGTAAAACTTAGGTCACCAAATTGCAATTGACCCCATTTTATAAGGAAAGATGTCACAGTCAACTAGGCTAGACTTGCATCGGCCACAATTTGACTGTATGTGTGACAGATCTTTCCTAGTTTTTCTAATATACAAATTAGTAGTGGGTAATTATTAAGCAACAAAGTGAGCATGCGATCTTTGCACTATGATTTGTGCTATTTTATTTCTTTTATCATGCAATAATAATATTGTAGCATGACTTTCAGTTAATAAGTTAGAAAACATAATTGGAAAAATGTCATATTAGGAAAGAGTGTTAAGTGCTTATCCCTATTGCCCCCCACTCCATATTATCGATGCTTGTCTCGAGGATGTGGAGTATTACTCATTAATGATTTTTCTTTATTATTACTAAGCACATAATTGTGGCATGCGATTTGCTATTTTAATTATTTCTAAATTTGGCAAATAAATCAAGGCATAATTGAAGTTTTGGCACAGAGCATGTTTATAATATGGTGCATATATCTTAGCGAAAAATGGTTTCATGACATGAAATAAAATGCAAGAAGCAAGTTAATATGTCATATATGAGCACATAAGTTGTATAAATAGGCATGACCATCCAATTTGTGATCAAAATTCACTTTTGATTCCAAGAGCAAGTAAATGTATGCTATAACAATATTTATTTTTGAAAAGCGTATTTTGATTTGATAATCAATATAATTGAAACAATTTGTGCTTTACTATTAATCATTGCTAGTGACACAAATAGGCATGTGACGAATGAATTGAATTAAATTATTCCATCAAGTGTATAATAGCAATGTACAGTTGAACTGCATTAACTGCATTTTAAATTTGCTAAGCATGTTTTCATTTTAATTTTAGCATAATCATGCAAAAACATTTAATAAAGGTTATACTCAGAAAGAGCGCACTTGAATGGGAGTTAGTAGCATTTCTAACGGAGGTAACGGAGTTTGTTCGAAATTTAAAGGGCATAATAGTCATTAGCTGAGTGGCTTATTGGAGATATAATTGTTCAAGCATTTTTGAATATGTAGCTGAAATTGCTCCTTAGGGTCCGCTCCCGAGATTTTAGAGGAGAGGAGAGGAGAGGAGAGGAGAGAAGAGGAGAGAATTTAACATTTCATTTAAGTGCTCCCGAGTTAAGGAAGGAAGAGGAAGGAAGAGAATTTAAATTACATCTTTACCCTTAATGAAAGAAGAGGAGAATCATGTTTAAGGGGCAAAATAGGTATATCAACAAATATGATTAATGAAATTTTCTTTCCTTTCACTTCCTCCCACTTTTGGAAGGAAGTGAAAGGAAGGAAAATTCAAAATATTTTCCTCCCTTTTTCTTTCCCTTCCTTCCATGTAAAACTCAATAGCATAACTTGGAAGGAAATTTTTAAAAATTTTCTTCCACTTCCTTTCTTTTCACTCCGTTTGGAAACTCGGGAGCACACCCTTAATGTTTCCTCTATCCAATCCACTTTCAAGATAAAAAAAGTCATGTTTGTCATTTCCCATTAACTTGCAACCAATAATAATGGCAAAGGAGTAAAGTAACAAAGTAGGTCTGGCCTGGTCAGAGGCTTGTTGTCGACTTCCGATAAGATAAGTATCTGCAGCGGTAAACGACGGTCGCAAGCGGAACGGGAAGGCTGCCGGAACTTCAAGCAATTAGAGGCGGCGCGTTTAAGCTCCGTTAGAGGTGTTTTTTACGTCATTGAGCTCGTCCAGTTGAGGCGCAGCCTGTGGTGCTGTCCGATTATCTTGCGGGAGTAACGCCGGTGACAGAAAAGGTTGCCGGAGAAGACGGGGTCGACAGGTATCGCACTTCAGGCCTGATGATGGTGACTTTTACGCCATTAGGTTCGTCTGGTCGGGGCGCATTTACCGGTGGTGTTGGTTTATCTCCGCCAGAGTGTCGTCGGCGAACGTTAAATGTAGATCTAGCCGGAATCTTGCCGACAGTGATGGTTTTGTATAGTTTGACGGCAATTTATATACCATTGGTTCCGTTTTGTCAAGGGGAGTCCAGATCTTTTCGCTGTTTCCTCGCATCTCTTCGCCTCTCTTAGACTGCTCCGGTGAGATGTGGCCGAAAAAGTAGCTTCCTGCTTATCCAAGTTGTTGGGTTTTCTTCTGCAGCCCCTTTCTCCTTGGGTGTGAATGATTTTGATTTTATGGTGGTAGAACATAGTTGTTGCGGTAGCCATGGATGCTGGAAGTTTTGGCAACGTGGTTATATGTGAGGTTTCCGGTGAGTATTCGTAAATACCTCCCTAGAGGAGTCGCCAAATGTAGCAGGGTAGTCCTACGGGGTTATATTAGGGTTTTATGATTGTAGGACGTGTGTCCCGCAGTTCTGACCCACGTGCTACCATACATGAGATTCTTATCTCCGCACCAACATAAACATGCGTGCGGAACAACTCATAGACTTTTCCTATGTAAGTAATTATATTTATATGTATGTAATATCCCCTTCCGTTAGAGTAAGCAGCGGAACCCATCTTTAGGTTCCCATAATTGAACAAGGTCAAAGGGAACTCTATCACCGTATCAATGGGAATCATCAAGGAGCGAGGATTGGAGGCTAGAATAGTGGAGTTAGCCACGATCTAATTGAGGGATTACACGTGGCCTGGTTAGGACAAAAAGGAGAATTGCGAGACTGGTCCCCACGGGGGACACGCGGCATCATTTCAAAGATACGTACAGTCTAACGAATGGGAGTTCGACAGCTTGCGGTACGGAATGCACGTGACCTATTACGTGTACCGTACAGAGCCGCCAAGCTCTGACTCCTATAAATTCCCTCCTATAAATTTCCTCCTATAAATTCCCTCCTATAAATTCCTGGCTTATTTGTCAAGGTCGGCTATAGTAACTCACGTGCTATGCTGCTCCCGCAATACTTGTTCTCTCCTTCCTAGCTTGTCACTATTCTCGCTCCTCCTTCCCATTCCTCTTTGGTGATTCGTGTGTAACGCCAACTACAAACCCTATCTACTAACCTTTAAGAGGACTTACCTCCGACATTTGACGACTCCGCCGGGTGGTATTCACATGGCACCATCAAACAGAACCACGAGCAAAACAAATGCGGAAATAGGTGACACTTCCATAGCAGCCCAACCTCCCCCTGAGGGCACCTGCCCGGAAGGAGGACCAACCAATGGGGACACACCGCTCTTCGAAACTGAGTCCGACGAAAGCACCCACCCAACCCAACATACCCTCACCCTTACCCAAGCTGACTTCCAGCTCCTTTACGACAACCAAAAGGTGGTCCTAGGACGGATTGAAACCCTAGAAAAAGAGAAAGCCGAAGCCGCAAAAGAAGCTACAGCCACAAGAGAAGCCGCAGTCAGGAAACCCCATTCGTATTGATGACGATGACGTTGCGAGAGTTACTAAAAACCAAAACAAAGACTCATTGGAAACACGTACTATTCCTCAACAAGGAAGCACCCCACCACCTGGGTTCTTAACCTTTGAGCAAGGAAGGGCTCTTTTCTCTTCCTGCAACAACATATCCGTTTCATCTGACCACTTTGTGGGAAGACCCTACCCAGCCTGCATTACCTGTCAACCATATCCCGAAAAATACAAGCACCGCGAGTTTACTAAGTATACGGGAGAAGAATCCAATCCGCACGAGCACGTCCGGCGGTACTTAGAAACGCTGGGCCTACTTGCCAGTAACAGTAGTTTATGCTTGCGGGAGTTCCCTACTTCCCTCGCAGGGAAGGCTTACATTTGGTTTTACCGATTACACAAGGATGATATTTATAATTTCAATGAGCTGACCAGACACTTCTATGTGATGAAGGCCAAAATGGGCTTAGGCCCGTGAGTTTTTTTTTGGCTCGTGGCCCGTTTTACCCGTGGTCCGTGACCCGTGGGCAAGCCCGTAGACCGGCCCGGGATATATACGGTACAGGCCTGGTTTCATTTATATGGGGACGGGCGGGCTAAGCCCGTGGGCTTCCAAAGCCCGTTTGACCCAAGTCTGTTTGACCCGTTTTTTGAATTTTTTTTTTGTTTTGTGAAATGACCTATATGTCCCCATATATATTCGTTAATATATTCGTTGGAGGGGCATTTTGGTCAAGCATTTTCAAATTTAAAAAAAAAAAAAAAAGTAAAATTCATTTGGCCCGTGGATCCTTGGATCAGGGCCAAACGGGCGGGCCTCACCATGGTACAACGGACGGGCCGGGTTAAGCCCGTTTGACCGTTTGTCCGCAGCTTGACGGGCCGGGCCGGGTTATCCGTTTGGCATTCATCACTTCTATGCTAAATTCTTCAAGCTTGCTCGTGAAGTTCAAAAGATAGGAGAAAAACCCATAGATTTTGTTAAAATATTTTCCGCAAGATCCCTTGACTTAGTCTGCCCCGCACCTGAAGATGAGCTTGTCCAACACTGTGTCCAAGCAATGGATGAAACCTATCGCCAATTCCTAGCCATCCATAAGTTCAAAACGTTCCAAGAATGGGTAGATGCTGCAAGTAACTTGGTGGTCAAAGCAGTAGTGGAGTCACGTAGTCCTTGGCCCACTGCGGGGCAATACAGAGGCGACAATATCAAATTCTAAAGGTTCAATAAACGAACAGCGGATGTGGCAGCAACATAATTTCCTAGACAGAAGACTCCTCAGCGGAAGAAAGAGCAATCAAACCACGATTTCTGGAAGCCCCTGATTTTCCTTTCCCAATGCCGCAAGTGTTAGATACATTACAGAATATGGTACATAGCGGAGATGTAAACTTGCCTCTAATACAACAAGAGCCCACTGCAATGATGTTGAAGCACAGGGATTACTGCCATTACCATAGACGGGTCACTCACCACTCTTAAGGATTGCAATCAGTTAAAAAAGATAATTAACATATTTGTGGAGAAAGGAGCCCTAACTGTGGAAGACGAGAACAACAATATAAGAACTAACCCCTTGCCTTCCCTCAACGGAAAACAGAAATTTGTAAACATGGCGTCCGTGTTCGAACTACCAACTATCACTCGTGAAACCGCCCTCATGTCAAGTGACCCCGACTCATCCATCCAACCAACAACGATGCAGTCATAGCTAAACCATTGCAACTTACTCTAAAATTCCGCAACTTCTTTGATTAGTTAGGGTTTGATTCTGCAACCCGTTTCGAAGCCACAAAAGCTTTGATAAAAGTATCTGGGGACAATGATCAACCCTGTTTCCGGGAAGAAGGCTCCCTGGGCAGAAAATGGAAAGAGTTTGCTTCGGAAATAGTTTTCACGGATGCTGCATAAGAGTTGACCACCCCCACAACAGACCCCTTTACCTTACCGCAGAAATTCACGGAGTAGAGTTCAAACGGGCACTTATAGATAACGGGTATGCGGTAAATGTCATTCCATACTCAACTTTCAAAAGGGCAGAATTTGGAGATGAAGATTTACAAAGGCACAACATAGCCTTAACAGGTTTTGGCGCGAATGTAGTTAATACCCATGGGTCTGTTATCATTCCCTTAAATGTGGGAAGCTTGCGAACTTCGACAAAAGTTCATGTCATTGATGCGGACACTACTTATCATGTGCTGATTGAAAGAGTTTGGCTTAACCGACACAAAATTGTCCCATCAACCCTTCATCAGTGCGCAAAAGGAATCCTTGGGGGTAAGCAAGTTATCTTAGAGCCTTCTCTAAGGCCTTTCTTGCGAATGGAAGCCAGCCCACTTCGCAAATGCCATGTTTTATGAAGAATTCGCGGAAGATTGCCTGATAAACTTTATTTCTCTTCAAATTACTGCGGAATCCTCTACCGCATAGAGGAAGATAGACCAGCCAACTGTGGGAATTAGTAAGCGGGTCTGTATGCCGGACGGAAAGGTGATGTACACCATCAACTTATTACGGTTTACGAGGGAGTTCCCTACATTTGCGAGGGACGACCCCCACGAATGTCACATGATGATTAGACGCGGAAATGAAGCTAGTTTCAACACAATTAAAGATGAGCCTATTGAATTAAGAGATGAACCCCGCCCTCAAGCCTAAAAGTTGAAAGAAGTAAGCTTAGGAGGTGACTTCCATTGACCAGTTCTAATCTCAGATGACTTGAGCTTGTTGCAACGGGAGCAATTCATTGCACTTTTGACCAAGTTTAAATATGTTTTTGCATGGAGCTACGATGAAATGACTGGTCTAGATACCGCAATAGTAACACACAAGCTCCACGTGCATCCAACGGCGAAACCTATAAGGCAGCAATCCCATGTCTATAAGCCTGAATTGGAAACCAAAATCAAAGCGGAATTCGAACACATGATTGCCACGGGAATCGTTAGACCAATTGAACACCCAACTTGGCTGTGCAAATTGGTTATAGTAAACAAAAGGCAAGCAGAAGAGATTCGTATCTGCCAAGACTTTCGCGACCTCAACAAGGCCTGTCCTAAAGACGAATTTCCGCTCCCTTCAATTGATGCCTTGATTGATGCCACGGCAGGGCATGAGATGTACTCAATGTGTGACGGCTACAAAGGCTACAATCAAATTAAAATGAATCCTGCGGATGCTGAAAAGACACTCTTTAGAACCCCATTCGGCAACTTCTACTTTACGGTCATGCCGTTTGGATTAAAAAACGCGGGCGCAACATATCAACGTACGATGACAGCTATTTTTCATGATATGCATCACACCATGGTGGAATTCTATATGGATGACCTAGTAGTGAAGTCTCGGTAGGAATCATCTCACTTGGCGGACTTGCGGAAAGTTTTCACTAGGCAGGAGGTACCGATTGAAATTGAATCCAAGGAAATGTGTTTTCGGGGCCACTAAAGGAAAGTTTTTGGGTCACATTGTCGACCGCAGTGGGATCCAAGTAGATGCAGAAAAGCAGAAAGCCGTTCTCTCAATGCTGTCACCAAAAACTCAAAACCAACTCAAAAGTTTCTTGGGCAAAGTATCTTAGATGAGGCGCTTAATTCCCGCACTTGCGAAAGTAGGTCATCCCTTGATGGAATTGTTGAAGACACAAACAAGTTTCAAATGGGAATCACGACATCAGGAGGCCTTTAAAAAGATCAAGCAAGTTCTTAGTTTCGTCAACACCATGGTAGCACCACAATCAGGCGCCCCACTGTTACTTTATTTGGCTTCCACTATGAGGTCCATTGGAGCCCTGTTATCATAAGACCAAAAGGGGGAGAAGCCCATTTATTATTTGAGCAGGGTAGTCACCGGTGCGGAAGCAAAATACAACCAATTGGAAAGACATTGCCTGACATTAATCTTCGTGGTACAAAAGTTGCGGCATTATTTCTTGGCTTTTTCGGTAGAAATAATCACGAATTACGATCCTATGCGTTTTCTCTTGTATAAATCAGTATTGGTTGGAAGGGCAGCAAAGTGGTTTTTGATCCTTTCAGAATATGATATCAAATGTACCACCCCAAAAGCTGTGAAAAGCCGAGCCTTGGCCGATCTTTTGTCTCTCTTTTCAAGTGGGAGCTACGAGCCCCCAAGTCAGGAGTTACCATGGGAAAATGAGAGCGCGGAAGCTCATGTTGAACAAGGTTTGTGGACATTAGAGTTCGATGAATCGGCTACCGCAAAAGATGGGGGTGCGGGCATAGTTCTCACTTCTCCCGCGGGACTAGTATATGCAAAAGCTTACAAGTTAGCATTCCCATGCTCAAACAACAAAGCCGAGTATGAAGCGTTAGTCTTGGGGCTGATTGAGGCAAGAAAAAGAGGGGTCTGTAAATTGTCCATCAAAGGTGATTCCAACCTAATAGTTAAGCAAGTGAACGGAGAGTTTAGCCTACAACACATCAACCTCGCCCTATATCGCACCATGGTACATCAGTTGATCGATTATTTTGAAGAAGTAACAATTGAAAAGCAACCCCATACCAACAATTGACACCAGACGCTTTAGCAACCCTGGGATCCAAGATAATCATGGAAGGAGACGAAACACAAATTGCGGTGCTGATGCAAAAGACTCCCACCAATTTGAACGAATTCTTTGGGGTAGAAGAAATGATGGACTGGCGTGGGCCTATAGTACAACAATTGAAAAACATTGAATACCGCAAAGACTTCCTTGAATTACAGAAATACTACCTAAAAAACGGAGTACTTTACTTCCGCAACCCAGGAGGACCGCTTTCCCGCTGCTTGGGCCAAAGGAAGCAAATTTTAGATTAGATCAGATACACGAGCAGATCTGCGGTGATTTAGATCTACCCCTCTATAGGCGAATTCAAAGGCAGGGATACTATTGGCTTGATATGGCCCATGATGCCGCAAAAATTCAAGCAAGTTGTGCAGATTGTCGGCACTTCCCCGTTAGAAGTTTGTTGTATAGCGGGAGCCCGCGACTGCCGCCATCCTTATCTTGATTATCTCTGAGAAGGGCCCTTCCCCGTCAACAAAGATGAGGCTGAGGCTATCAAAAGAAGAGGTTTTCGATTCTATTTGGTTGATGGAAAATTGTATAGATAAGGTTACAAGGGACTCTGCTCAGATGTATGGACAACGCGGAAGGCATGGTGGTGTTAAAGGAAATTCACGCTCCCGCACACATATGGGGAGTCAAATTGTTGTACCAAATCTTGACCGCGGGATATTATTGGCCGACCATGGAAAGAGATAGCTCGGAGTTCGTCCGCAAATGCAAGTCATGTCAAGTTCATGGGAATCTGATCCATGCCCCAGCAGTACCAATGCATGCCCTTTCCGCACCTTACCCGTTCTATACATGGGCTTTTGATTTGATTGGGAAGATCGTCCCGCACTCTAGGGGGAGAATATGAATTTTGGTAGCAACAAAATTGTTCATAAAATGAAGGGAAGCCATCCCACTGAATAATGCTACCGCCGGCGCATTAGTTAATTTTATGCGGAAGTATATTGTTTGCAGATTTGGCATCCCTACACAAATAATCTCAGATAATGGAACCCCATTTTCAAATAGACAAGTCTCAGCATTTACTCTGAAGTACGGGATCTATCATCATTCCACACTCTCATACCCCCAAGGCAACGGGCAAGCGGAGGCAACCGACAAAACCCTTATCAAAATTCTAAGTGAATTGCGGGACGACTTTCCTTGGTCATGTGAAGACAAAATTTCGGAAACATTGTGGGCATACAGGACAAGTAAAAGAAAGGCTACAGGGCACACCCCTTTCTCATTAGTTTATGGAGCGGAAGTAATATTGCCTACGGAATTAGCCATTCCATCAACTCGCATTGCCATGCAGCAAGGATTGGTGCAAGACATAAGGCAAGTCCAGTTAGAATTATTGGATGAAAGAAGGGACGCAGCCCGCAAGAACTTCCAGACTTACTCTCGCCAGATTTCTCGTGCTAATGACATGCTGGTTAAGTCAAGGACATTTGAAGTAGGAGACTTAGTACTGAAAGTGGCCCCGCAAATCATACGTGGAGGTTCTGTCCCCAAGTTTTCCCCAAAATGGGAAGGTCCATTCAAGGTGGAAGAAGCTAATAAGTCGGGATATTATAGAATTGCAACACTGGGAGAGGGCAAGTTACTCCTGCCGCTAAATGCAAAATGGCTAAAGCGATTTTATTCATGAAAACTGTTCTCCCGCAGATATTTTCTACTTTTCATTATAACTAAGAATCCCCTCCCTCCCCACCCAATGAGTATTGAGCGAGGGTTTTTGGTGTCAATTTCATATGGGCAATATTGAGTTTACAATCTTGTACTCAATTTTTATCCTTATAATTAATATATTTATGAGATTTCCTCAAACGCATACTTTTTTGTTTTCTTTCTTTCCTTTTTGAGTCATACATCTACATCTAAAGAAAAAAAAATGTACGGGGAGAAGACATTCAAACATTTCAAGCATGTAAATTTCTTCCACACATCAACACATACTTTCCGCAAAAGAGGGAGAGCAGAAATAAGATTAGTGTTTTATCCTTCACGGCATAACACTTTCATACATCAAGTAGCAAACGAGACTGCAATTTCAGCTCTAACCCAAGTCGGTTGAGCTCAACTTCTTTTTCCTGAAGTTCACTTTCCGCAAAAATAAGTTGTTGATCACACACCGCAATTCTGGACTTGCAATCTTCTATTTCCTCTTTAAGGCCACTAACATCCATGCGGAGCTTGGTTACCTCTTTTTAAAGACCACGCTCCATCTCCTCAAGATGATTCATCTCTCGTTCAATAGTGAACTTGAGAGCACGGTCAATTTTCTCATAAGCCCAATCAACCAGAAAACCATCACGTTCAAGATCCTTATATTCATCTTTCATCATACGAAGCATTTCCGCTTCCATTTGCTTCAGCTGCCCATTCTCAAAGAAAGCCAAGTTTGATGCCAACAAACTAAGGCTTTGAACCACCAGCTTGGAAGAAACACAACAAACGTTAGTAAAAAAATTAGGAACCTTCTTTAGCAAACCCCTCAACAATTCCGCATTCTCCTTTCCCATATGAAAACCACGCAAAGTCTCCCCTTCCCCCGCAGAAAGCGGAACAAACTCTGCATTAACCACTTTCGTGCCAAATACACCCTCTATTCCCGCAATACCTTTCATCCTAAAAATCAGAAATATTCCTTTCTTCATTATTCACAACAAGTTGGTTGTTAGCAAGGATATTTTCTTCCTCACCACTTTTCGCCGAAAAACCAACTTGTTCATCAACAAGAGGCAAGCCAACCTTACCTGCATCCGCATAAGTAATATCTTCGTCACAAGAAGTTTCTTCAACCACTTTCACCGAAGCATAACCAAGTCCACCTGACACTGATGAGCATTCTACAAACTCCTCACCTGCAAGATTGCCGCGATTACTTACATCCGCAATCTCTACACTATTTTTAGACAACACAAATTCTTCATTCAAGCCTGTCGTATGTTTACCATCTCTGGTACCATGCTCAGCATCCGCAAGATTGCCGCGATCATGCATCTCCGCAATCTCTACACTATCTTTGGATAACAAAAATCCTTCATTCAAGCCTGTGGTATGTTCACCCTCTCTGGTACCATGCTCAGCATCCGCAAGATTTCCGCGATCATGCATATCCGCAATCTCTGCACTATCTTTAGATAACAAAAATCATTCATTCAAGCTCGCAGTACGTTCGCCATCCTCGGTAATATACTCAGCTTCTGCAAGATTGTCGCGATCATGCATATGCGCAATCTCTGCATTATTTTTGGACAACAAAAGTCCACTTAAGCTTGCGGTATGTCCATCGTCTTCGGTGACATGCTCAGCTTCCGCACTGTTGTCGCGATCGTCTATATTCGCAACTGTTGCCCTTTTTGGAGATAACTCAACTCCTTTACTTAAGCCCGCAGAATGTTCATTGAGATCAGGAACATGCTCGACACCTGTATAGTTGCTGCGATCCGCAACTGTTGTGCTTTTTAGAGGCAACTCAACCCCTTTATTGGAATCAGCAGTTTGCTAACAGCCATAGCAACATGTTCAACATGAAAAATATATCCGCTGGGGTCCACAGAATGCTCCCGAACATCAGTTGCGGAAGGAACTGACCCAACTTTTTCAACTTCCATAACGGGTTTATGACAAAAAGACTTAACAAAGCTGAAATCAACCTCCTCAGCGTCATCCCTTTGTGATTAATCAAAATCCTTTATAACATTGCGTTCCGCAATCATACTACCATACTCATTAAAGTTAGTTGAAGGGTGAGGTCTAGCGGAAGCAGCTTCAAACAATTCTACCAAATTGCTCTCTTGCAATCTCCAATCTAAAGTATTATGGGTAACATTGCCCATCATATCCTCCCGCAAATCCATACCAGCCAAAACACCAACTTGACCATATACCACACTTTGAGCTTGTCTCTTTAATTTTTCCTCAGCATCTGCAAGAGTATTAATAGATAAAGAAGTCCGTGGGTCAATCCACACTCTACATTCAAAAAGATATCGAGGATATCAATGAGTTTCCGAAAATGGAGGAAGCTGCGGAGAAGAGGTTCTCAAAAACATTTTACCTAGGAACACCAGGTTCTGCATCACGATTAGGACCATAGTTCATTTCTTCCCCACATTCGTCCGCTAAATCAATAAAATTTCCACTCAACGCACCGGCCCCGCTAGATCCTCCCGCAACCGCTGTTTTAAAAATAAAAATATAATATTAATACTTAATATAATTTGGGCAAATTGCAATTCGGTTATCTATATTTGTATCAGTTTTGCAATTTGGTTCCTAACATTGAAAAAGTTGCATGTCGATTTATAATATTGACATTTTGTTGCAAATTAGTATAAAAACTAACAAATTGTTAATTTTTTGACGGAATTAAAGTCATGTGTCGTGTAAATAACTTTTTAAGGGGCATGCTAATCATTTCGCAGGGGAAAAGGAATAAATTACTCTTTAACATCAAAATGATGTAGCTTTATAACATTTGGTTGTAGCTTTATAACACTTGGTTTAACATCAAAATGATGTAGCTTTATAACACTTGGTTGTAGCTTTATAACACTTGGTTAATGAAAAAAAATGATCCAAAAATATAAATTAATTAAAAAAACACGTAAAGTAGCGAGTGATGGTGACTATGATGCTAATAGTGGTAGTGGTCGGTAGTGTTGAGATTGAAATGACCATTATGACTTTTAAAAATTCAAGTGCACGGCGCATTACTTGAATTTTGTCAAAAAATTAACATTTCGTTAATTTTTACACCAATTAGCAACAAAATGCCAATGTTAGAAATCAGATTGCAACTTTTCAATGTTGGGAATCAAATTGCAACAGTGACACAAACATAGGTAACCAAATTGCAATTTGCCCATATAATAATACACAAGAAAAAAAAAGCAAATAACACTCTTCAACCTTCGAAGCCTTTGAGATTGCCTCAAAGGAGTTTTTCTCTTGCTAACAACATCACTCACGCGACCTTTCTTTTTTGCGGAAACCTTTTGAGACAGGAAGTACATCCTCTGCCAACCTCTCACCAACCTTTCTTTTCTTTCCCACCACCTTTTACCACAATAGAGCAACAATAAGGAGCATAAACACAAAAAAAAAAAAAAAATAGAGAGAAAGGAAACAAAATTATCTCCTGCCTTCACATCCCAACTTATAGATTCATTATGAGCACAACTATCCAAATGATCATTTTCCCGTATCGCTTTAGCTTTCCTTTTCGTTTCTTCTGTCCCAACATTCCCCTTTGTACTCCCGACTCCAATAGCTTGACTTTTACTAACACTTCCCTCCACAATCTCCCCTTTCCCTTTCCCTTTCCCCTTCTTCTTTTTCTTTTTTGGACTCTCAACTTCCTCATCCTAAAAATAAGGAGGGGGGAGAGAATAATAAAAAAATTCCTTTATGAACAAAAGAGAGATAAAGAAAAGTTAGGGACAAGTATACCTCAAGCTCATTCCCTACCGCATTCTTTTCAACAAGTTCATTACCAGTTTGCTTTTTCCCCTAGACAATCAATGAGTAACAAAACCTTTAAAAAAAGATAATAAAGCGAGAAAGGAAGAGAAGCGGAAGAGAATGTCAAGATTCATTGCAAAAACACAACTCACTTTCATTACTTTCTCAGCTCCAGGAGAATTCCCTTCTCCCACCTTACCCATATCCTTTTCTTTTTCAACATCCTTCAAAACAACCTTCATAACCCTCCTTTTCGGTTTTCCAATTACAAGTTCAGGGCGGCTCTTGCAATCCGCAACACACCCAAATTCATGTATCTTCAATAAACCTTTCACAATATACGAGGAAACAGGACAAGTATAAATAATACTAGCGCAACTAAGATAAAAATCATTCCGCCAAACTGATTTCTCCTTGAGAACCTTAGGGGCTTCATCCATAAAAGAGCACATCTGCTTCAAATTGTTAACCCAAAAATCCCGCGCCTGCTTTGTCCGCGAACCTACCCATATCGCATATGTGATAACCTTGACACCCATCTTCTCTAAAACTTGAGTAAAACTGCCAGGATAACAAAACCAATTACAAGAATCGTCAAAATTCAAATACACTTTCGACTTACCGGGGCAAACCAAATTATAGCCACATTAGAGGGCACAACGTTCGGGACTATACCTCACAGACCCAACATCTAACTCAGTAAATGCGGGAAGGCTAGCTGGGAGAATATTGGCCATAATGGGAAACTGTTTTTCTGTACCTTTCCGCAGAACACCATCATTAAATTCAAACACCTCCATATGTTGACCATCAGAGCGGTACCAGTCCAATGATATAGTATTCTGCGTAATTTTGCCATAGGGGCGAAAACAAAACTTTTCCCCACGGTCAATAAGATCCAAAAGCCCAACATTAAACTTCACATCCATCCAAGTCCAAGATCGAGGAACTAATACCTACCATTCCAGCATAAACTTCCTCCCGCGCACCTAGCCTCTCAAAATGCTCAAGCATAAACATATGAAAAAATGGAATAGGAAGGAACGCATGAACGTAATACCGTCCCACGGATTTGCTTATAGCTTCCATAAGATGATCAAACGAGCATATAAATTCCCCAAAAACAAAGGGCCCATTGGCAATTTCTTTCCCGAAGCCAGCTTTACGGCACAAACAAAATTCCTCTCATAAGGACCATCATGCGGTTTCCCGGGAAAAAGAAACAAAAGTAAAAAACATAGATAAAAATGCCTCTAGGTAATGTTTGGAGCCCTTTTTCTCTGCGGGAGTAAATGTCCTAGCTTTATAAAAAACACCGAACCAAGTTTGGATCCACCCTTTCCAATCATTCTTACGACCTTTAATCTCTTTTTCGCAAATTCTTTGGATATCCTCCAATGTTTCCACCCTCAATCCTTCTTCCGCTGCTGACATAAATTTTTCAAGATGCTCCTCCCCGAGAACCTCCAAGCCATACAAGGCAGCCACATCTTAAAGAGTTGTGGTGAATTTACCCCCAGCTTGCAACAAAAGTATGATTCTTCCTATCCCAACGAGAAAACAAAATCCATAAATAAATGATCAAAACTCCTAGCCACAGTTAGGCCTTGGCACGCTTTTACGCAATTGTATATACCACTTCTCTTAAGAATCGAAACATATTCCGCATTTTCCAAGATATCCCTGGTCCAATCAACCCAATGAGATACCTTAGCGGTGTAAGTGCTCCAATTTGAGTTGTTAGTATTTTCGTCAGAAAATTAACGAAAGTCCTAACATTCCTAACATTTCTAACAATTCCTAACTTTTCTAACAAAGCAAGGGTAAATTAGGGATTGCTATTTAGAGTTAAACAAGGAAAAGAATCTTAAAAAAGATAAAATTCCGTAATCAGTAAACTGTAAAACACAAACTGGTTGAAAATTTGAAAAATATTCCTCTTGTCCAAAGCCTGCAGCTGCATTTAATGAACAGTGCACGCTGCAGGAACCCTCCGCGCGGATACAATTGAAGTTTTCAGAGGCCTATAAATTGAGCCCCTCAGTCCATGAACAGAAAACAACAACTCACAGCAAGCACCTTGGCAAAAATACTAGAGAAAACAGTGGGAATTTCTTGAATTGCCACCTTTTTCTTTGGATTATTTTCCCAAATCACACTCACTAAACACTCTCAAATTCAAGTCTCAAACACAAACACCAAGAAGATAGGATACCACCATTGGTAAACCCTCCTTCTCCTTACCTTAAACTCCCTCATCCATGCATGCATCTCACCTTTCAAAGATGTAACTTGCTTGTTGTCCTTCCCTTGTCCTAGATCCAAGAGGATCACCATGAAAGTTCATCTCCATGTATGATCTTCTACAAGGATCAACATTCCTTCAAAATTGTTTTTACTTACTTGCAAACACTTTTCTAAACCTAAAAATCAATTTTCATACATAAAATCTTGATTTCAAAGTTAAATCTCCCCTTCCCAAGCAAATGAAATGCTTTAAGTCCTAATGTACCCTAAGGATGGCTTGATATAGTAGATCACCACTAAAATGTTTAGTGATCACTAATCAAAGCCTAAGGAAATGGGGACAAAGCATGGATGCAAACCCCCTTTAAATCACATTTTCCTTCAAGAACATCTTGCTGTCCAGTAGCATTGTTCTGAGACCTCTGTCCATTGTCTAATTTTTTGGACACAGAAAAACTTGGAATTTGGAGTTGACTACAATATACTTTTTGTAGCCAACATCCATAGGATTCCAGACATATTTTTACTTTATTTTTTGTGTGAGTATAACTCCCTTTTTCAAATTATTTTCCAAAGGTCAGTTTATTAGTCTCTGGAAATCCAGATTTCACATCTGTGATTTCCAGAAGATTTTGGTCCATCAAATCATCTCCAATCACAAAAATCTTTTGCAGTCACCTTATTTAAGATGTTTTGAACAACTCTCATTCTCTGACTTTTTCCAGATTCTGAAGTTTTAAAGCTCTTAAATCCATTTCAAAATCAAGTGTCCACTGCCCTTTTCATTCTGGCAGAATTGATTTTCAACTTCAAGGAGTCTTTTGAGTACCAAAACTCAACCCTAAAATCATACCAAAAATCATGGGACTTGTTTAATGTCTTACAAAGAGTTCTCAATTTTTAATTTTCTCAGTTTATATTTATTTTAACCAAAACACACACACACACAAATTGTTTCAAATTAGGAAGACTCGTTTTACGAGGCATTTCGAGTGAACCCTAACGTTCTTCCCGGAGTGTAACGTGACCTCCGAACCCAAATCTCTAATCTCGGGCATTTTTCAAAGTTTTGGCCCTTAAAATAAAAATGGCGTGGCGACTCCCGTTTTGTTGATTTTCAAAAAAAGAAAAATTCGCGGCGGCACATCATCACAAGCAGAACCGCAAACAATAGTACCAGCGGACCATGGAAAATCCCCTCTTTCCATCTTCGGACGCAAAAGTTTACGATGCCCCACATTCTTGGCTTCCCCTAAGGAAGATTCTTTAACAATTCCCGAAACTTTCCCATGATTAGAATGCGGAACATGCCAAGACATAGCCTCATCCCAAAACATGTCTGCGGAACCAAAAAAGGGAGCCATCTTAAATAAATCGGTGGAAGGGACCGAAGGAACCTCATGAGTTTTTTTATTTATCAACTCCACATCAGCATCATTATCAGAACCATTTGGCCTCCAAATCGAAACCTTGCCTTCCGGAGTCGGAGTTTCGACTTCCCCATTACCACTCGAACTCTTTGACTTACAAGAATTAGGAGAAAAAGCTATTGCGGAACCATAACTCCGTTCGTCTTCCTCCGACGAACCCTCATGTACACGCTTACGATCGTTTTCGACTAACGACATCACCCAAGGTAGAAATTGCTCGCTGAAGAATCGACAAACCAGAGTTACCGCAAAACCCTAACTATAAACCGACTTTCGTTAACTCGCAATTTTACCTCAAGAATTTAAAGTAGTAAATGATGGTCTGGCATCCATATATATAGTAGGGAATACGAAAGGACAGCTCCACCTACCAAACTTAATTACTTCGACTGATCCATTTTAAATGCAAAAGAACTACCTTAAAATCGTACGGGAACAGTTGACATGAATATTTATACATGCATATACAGTAATACGCAATAAATAAATAAATAAATTAAATGAAACTATGATAACTTGTTCGGGAAATCTACGCAGAACTTTCCCGCACAGAGGGACTAATGTAGGATGTGTGTCCCGCAGTTCAGACCCAAGTGCTACCGCACGTGAGATTCTTATCTCCGCACCGATGTAAACATACGTGCGGAACAACTCATAGACTTTTCCTATGCAAGTAATTATATTTATATGTATGTAATATCCCCTTCCTCTAGAGTAAGCAGCGGAACCCATCTTTTGGTTGCCGTGATTGAACAAGGTCAAAGGGAACTCTATCACCGCATTAATGGGAATCATCAAGAAACTATGGATTGGAGGCTAGAATAGTGGAGTTAGCCACGTGGTCCAATTGAGGGACTACACGTGGTCTGGCTAGGATAAAAAGGAGAATTGCGGGATTGGTCCCCACGGGGGACACGCGGCATCATTTCACAGAGCCGTACGGTCTAACGAATGGGACGTGACCTATCACGTGTACCGTACTGAGCCACCAAACTCTGACTCCTATAAATACCTGGCTCATTTGTTAAGGTTAGCTAAAGTAATTCACGTGCTAAGCTGCTCCCGCAATATTTGTTCTCTTTTTCCTAGCTTGTCCCTATTCTCGCTCCTGCTTCCCATCTTTTTTGGTGATTCGTGTGTTACGGCAACTACAAACCCTACCTATTAACCTTTAAGAGGAATTACCTCCTACATGAATATTAAATGAAAGTTTTCCGGGTAGGGAGGCATTACACGAATCACTGAAGAATAATGAAAAGAAGGAGCGAGAATAGGAACTAGGTGGATTTTTGGGAGAGACAAGTATTGCTGGACTTGTTGGTCTGTCTCTAGAGAGAGAAATATTGTAGAGGATGACTCTTGTTAATTGGTGCAAATGAATACCAAAGTGGGGTATTTATAGGCAATGAGTAAGTCCATGTGCATGCAAATGGTCCTTGGTGTTAGACCATCCCGTAATTCTCCCTTATAAACCCAACTAGGCCACGTGTAACCCAATTATTGGATCACGTGGTGAATTTCCTATTCTAGCCTACAATCCACTGCTCCTCAGCGATCCCGATAAGTGGAAAAGACTTCTCCCAACCTTGTCTAATCACGGGAAGTACTTAGAGGATAGCAACCCACATATTGCGGGAGAGAAAAACATATACGCGAGACGGGAATACGTCGCTGGGCGGAGATCCATCTGCGGGGAGATATTCGCGGGACAGAAACCTCTCCGCTCGAAAAGGGGCAACATGTGTGAGG
>JAFEMH010003152.1:205000-285818 GCA_022495995.1 Adenophora triphylla var. japonica
AGCCACCTAAGTTTGTCAATTTGTTGTAATGTGGTGTAAAAACTAACAAATCGTTAATTTTCTAACGGAATAGAACACATGTGCCTTGCACATGACTCTTAAAGGGGCAGTTTTGTTATTTCACGAATACTTATGCAAAATAAGTAAAATACTGGTTACTAATTTGCAATATTCTTAAAATATCAAACTCACATATATATATTTTTTTTTTAAAAATCACACGTAAAATTACAAAGTACACCTGTAATTATACTTTAAAATATAGTATCATACACGTAATATTTAAAGTATACTTATGGGTGTACTTAGTAATTTTACGTGTGTGACTAAGTCACTCTCACTTTTATTTTATTTTGTGTGTTGAATTATTTTTATTAATTTGTTTTTTGTGAGAAGTAAATTAGGGACAATAAAAAAGTTAGAAAAGGGAGATAAATGGATTGGTATGATTTAATTTTTGGTAAATCATTCTTTGGTTGATCCCCTTCAAAGTTTAATCATTATTATTTTATTCCTTATTATGATAAATAATTATTAATTTTTTTTCTCTTTAATGATTTGAATATGTAAGAAAAATTAATTTTCAAATATGTGAGTATTTTAATATTTTAGGACTATTGCAAATTGGTAAGCTGTATTTTGCTCATATGCACAAGTATTTGTGAAATGACAAAACTACCCCTTTAAAAGTCATCTGCAAGACACATGTGTTCTATTTCGTTAGAAAATTAATGATTTGTTAATTTTTACACCACATTGCAACAAATTGACAAATTTAAGTGGCTGATTGGCACAATTAAACTGTCAGGTTGGGTATTGCAAATCTGAAACAAACACAGGATACCAATTTGTTCGGTCTTTTATCATATTGTTTGCCACATGGTGCTTTATACTTGTCCAACTGTCACAGGCAAGAATATAACTTTTTTTTTTATCACATTCAAATTACCATACTTCTTATGTTCCCTTGGCAGGTTGGTCTTATATTACGTTCTATGGGGTTTGACAATTCCACCAGGATATACCTTGCAGCTGGGGACCTATTTGGTGGTGAGCGGTTCATGAAGCCTTTCCGCTCCATGTTTCCACTCCTTGAGAACCACAGCACGGTGCACTCTGCTCATGAACTGTCAGATAACACACAAGGGTTATTAGGCTCTGCTGTAGATTACATGGTTTGTCTTCTATCGGACATTTTTATGCCAACATATGATGGGCCTAGCAACTTTGCCAACAATCTTTTGGGCCATCGTCTATACTATGGTTTCCGCACAACGATCCGACCCGATAGAAAAGGTCTGGCTCCTGTCTTCATCGACCGGGAAAACGGGCGAAGTGCTGGTTTTGAAGAGGCTGTTAGGCGTGTGATGCTTAAAACTAATTTTGGTGGTCCCCACAAGCGGGTGTCGCCAGAATCTTTTTATACGAATTCCTGGCCCGAGTGCTTCTGCCAAACATCTACGTCCAATCCTGCTGATAAATGTCCACCTGATAACATAATGGAAATACTAGAAGATCAATTGGACAGGGAAGTGACAAATGTTACCTTTGTGGGAAATTCATAGGAAAAATGCGCAAATATACTGGAAATGATCGATCTAATTACACCATACAAGGCCATAATCCCCTGCTGAATATGGAGGTTTGTCACCTGTTCAGCTTTTCAGGTATTTCATTCTTTCTTTTCTCATCATTTTCCCTTGCATGATTGTATTTCATAACAAAAGCTTCTAGTCTTCAGATAACAGTTATCTAAAAGCTTAAGCTATTAAAGAGAGGGCCTGACAATAATGTGAATGATGTTGGAGTGATTTCTTGTAGAAACGATTTCTGCAATAAATTGGTACTCCATCCGTCCCAAATTGAATGACTTTTCCCAAAATGAATGACCTATTAAAACTTTTTCTTCAAAAAAAATTGGGAAAAATGCAAAAAAAAAAGAAAGAAAGGGCAAGGGCAAACCCCGGTGCGCCAAGCGCTCCCCGCCTTGCGGGGGTTGGGAGAGGGAACCATTTGCTAGAGCCTTCCCCTGACAATTGCCAAGAGGCTGTTCGCCAAGGTTCGAACCCGTGACCTTATGACCTATTAAAACTTTTTCTTCATTCTTTCTTTTTTTTTTTTTAAAAAAACAAAAAGAAATAAAAAAAACCCCAACTCTTTAGTATTGTGGCCATCAAACTTAATTTTTTTTTTCATCCCACACATCCAACTTATATTTTTTTGCAACCATTACATCCAACTCATATTATTGTGTCTGTGGTCATTTTCACTAACTCCGTCAATTTTTTTTCTCGTTAAATGCTCATGTGCAATGCATATGCTCAAAATTGAAAGGGTTAAGTAGGAAACACGTATTGACCCACCCAATTTGTCCTTCTCCCCCCCCCCCTCTCTCTCTCTTCAAGTCCTCTCCCTCACACTCTCAGTTCACTTCACCCCCTTCCCCAAAGAACCCAGATCTCCATCAATTTATTTTCAATCAATCCATTGCCGGGGGCAACATTAACCCTCACCTACCTCTCCTTCCCTCGTTTCAACAACCACACTATAATAACCCACCTTCTCATCACCTTCTTCTTAGATCGAAAGTTCGAAACTACCTACCCCAACACCCACCAGCTCTCCTAATATGGCACCACCTACTGAAGCATACATCAAACTCCATCACAGCCGCTGATTCTTCTTGCCCTAATTTCGAGCCTCACCTCCAATTTTGCGAGCCCCTTCAAATTGCAGCAAATCTCAATTGAAGGAGGAGACACTTAAACCCAACCCATTATAGCCAATTCGATAACTTGGATAAATAATGCTAGTTTCTGTGCAATTAAAGGCATTAGCAATCTATGTTTTTTTTTTTTTTTTTTTTTTTTTTTGTAACATTTGGGATGCCATTACATGGGTTCTCAAAACCATGCATATTTTTGTGTATTATATGCAGGTTATACAGGAGTATTTTCGTGAAAATTGTTTATGTTTTTAATTTTTGGTGGCTGACGGCGGTGGTTCTGCGGTGGTGATGATGGACTGGTTCCATGGTGATCGTGAGCTTTAATGGTGGTTGTCTAAAAGGGATGAATGCGGTCAATTAGGGATGGGGATAGGGGAAAGGGCAGCCACGAGAATGGGTTTGACTGTTGTACCGAAAATAGCCCTAAAAATATGTCAGGTGCCGTGCCACAAGACCATTTAACGGGAAAAACTGACGGAGTTAGTGAAAATGACCACAAACACAAAATATAATGAGTTGGATGTGGTTATTCATTTTGGGATGGAGGGAGTAGCATTTTAGGTATGCTTTTAGATGAGGTGCGTAAAGTGTCACTTCGATTAAGACAGACTTTACCCCACCACTCTAAAATATGATGTGGTCCTAGTTGGTTACGTGTTTAAGAAAACCTCGAGGTGTTTGCTTGACTTTTTTGCAGTAATCAAATCTAGGCCCAAATGCCTTTTGGAACTAGCTTAAGTTCCAAGAGGAAGGGCACTATTTTCCGTAGGAAACAGTGTCCTTACACGATATAACATGTAATACCCCAATCCCATCGAGTAGAGGGTTTAATGTTCCTTATAAGTTCCTATCTACAACTAAGCACTGACATCATTCATGGACTTTTGAGCGTGTCCGGTTAATCTGAGTACTTAATGGGCCGGTCCGCTTCGTCTAGGAGTTGTGATTTTGGGGTGGGAGGAGAATGGTAGTGAAGAGAAAGAAACATCAAGATGGAGCGTAGAGGGAGTGGGAGATGGAAAATTCTCTGTTTGGAAGGGGTGATGATGTGAAAGTGGTCGGAGGAGATGGGTGCTTAGAGGAAGGATTAGAGGAGGGAGTGGAAGAGTTGTATACAGGGGGTTTTCTCAAATTGAGCATGTTCGACCCTAAAATGGCAAACTTCTGATGTCAGACCCTAAATTGCTAATTGAGGCAACTTGGGACCCTAAAAACGCAATTAACCATTTTCTTTTAAAAGAAAGGTGATCATAAGGGTAAGGACCAAGGAGAAGCATTTTTAACAAAAAATAATGCATCTCTCCGTCCCTAAATGAATGCCCTTATTTTTTTTGAAGTTACTAAATACTGCCTCTTTTCAATCATTGTGCTCTAATATACGATGCAAGTGTGGTTATGTATTTGCTACAAAAAATGTTTAGAATTTAGAAGTCAACTTTCTTGAACTTCCCTCGAAAGTATTGGGTAATCATTTGGGAACACAAGGAATATATTGTAAAAGTTAATGGGTGTTTGATTGGGAGTCGGGTATTACTGGGTAATGGATAAGTTATTGGTACCCGCCCAAAACTATCCATTTAGACTAATGGGTATGGGTAGTAATCATACGCATTGTACATCAATGGATATTTTTGGTGTTTATCTAAACCCAAACATTATACCTTATTTTTGCTCTCTCTCTCTCTCTCTCTCTCTCTCTATCAATGGATATTTTTGGTGTTTATCTAAACCCAAACATTATACCTTATTTTTGCTCTCTCTCTCTCTCTCTCTCTCTCTCTCTCTCTCTCTCTCTCTCTCTCTCTCTCTCTCTCTCTCTCTCTCTCTCTCTCTCGTGCTAGTTGTGAATTTTCCTTGCAACTTAAGTTTGATTGTTTTGCAGTTTCATTTGTGGCATAACCCCCCCGGGAGCATTTAGCAACTATTTATTCGGGAAGCTGGTTTGAAATTATCTCTTAAAAAAAGACTGACAGAAAGGATATATAGAGCACAAGAATGGTAACTTTTTTGTGTGTGGACGTGTTAAATCTGTTGTATATTTTGAGGATTGTAAGGTCGCAAAAATTTAAAGAGAAGAGGTGCTTTCGTACTTTTGAGACATATTTATTTCTTGTGTTTGATAGAATGAGAGGGTGTTGTGTTGAATGGGGGAGTACATTTGATGGAAAATAAAAGGTTATTTAAAGAAGAAGAAGAAGAAGAAGAAGAAGCTGCTCAGATGTTTTCATGTCAGACTGGAATACACTCAAAATTGTTGGCCACATAGAGCAAGTGACTGATATTCGTTGACGGTTGGTTAATTTTGCACTAACCGGCATGCATGCAAACGCCTTCTGACAAGAACCAGCATTTCACAGCAAACTCAAAGCAATGTCTCCTACAATTTCAAGAGGAGAACCATATTTATAATTGGCACTCTGAATGTTAATATCACAGTAATTAATCTTATCCATTAATCTTTTTTTTTTAAGAAAACCAACTTATTTTCACATTAAATTATTGAGTAATTATATATATATATATATATACACGACTAGAAAAAGGACTAACATCCCAACAGGGGTTATTAATTCGATGTGTAAGCTTTTAGTCTGGACTTATGTTAAATGTGTAAACTTAGACAGACGTACATCAGTTACTACATCATCTGGCACATGAACGAGGTGCACACTTCTGATGGCATTAATGGGTAACATGGACTCAGCTTGGCTCATCAACAGAGTCATACACTCATATTGTTTCACAGGTAAGGGTCCAGTTTAATTGAGTTAGGCTTGAAAATCAAACCCCATTTTCTCATGTATAATGACAATGAGATGAACACTTCTTTACATTAGAAATCCCAACTCCAACTCCAGGATGATTAAAATACAAATAAATAGGCACAAACATGAAAAGGCAAGCCTGTTTATTTTAGCCTCCCGACATACATGGCCATATAAAACAAGTTGAAAACACCATTAAAAACTATATTAACTACCAACAAACCAAATGTCTAGCTTAAGTAGCTGAACATATGCACCAAGACATGAACTAGCATTTGATTTCTATTGCATTAAAAAATCCCAAATGTAAAAATAAAAATACAAAACTTTAGTTTAAAACACCATTACAACTAAAATTAAGAACTCAATTTTTCCGAGCTTTTCCCATCTTCATTGTCCTAGTTTTCCATTTTTTACACAACTCTACCCTGATAAAGAAATATAAAATCTGAACACATTGATATGGACAACATACAATCTATCACCAATTTAGGGAAAAAAATATCATTTAAAGACAATTTTTGAAAATCTACATACAGGGTTACAATGGTTTTTTTGGAAGAGAATGCTTTTAGTATGTGTGTGCATGTGACTAATGTGTGCGTGCAGGAAGCAGTGGCGGATCTAGAATATTTTGACAGTGGGTGCACAATTTATACTATAAAAGTAAAAACTATTTTTTTTTTTTCAAACGCGAGTAAATTATAATACATAACTTAAAACATAAGTCAATTATTAACATATGCTAATTTTTAACCCATCGTTTTCTTCTTATTGTTTACTTGGAAATAGTAAGTTTATGTCATGAAGAAGTAAAAAAAAATGATATTTACATTATTGTTGTTTTAATGATGACATAATTTTTGGATGCATTTCTTGAAGTTAATATTGTAATTTTTTTTCTTATATATTTCGAACTTACTTATTTTTACGAACAATAAACGATAAAAAAATTAATAGATAATAAATAAAATTCATTTATATTAGTTAAAATTATGAGCAAAAGAATCCAAAATAAGAATATTTAAAAGAAAAAATCATTTGTCATAAAAGATGTAAAAAGTTTAACTAGAATAATAAATAAAATCTAGTTATGATGATAAAAGAATATAAGTAAGATTTTGAAAAAGAGTTCATTTCTCATATTAGAGCCTAAAAATAATGTAATTTTTTTTTGTAGCTAGTAGGATTTGAAACCTGATCATTAGTGATAAACTACAACAGCTTACCGACTGAACTAATCATATGAACTATCAATAGCTAATGAGAAAACTAACTAATCTTATCTGCGGGTGCACTTAATAAGTAGTGTACATTTTTTTATAATTTTTTAAAACTAGAAATAGAACTTGACCGGGTGCACGTGCACCCCTATCTAATACACTAAATCCGCCCCTGGCAGGAAGAGAATGATTTTTGTTACAACCCACTCTGTGACTAAGATGAACATGCATAGAAATCCATCTATTTTCTTCGTAAAATAAGGTGATCTGAGGTTGTTTGTGATGAAATGGTTTTTGATTTTTCAAATTGTTACTCCCTTCGTCCCAAAATAAATGAAAAAACTATTTTCATATAATTGAAATAAAAAAATTATAACAAAATCTCATACGAAGAAGACGATGAAAAAGAGAGTGAGAGCTAGAAGAACTTACCCGATGTGAATGATGAAAATGCGAAAGAAGAATCACAAATCCAAACCCTATTGAGCAAATAGGTCCCAGGGTATAAGATATTGTTGGGGAAGGAGAGTCTACACATAAGAAGAAATATTGGGTATAGTGTATAGTGTATAGTGTATAGGGTATAGGGTATAGGGTATAGGGTATAGGATATAGTGTATAGGGTATAGTGTATAGTGTATAGGGTATAGTGTATAGTGGATAGTGTATAGGGTTTAGGGTATAGGGTATAGGGTTTAGGGTTTAGGGTATAGTGTATAGGGTATAGGGTATAGTGTATAGTGTATAGGGTATAGGGTATAGGGTATAGGGTATAGGGTATAGGGTATAGGGTATAGGGTATAGGGTATAGGGTATAGGGTTTAGGGTATAGTGTATAGGGTATAGTGTATAGTGTATAGGGTATAGGGTATAGGGTATAGGGTATATGGTATAGTGTATAGTGTATAGGGTATAGGGTATAGGATATAGTGTATAGGGTTTAGGGTTTAGGGTATAGTGTATAGGGTATAGGGTATAGTGTATAGTATATAGTGTATAGGGTATAGGGTATAGGGTATAGTGTATAGTGTATAGTGTATAGTGTATAGTGTATAGGGTATAGGGTATAGGGTATAGGGTATAGTGTATAGTGTATAGTGTATAGGGTATAGGGTATAGGGTATAGTGTATAGGGTATAGGGTTTAGGGTTTAGGGTATGGTGTATAGTGTATAGGGTATAGTGTATAGTGTATAGTGTATAGGGTATAGGGTATATGGTATATGGTATAGGGTATAGTGTATAGTGTATAGTGTATAGTGTATAGTGTATAGGGTATAGGGTATAGGGTATAGGGTATAGGGTATAGGGTATAGGGTATAGGGTATAGGGTATAGGGTATAGGGTAAAGTGTATAGTGTATTTGGTATAGGGTATAGGGTATAGTGTATAGGGTATAAGGTTTAGGGTTTAGGGTATAGTGTATAGGGTATAGGGTATAGTGTATAGTGTATAGAGTATAGGGTATAGGGTATAGGGTATAGTATATAGGGTATATGGTATAATGTATAGGGTATAGGGTATAGGGTATAGGATATAGGATATAGTGTATAGGATATAGTGTATAGTGTATAGGGTATAGGGTTTAGGGTATAGTGTATAGGGTATAGGGTATAGGGTATAGTGTATAGTGTATAGTGTATAGTGTATAGGGTATAGGGTATAGGGTATAGTGTATAGTGTATAGTGTATAGTGTATGGGGTATGGGGTATAGGGTATAGGGTATAGTGTATAGGGTATAGGGTATAGTGTATAGTGTATAGTGTATAGGATATAGGGTATAGGATATAGGGTATAAGGTATAGTGTATAGTGTATAGTGTATAGTGTATAGTGTACATGGTTTAGGGTATAGGGTATAGGGTATAGGGTATAGTGTATAGGGTATAAGGTATAGTGTATAGTGTATAGGGTATAGGGTATAGGGTATAGTGTATAGTGTATAGTGTATATTGTATAGTGTATAGGGTATAGGGTATAGGGTATAGTGTATAGTGTATAGTGTATAGTGTATAGGGTATAGGGTATAAGGTATAGGGTATAGGGTATATGGTATATTGTATATTGTATAATGTATAGTGTATAATATTTATTGACTCATATTTATTTTTTTGAGAGTAATTTAAAATAATTTTCATGTTTTATATAATTAAAAAGAATGATATTTATTAAATTAAAATTAATTAATATTAATGATTTATTTATTTTTTCAAAAATAATATTTATTGACTCATACTTATTTTTTTGACAGTAATTTAAAATAATTTTCATGTTTTATATAATTAAAAAGAATGATATTTATTAAATTAAAATTAATAAATATTTATGATTTATTTATTTTTTCAAAAATAATATTTATTGACTCATATTTATTTTTTTGATAGTAATTTTAAATAATTTTCATGTTATATATAATATAAATAATGATTTTTATTAATGATATTTTTAATTATAGCGGCGGAAATTTCCGTCGCTGAGGTTAATTAAACCAGCGGCGGAAATTTCCGTCGGTGGAACATGCCACGTCATCGATCCATGTGAACGTAGTTACCAGCGGCGGATTCTCAGCGGCGGAATATTCCGTCGCTGAGGTAAAATATAAATACACATTTTACGCCCTAAAATCATTACAGTCTCTAATATCTCTCTCTCTTCCCGCTTTCTCTCTCTTCCCCACCGCGACCGTCAAGCTCTCTCTTCTTCCATCACCGTTTGCCGCCGTCTCCTCATCACCGGCATCTCTCATCGCCGTCGCCTCACCGCCGTCGCCTCACTGCCGTCGCCTCACCGCCGTCCCCATAGCGCACATACTGCTCGTCTTCTCCTTCCTTCGTTCGTTCTTCAAGCTCCATCCTCCGTCTCTCTTCCTAATCGCCGTTGACAAGAAACAGTACGTTTTCTCCCTCTCATTTCTTGAAATTCAGCCTCTTATTTGATTGAAACTCCTAATTTGAACGGTATTTGTAAATCAAATTGGTAATCTTCGTTTGCTCGTCTCCTCATTTTTTTGTGTGTTTTAGACTCTGAGTTGTTGATGTGAGTGATTCTATTGATCATTTGTTTTAGTTTGTTTATCTTGTATGGGTGATGCTTTTACTGTGAATTTTATTTATTCCTAAATATTTCACTACCTGAACTGTAATATCCTGGTTTCGCTAATGGCTCCAACCTGTTAATATCACCCTGAATTTAACTAATTGTTTGTCAAAATACTCAAATTGTATGCTTGAATTTTGGCTTGCCCTATTAATTTTGATGAAATTCTGCAATCAGGGTTCTGAAATTTTAGGGCTTATACTGTTTGTTAAGGTATGATCAGTATGGAACTATGGATAGGGCAGTTCTTAGTCTTTTTATTGGTGAAGTTTATATATTTTTGGGATTTGAGGGGTATTTGCGTATGAGTGTGTGTCTTGGCGTGGGTAAGAATATTTCTTGATTGCATATTGAAGGAAGCTAGAGTTCGAGATGCTTTATTCCTTTAGACCTGAAAACTGGTGATGCTTATGAACACTTAAATTTGAATTGGTGATAGTTCTTATATGAATTTCTGAAGTATCCCATAGCCAGTACTTGTTCTACTTTTAGTTTGTTCATTATAATTTGTTTTTTTGGTACAAATGGAAAGATCAATAACAAAACGATTTATTAGGTATTGGTGGGTTGAGGGTCTTAAGACATGATGCAGACATAATTCACTGCAGTATCCATCCATTGAAAGATCTAGTTGTCATATATAAATATTAAAATTTTACGTCAGTAGATCCATCGTAGCAATCTCATTCTGTAGGAGGTTAAACTTTTAAGGGTTTTCAGAAGTTTTGTAATTAGGTTAGTCCAGTTCAGAACCATCTTTTTCGAACTGGATATATGTTTGTGGTTGTGCATGTATTTATATATAATGGAGTCTCATAATAAAATCTGTAGTTTTAAGTATTAAAGAATAAAGAAATGTTTGGTACCTTCATTTATTTACTAAATATTAAAAAAATGTCCGAAAAGAGGAAACAATAGTAATATTTCTGTTTATACGTGTCGCGTAAATAAGTAAACCAACATTTAAGGTGTAGTACCTGAAATCATAAAATGTGCTTTGAGAACCATAACTGAGAATAAAGAGTATCTATGAAAATCACAAAAATAATTGATAAAGAGCTAAAGAAAAACTGAATAATGCGTAATCTAAATGGTGGTAATAATCAATTCAGTTATACCGAATCAGAAAAGACAAAAAGAAAACGATATGTTAGTAATATTAACGAATAGAAGAAAACATATGCCACTATAAAGAAAACGATAAATAACCGTACTCATAATCAAATATGTAACATGTTATATTTAGTAAACATAACATGTTACATATTTAGTAAACATAACATGTTACATATGTAACAATTAGATAAGTTACTAAATATCTAATTTTCAAGTCTTTTAAAGTCAAAGGGGGAGGAAGGGGGTGAATGTCTCAATAATGTAACATATTCAACTGCACACTACCTTAGTGGTTCTAGATCCCATTTTGGGGCGATTGACGGCATCGCGGACGGTGATGTATATCGCCTACGTTTGAGCGCCTGATATCAATCCTGGCACCCTAGATGCACCTTAGGGTATTGTGGTTGGTGGTTAACATCTTAAAATATAAATAAGATGAGAGCCTTTCTCATCCAAAGCTATCAAAATCGGTCCATCTTTGATCAAGAAAGATAGAGCAAATAAGTTCTCTCCTGTTTGAGCACAGGATTTTACGTTTTAATAAGAGTTTTTCCAGTTTCACTGTCCTCTTCTCTCTAAGGATCTCAAACATCACAGCCATGTTTGTGACAGTGTCTGTTTTACTCTTCACTGGTGTTATACGGTCACAAGTAAAAACAAGGTAACAGTATAACACCAGTGAAGAGAAAACAGAACTTTCCTCCAATTTTTTCAATCTCCACCTTCCATTTACTCAAGATCCTGATTGCAGAATCTTCCTCATGAGCTTGAAAGCTGGCGGTGTTGCCCTCAATCTCACGGTTGCTTCGCATGTGCAACCGTGAGATTGAGGGCAACACCGCCAGCTTTCAAGCTCATGAGGAAGATTCTGCAATCAGGATCTTGAGTAAATGGAAGGTGGAGATTGAAAAAATTGGAGAAAAGTTCTGTTTTCTCTTCACTGGTGTTATACTGTTACCTTGTTTTTACTTGTGACCGTATAACACCAGTGAAGAGTAAAACAGGCACTGTCACAAACATGGCTGTTATGTTTGAGATCCTTAGAGAGGAGGACAGTGAAACTGGAAAAAATTCTTATTAAACAGAAAATTCTTTGCTCAAACAGTCGAGAACTTGTTTGCTCTGTCTTTCTTGGTCTAAGATGAGATAGTGTTTTGATAGTTGTGGATGAGAACGACTCTCATTTTGTTTATAAATGTTAATTTAATTCATCATTGTAAAATTATATATTTTACAACAAAGAATTAAATATTAATATTTAAAATTATTCACAATAGTAATAATTTAGGTCTATCCAAAAGTCGAAATTTCTTTATTTTCGATTTTAAAGCAAGTAGACAAAGTGATATTTGCATTTCATATAATCGTGCATTTCGGGATGGGATAGATTTATCAAACAGGCACTTAAAGGATAGAGTAGGTGGTTAGGTAGGGACACCATTATCCTTTAGTTTAGTTTGAACTAGAGCTCAAGATTTGTTGATACTAAGAAGCCAACCCCAATTCTAAACCTAATTTTAAATATTAACAATTTACATTCACAATATTAATAGGTAAAAAATCCCAGCAGCCCCAATTTAAGGCAGCATGGAGCATTACAATGGAGAAATTGTTTCCCGAGAGTATCAATTTCAACAAGACATTCTTGAACTCTCGCGCTTTCACCAAAAACAACACCGGAAACTTATTGACAGGAGGTATAGCATGCCATGCATCTGGTCTCTAAAAGATTGGAAGATTGATTGGGATCTGCTCCGAGCTGCTTCGTGCTTTTGGGATTCGGAGCGACATGTGTTCACCCTATCGTACAACGATCTGATGCCAACGATGGAGGATTTTAGAGCACTGACTGGTGTGGCTGAGTCGAGGATTGTGGCATTTCCTCGAGACGGACGATCGATTACGGAGCAACTATCTCGAATTCTTGGGATTATCAGCAGACCGGGTATCAGACATTGTCGTTGACGATAGATTCATAGACTTGACTCATATAGCCAGATTGAGTCGGACCAGCCCCAGACTGTTTGATCTATCCACTTCCTTAGATATATTCATGTTGCTCATTCTGTCTGCGCACTACTTCTGCGGCTACATCGGAGTGTGTCCAGCTACGCTGTTAGAGATCATCAGGCAGCTGAGAGGTGATCGAGGAGTTGACATCCGGCATATTCAATGCGGGACGGGGAGCGATGGACATCATTCCACTTTGTTGCTAGCGGAGACATACCACGGCATTGATAGATTAGCCGGAGGATCCGAGTACATGGGTTCGGGCGGCCCAGTTACTATCATTGTGGTGTATGAGAGATTGCGCTTGATCTCGCCACTGCCAGAGGGGCAGACGGCATTACCTTGGGTGACTGGACAGCGCAGGATATTGAGGGATGCCGCTACTGAGAGTTGGCATAGGAGGTTGGCCTTGGCCCGATATGAGACCGCAAACCTGTACTATTGGATTCCGGCATGGGGATTGCAGACTATGAGAGATATTCAGGACGAGTCAGTGATTGTCCGACTTTCGGGACTACATGTATCATCCTTTTGCATTCCATCTCTAGTGAGCAGACAGTACGGATACCCGCAGCAGACCATTCGGACTTTGAGAGAGCAGTTGACGACTAATACCATGCCGATGATTATGACTGAGCCTCAGACTACACATTTCTTTGGCAGAGCATTTCTAGAGGGCTTTCTTCCGATACGACCACTACTCCGTCAGACTAGAGGTAGCACATTTCTGACCACCGAGTATCTGATATGGTACGAGGAGCAGCAAGGTCCTGTACAGCTGATGATAGAGGCTCGACGCCGAGAGTATTTTGGGGCAGACTATTCTTCCAGCCGGACATTAAGAGACATAGAGGCCAAGAGCAACCCTGATGAAATCACTGGCGATATTGCAGCAGATTATGAGAGACGGGAGCTTCAGAGAGCTGCTTTGAGAAATGATCCCGAAGTGATAGCTCGCAGGGAGGCCTTGAGGCAGGAAAGAGCAGTACTGAGAGCTACCAGACTGATTGATCCACCGGCTCACACGATACCTGAGCCAGGACGAGGTCAGACTGACTTTTTCGACATACCTAGACCAAAGACCTCCCGGGGACCGAGGCGGAGGAAGAGTAGAGATTCGAGTTCGGGAGCGGGAACGAGTTCCTAGACACTTTAAGAAGACCTGTTAATATATTGTTAAATATGAGTTAGAAGCTTTATATTTATTTTAAGAAGATCTGTGTTGCTTTTAAGTTTGTAATTCAAATTTAGGGAATGATAATACGTTAATTACTTCTAAACTGTTAATATATTATGAAATCCAATAATTATTAACATCCCAATTTTGTTTCATCCGTCGATTAAATTGAGTGTACGTATAATATATGGATTGCAATGCAGGAGTGATGTCTGTTAACGATGATCGTAGTTGGATGTACAAGCGGAAGTTGCCGAATCATTGCAGTATCAATCCTGAGTTTATAAGAGGGTTGATGGGGTTATTGAATTTGCTCAATCAAATAAAACCAGTCACATGGATAAAGATGGTAAGATTAGGTGTCCATGCACCATCTGTTGTAATGTCAAGTATCTAAGCTTGATCGAGACTCAGAAACATCTTTTGCGTAACGGGTTTGAAGTTGGGTACAAACGGTGGACTCGTCATGGTGAGCTGAGATTGCGCACAAATGCTGCGAATAATCCCCCCGGGAATATTCATGTACCTCCTGAACTCGAACCTATTATTCAGGACAATGAAGAACCACCTTTGAATATGGAAGATATGGTTAGGGATGCAGCCGGTCCTGAATTCAATTGGTCAGAGAACCAACAGCAAGAACCAACCCCTGCAGCCAAGAAATTTATTGATGCTATGGACTCTGCAAAAGAGAAAGTCTATCCAAGTTGCGAGATCAGTGTGTTGGAGGCTGTGGCTGAGCTCCTTAACATAAAGGCTGATTGCAATATTAGCGATGCAGCATAATCGTATCATGAAAGCAATTAAGCGGATGTTGCCGAAAAAGAATAAGATGGTTACAAACTTTTATGAGACAAAGAAGTTGGTTGGGCAGATTGGGCTATGTTATGAAAAGATTGATGCGTATAAGAATGACTGCATGCTATTCTACAAGGAAGATTCACAGAAGACAGAGTGTTCAATTTGCGGACAAAGTAGATATAAGCCAAATCGGAGGGGGAGTTCAAAACACAAGAAAAATAGACCACATAAGCAGTTGCGTTACATGCCGTTGATTCCAAGACTGCAATGCCTCTACGCGTCTAAATCTACTACAGAGGCAATTCGTTGGCATAAGGAAAGTTTGCGTGAAGAGGGTGTGTTGATTCATCCCAGTGATGGGGAGGCATGGAAACACTTTGATGATACTTATCCTGACTTTGCGTCTGAAGCAAGAAATATACGGTTATACATCTGCTCTGATGGTTTCAATTCGTTTGGTCCTGGGGCAAAATCTTACTCTTGTTGGCCGGTTATAGCCACTGCCTACAATCTTCGCCCTGGTTGTGTATGAGTGATCCCTACATGTTCTTGTCGTTATTCATCCCCGGCCCAAACAGCCCTGGGAGGAACATTGACGTCTATCTCCGACCTTTGATGGACGAATTGAAGCAGCTTTGGGAGGATGGGGTCGAAACGTGGGATGCTTTCAAGCGAGAGAATTTCAGCATGAAGGCTGCGTTGATGTGGACAGTTAATGACTTCCCTGCATATGGGATGTTATCGGGTTGGAGCACCCACGGGAAGTTGGCCTGTCCATATTGTATGAGTGACACAAAGTCTTTCACGCTCACGCACTCTGGAAAACCATGTTGGTTTGATTGCCATAGACAATTTCTTCCGGAGGACCACCCATTCAGGACCCAGAAGAATGCGTTTAAAAAGAAGAAGATTGACCATGATGAGGCCCCGATTCGTTTAAGTGGTGACACGGTCTATGAGAAGGTATCTACATTGCCCGATCCTCGGTGAGGGAAAAAGTTTTCGAAGACCAAAATACAAGGGTTTGGGACTACCCATAACTGGATCAAGAGGAGTATATTTTGGGAGCTGCCATACTGGAAAACAAATCTCATTCGACATAACCTTGACGTGATGCACATTGAGAAGAATGTATTCGATAATGTTTTTAACACGTTGATGGATTTCAAGAGAATAACTAAAGACAACGAAAAAGCTCGAATGGACCTTACGGAAATCTGTAAGCGGCCGGCCTTAGACTTGGTACATGTAAATGGTAAACCAGTTAGACCGATGGCTCAATACGTGCTTACAAAGGAAAAGAAATTCCTCCTCCTGAAATGGCTCAAGGATTTAAGGCTTCCAGATGGTTACGCGTCTAACATTGGTAACTGTGTCAATGTAGAGGAGGGGAAAGTACAGGGTTTGAAGAGTCACAATTGCCACGTTTTGCTGGACAGGCTACTTCCGATTGCTCTCAGGGGTCTCTTGCCTGACAATATCTGGGTGGCGTTAACAGAGTTAAGTGAGTTTTTCCGAGTGTTAACATCGACCACACTGCGTGTTGATCACATGAAAAAGCTTGAGGAGATCATCGTAGTGACTTTGTGCAAACTTGAGAAGATATTTCTTCCTTCATTCTTTGATTCTATGGAGCATTTACCGGTCCACTTGGCATACGAAGCTAGAGTCGGTGGTCCAGTTCAATACAGATGGATGTATCCATTTGAGAGGTAATTGAATTTATTCTATTTCTAAATAATTTGAGCGTTAACAATATACCTTCTTTAACATTATTTATGTTTTAATCTACGAATGACTTTTAGGTATCTAGGCCAATTGAAAAGGAAGATGAGCAATAGGGCCATGGTCGAGGCCTCAATTTCAGAGGCTGTTATTATAGATGAGATTGTTGCCTTTGTCGGAACATATTTTCCTCCTAATGTTGATACGAGATTGACTAGGGTTGGCCGTAATTACGATGGTAGTTGTCCATCTAAGGGAAACATCTCTGTATTTTCATCCCCTGGTCGGTTCCTCGGCAAACGGGTTGGTAGGCGTACGTTAACCGCTAAAGAGTTTGCCGCAGTTGAAACGTATGTTCTTCTTAACTGTAACGAGGTTGGGGAATATATCAAGTAAGTCATTGATGTTATGTTTATGCCTCGTCTATTAAATTATGCATGTTTAATTACCTGCATATGAAATGCCTTGTTTAACCCTATTGCAGAATGTTTGAAGATTTAGCTCAGGATTTATCTCCAGAACTCATCGCAACTAGGACAGACAGAGAATTTCCAAACTGGCTAAGGAAATATGTAAATATTTCATTTCATTCAAATTTATTCTATACACTTTTTTAAACATTCAATCTTAAAATTGTATTAAATTGGTTACATATTGTCTTATAGATAGCTGAACATCCGGGTGATGCCAAAGCTGCGAGGTTAAGACATTTAGCATCAACTCCGTACTTGAACGTTAATTTATACTACGGTTATTTCGTGAATGGCTATGTGTTTCATACCAAATCTTACGGGGGCTCTAAATTAACGTGGAATAGCGGTGTGAAGCTTAAAGGAAACCTTGATTATTATGGCGTCCTGAAAGAAGTAGTCGAGGTGGAGTATTTCGGTAGAAACAGTGTTGTCTTGTTCAATTGTGATTGGCGAGATGCTGTGCGAGGTGTTAAGAAGCACGCCATATTTGACCTCGTCGATGTAAAGGACTCGTCCAGACATAATGGCGACGACGTCTTCATCTTAGCATCTTAAGCACAACAGGTATACATGACTCCCTAACCTCGTCCGCGACCCGACGGATGGTGGGCTGTCTGGATGACCAAGGCTAGGAGCATGATTGACAACCTACCCTCGTCGATAACTACAGAGTCGTCATTAGAAACACCCTAACAAGAGGATGAAATGCCAGTGCCACCTAACGTTTCATCAGCTAATCATCCATTAGATGATGTCACTCATATTCCTCAAAATGTTGATGAACTCGAGGAGGATATCTTACCAGTGAATTTACCACCTCCTCCGCCTCGTTCAGGTCATCTCGCGCACATTGATATTGATGAATCAGAGGAAGAGGAAGAGGAAGAGGAAGAGGAACCAGAGTTTGATTCATCAGAGTCCGAAGACGAAGATGAAGAACTCGAGTTTTGTAGTAATTCATAGTCCAGTGATGATGATGGGGACGAAGATTAATAATGGTTTAAAGTTTTATATGTATTGTGAATGCTTTAGATTATTAGAACTTTAAAGTTTTATTTATATGTATTGTGAATGCTTTAGATTATTAATAGTTTAAAGTTTTATATGTATTGTGAATGCTTTAGATTATTAGAACTTTAAAGTTTTATATGTATTGTGAATGCTTTAGATTATTATTAATAGTTTAAAGTTTTATATGTATTGTGAATGCTTTAGATTATTAGAACATTAAAGTTTTATATGTATTGTGAATGCTTTAGATTATTAATAGTTTAAAGTTTTATATGTATTATGAATGCTTTAGATTATTAGAACTTTAAAGTTTTATATGTATTGTGAATGTTTTAGATTATTAATAGTTTAAAGTTTTATATGTATTGTGAATGCTTTAGATTATTAGAACTTTAAAGTTTTATATGTATTGTGAATATATTGTTTCCTATTGTTAAAGTTGTATATGTTAATATTTTTACTGTAATACAGATATGAGTTCTAGTAAAAAGGGTAGGAAGACACGGCCCATCTACACATCTATTACTGGGACACAACCGTCCCGATCCAGTACTGATCATGATGCCGATGTCGACCCTACCCGCAGTAGTACTAGCTCCACCTCCACCTTTGGGGCCGATACTCACCCTGCTGTCGATTCTGAGGGGAGGATATTTGTCGAGATATCGTCACATTATGACCAGTAAGTAACTCTTCATTAATTTGATATAAGTTGGTTCCTTTTTGTTTTATATATAATTCATTATTTAATTTAAAATGTTATTGTATAAATATACTTGGCAGGTTTGTAGGTGGATATCCTACCCCAGGGACTAAGATCGGCCAGTATTAGTATTGGCGGTCAAGGCTCATGACAGAGTTTTGGCCCAACTGGAAATCATTGCCACAGAGGCAGAAGGATGATGCGTGGGAGGAGTTTAAGGTAATGCGTTAATGGTTTTTATTTAAAACTTAAATGTTAGTTTGTTATTAAAATGTTATAATTAATAATGATTATACTCTTTTAGTTTTGTAATGTTATCATTATATGTTGTAGGGCGCCGGAAATCGACGAGGCGGCGGCTAGATTTGTTTTCGATGTACAGGCTCATAAGCTATTTAAGGATCATATTGGTAACATATTTATCTATCCTTAATTAGTTTAATTAACAATGATTATACTCTTTTAATTTTATAAAGTCATCATTATATGTTTACGAGATATTCATATTTTTTATAGGTAACACGAAGAGACAATGTTATACTAATCGGCTCAAGGCGAAGCAACAGCCCTTGAGACCTACTTGGATGACCGAGGAGGTGTTTCTTCAATTTTGTGAATATTGGGGGTCGGATGCGGCAAAGGCTATAGCCGAAAAGGCTAAGGCAAATAGAGCAGGCTCCTCGGGGTCGGCGGCGAAGCATACCATGGGGAAGATCACGGTCGGCGAGCTTCACTATCGCATGGCATGTATGTTAGTTTAAATGTAGTAGTGTATGCATGCTTTTAAATAGGTTTATGTACGTATGTTAGCTGGGAGCCATGTTGATGCTATGCAATTCATGGTTTTAGTGTAAATGTAGTGTATGCATGCTTTTAAATCAGTTTAAATGTTGCATTTATACAATTTCAAAGTAATAATCTCGCTTATTTTATTTATAGGAAAGGGATCATGGCCCGAATGTCAGTTTTTTGGATGTTTACGCTAGCACCCATCTTCGGAATCCTACAGCGCCCGATCAACCTCCGCAATGGGTTGACGATCGCTCTGCTAATGCCTTTGTAAGTAAAATATCATTAAATGACTTGATTTTGAATATGTAAATTTATTTATGCCCCTTACATTGTGTATATGATTATAATTGTTTGTTTTATTTTGACAGAGTGCATATCAAGCCGCCGTTGTTCCCGAAGGAACGCCTCCCGACCAGCCCGTTCCCTTCATGCCTGATGTTTTGCGCTCGGTCACCTCTGAGGGACATCCAAAGAGAGGAGCCCGAGTGTTAGGGATGGGGGATTACGGGCGGCAATGCCCGTCGACGTCGACCAGCCGTCGGCCAAATGTTGTCCCGACCACGTTTCATGATCCGAGGGTCGACACTTTGCAGGCTGCGTTGGATGAGGAGAGATGCGAGCGGGCAAAGCTTACGGAGGCTCATGCAGAGACTCAAAGACAATTGGCACTGTTGATGGCTCGTTTGGACCAGGACCAGGGTAATTTCCGGCCTCCCCCGAGTTGATTACAGACTATTTTAGACTTGTTTGTACTATTTTATACTTGTTTGTAAACATTTGAGATATTTGGTACCCGCGGGAGCCCCTCCCCCTATCCCCCCCCCTCTCCCCCTCCCGATTTGGTACGGTGATATTTAGTCTTTAGTTTGGTACGCTGATATTTGATTTTTAGTTTTTATAGTTTTAGTTTTATAAATTGAATTGTTATATCAGGTACAAAAAATTTTGGTTTATTGATATTTTAAATTATTTTTTTTAATTTATTTCAGAATCAGCGACGAAAATTTCCGTCGCTGATATTAATTTATTTTAATTAATTTTAATTACAGCGACGGAAATTTCCGCCGCTATATCAATTAATTTTAATTCAATTTTTGATTATAGCGGCGGAAATTTCCGTCGCTAGAATAAAAATTAATTAAAATAAATTAATTTCAGCGGCCTAAATTCCTGTCGCTGAAATTATTTTATTTTAATTAATTTTATTCCAGCGACGGAAATTTCCGCCGCTATATCATTTAATTTTAATTTAATTTTTAATTTCAGCGGCGGAAATTTCTGTCGCTGTAATAAAAATTAAATTAAAATAAAATAATTTCAGCGATGGTAATTTCCGCCGCTGAAATTAATTTATTTTAATATAATTTTTATTACAGCGACGGAAATTTCCGCCGCTGAAATTAATTTAATTTAATTAATTTTTATTACAGCGACGAAATTTTCCGTTGCTGAAATGAAAATTTAATTAAATTAAATTGATTTAACGGCGGAAATTTTCGTCGCTGGAACCATTAAATCACCGGCGGAATTAATTTCGTCGGTAAAATCAAAATATACCGGCGGAAATTGAGCCGTCGGAGCACTGCGGCGGGCTAGTAGCGTCGGACCACCGACGAAATTTTTCCGCCGATGTTTATTTTTAGCGACGGAAATTTCGTTTTAGCGACGGAAATTCACCTGTTTCTGGTAGTGAAATGAGATTCACGCTCATAGGGATCGCCATGCTTCTCACATCACCCGTCAACATGTGTTAAGATTTCTTTACTAGAGATTTTCTTATTTGAGTCTTGATTTGCACATGATTCGACTAGAATTAGGGTTTCAAAAAGAGGCATTTACCATATAATCCCTCTAATAAAGCAATACTACCTTATAGGACAAGTTGTATTTTACTTAACCATATAATCCCTAGCTTAATAAGTACACCCTCCCAGCATTTTACTAAGTTCACCCTCCTATCATTTTACTAAGTCCACTCTCTTTAACAATTTAATTTCTCTCTAACCACCATCACCTTAGGTCACCCCCTCCCAATCTTATCCGGTCAACACATCCGGCAACCATTAACTCCAGAGATAAACTCAGCGACTTTTTTTTTTTTTTTTGAGAAAATTATGTCATAGTCCATTAGTATAACCTAATTTATGTCCTAAAACAACAAGTTATTATATTTACCTCCTAGTTTTAACCCACAAAATAATTAACCATACAGTCCCTCTAACTCAAAATAAACACCCACCCCTCTCAAATCACACACAAAAACACACTCACCCCCTCTCTCTACTTTCTCTCTCTACCCTCTCTCTGATAACTTATTACTCTGGCGACCTCACCCTTCCCAAAATCCGGCAACCTCTCTCCTCTCAAACTCAGGCGATCGTCTCCCCTCTTCCTCTCTCTCTACTTTCTCTCTCTAAAGTACTTCCCCTTTCTCCCCCAGATCTGTGAGCAATCGCCTATGACAAAAAAGGATGTTGTCGATGATTCGATCGGAAACGTTGCTCCCTCATCTGTCGTCGCTGGTTTCAAATCGAAGGACAGAGTCGTCTCCGTCTCTCTCTCAGCGCCAATTCCGATCTCGTCTCCGCCGTGCCTTTTATATACTCTCGCTTCGATTCCATCACGAAGCTCTCTCTCAAATGTGATCGTCGATCTATAAGCATCAACGACCACGCTCTCGCCCTTATTTCTCAAAATTGTCAGAAGCTGACGAGCCTCAAGCTCCAATCATGCCGTGAAATCACAGAGGCGGGAATGGCGAACTTCACAAAAAACTGTAGGAAATTGAAGAAGTTATCGTATGGATCATGCACTTTTGGAGCGAAAGGAATGAACGATGTTGATGTTTTGGATGATTATTTTGGGACAAAGGAATATGATTTTAGCTGTTGATGTTTTGGATGAATCTGGTGGAAACAAATGATTCATGGTGTTGAAGGAAGCATGTAAGCATAATGTTGCTCGTTTATTTTGAATAAATGGAAGCTTGTTATGTCGACTAAAGACCAATTTGGATTTTTATTTTAATAAATGAAAAAAAAATCAAATTAGTGATTAAAGTTTAGTATTTTTTTTTGCAATTTTTCCTTAAATTAATCTAAAATTAATGTTCAAAGTTCCTTTGTAGTAACATAAAAAAGTGCGACATTTATATGTGTACAACAGAGAACAACTAAAAAAAGTCCCAATTGTTGGTCATGTTCTTAGAATTGATAATTGAGAACAATTGAGACCTTATTCTAAGTTCTCAGTTGTTTGGTCACCGGAGTTGGTGGTCGTCGGAATTGATCGTGTTCTTAGTAGTTTAGTTGACAACTGAGAACTTACTGATAAGTTCTCAATTGTTTGGTCGCGAGAATTGATAGTACCCGGAGTTGATCGTGTTATCAGTTGTTTGGTCGCCGGAGTTGGTGGTCGCCGGAGTTGATCGTGTTCTTAGTAGAGACAACTGAGAACTTATTGATAAGTTAAGTTCTTAGTTGTTTGGTCGCCGGAGAGGTCGCCGAATTTGGTGATCGTCGGAGTTAATCGTGTTCTTAGTAGTTTAGTTGACAACTGAAAACTTACTGATATGTTAAGTTCTCAGTTGTTTAGTCGCCGGAGTTATTCGTGTTCTTAGTAGTTTAGTTGACAACTAAGAACTTACTGATAAGTTAAGTTCTCAGTTCTTTGGTCGCCGGAGTTGGTGATCGTTGGAGTTGATCGTGTTCTTAGTAGTTTAGTTGATAGCTGAGAACTTACTGATAAGTTCTCAGTTATTTAGTCGCCGGAGTTGGTGGTCGTCAGAGTTGATCTTGTTCTTAGTAGTTTAGTTGACAATTAAGAACTTACTGATAGGTTCTCATTTCTTTGGTCGCCGAGTTGATCGTGTTTTTAGTAGTTTATTTGACAACTGAGAACTTACTGATAAGTTCTCAATTGTTTGGTCGCCGGAGAGTTCGCCGGAGAGATCGCCGGAATTGGTGGTCGCCAGAGTTGATCGTGTTCTTATTTGTTTTGTTGACAACTGAGAACTTATTGATAAGTTAAGTTCTCAGTTGTTTGGTTGCCGGAGAGGTCGCCAGAGTTTGTGGTCGCCAGAGTTGGTGGTCGTTCGAGTTAATTGTGTTCTTAGTAGTTTAGTTGACAACTGAGAACTTACTGATAAGTTAAGTTTTAAGTTGTTTGGACGCCGGAGAGGTCGCCGACGTAAGAAAAAAAGAGGCATTTACCATATAATCCCTCTAACAAAGTAAAACTACCTTATAGGACAAGTTGTATTTTGCTTAACCATATAATCCCTAAATTAATAAGTACACCCTCCCAGCATTTCTAAGTTCACCCTTCTATCATTTTACCAAGTCCACTCTCTTTAACAATTTAATTTCTCTCTAACCACCATCACCTTAGGTCTCCCCCTCCCAATCTTCTCCGGTCAACACATCCGGCAACCATTAACTCCGAAGACCAACTCCGGAGATAAACTCCGGCGACTTTTTTTTTGCCGTCGACCTCTCCGGCGTCCAAACAACTGAGGACTTAACTTATCAGTAAGTTCATAGTTGTCAACTAAACTACTAAGAACACAATTAACTCCAACGAGCACCAACTCTAGCGAGCACCAACTCCATCGACCCCTCCGGTGACGAAACAACTGAGAACTTAACTTATCAGTAAGTTATGAGTTGTCAACTAAACAAATAAGAACACGATCAACTCCGGCGACCTCTCCGGCGACCAAACAATTGAGAACTTATCAGTAAGTTCTCAGTTATTAACTAAACTACTAATAACATGATCAACTCCAACGACCAAAGAACTGAGAACATATCAGTAAGTTCTCAGATGTCAACTAAACTATTAAGAACACGATAAACTCCGGCGACTAAACAACTAAGAACTTATCATTAAGTTCTCAGCTGTCAACTAAACTACTAAGAACACGATCAACTCCGATGATCCCCAACTCCGGTGACTTCTCCGGTGACCAAACAACTGAGAACTTAACTTATCAGTAAGTTCTCAGTTGTCAACTAAACTACTAAGAACACGAATAACTCCAGCGATCACCAACTCCGGCGACTAAACAGTTGAGAACTTAACTTATCAGTAAGTTCTAAGTTGTCAACTAAACTACTAAGAACACGATTAACTCCGACGATCACCAACTTCGGAAACCTCTCCGACGACCAAACAACTGAGAACTTAACTTATCAATAAGTTCTCAGTTGTCTCTATTAAGAACACGATCAACTCCGGGTACTACCAATTCTCGCGACCAAACAACTGAGAACTTATCAGTAAGTTCTCAGTTGTCAACTAAACTACTAAGAACACGATCAACTCCGGCGACCACCAACTCTCGTGACCAAACAACTGAGAACTTAGAATAAGGTCTCAATTGTTCTTATTGTCAATTCTAAGAACACGACCAACAATTGAGACTTTTTTTAGTTGTTCTCTGTTGTACACATATAAATTTCGCACTTTTTTATGTTACTACAAATGAACATTGAACATTAATTTTAGGTTAATTTAAGGAAAAATTGCAAAAAAAAAAAACTACTAAACTTTAATCACTAATTTGATTATTATTTTTTCATTTATTAAAATAAAAATAAAAATCCAAATGGTCTTTGGTCATATCATTACAAGTTTCCATTTATTCAAAATAAACGAGCAACATTATGCTTACATGCTTCCTTCAACACCATGAATCATTTGTTTTCACCAGATTCATCCAAAATATCAACAGCTAAAATCATACTCCTTTGTCCCAAAATAGTCATCCAAAACATCAACATCGTTCATTCCTTTCGCTCCAAAAGTGCAGGATCCACACGATAACTTCTTCAATTTCTTACAATTTTTTGCGAAGTTCGCCATTCCCGCCTCTGTGATTTCACGGCATGATCGAAGCTTGAGGCTCGTCAGCTTCTGACAATTTTGAGAAATAAGGGAGAGAGCGTGGTCGTTGATGCTTATAGATCAACGATCACATTTGAGAGAGAGCTTCGTGATGGAATCAAAGCGATAGAATATAGAAGGCACGACGGAGACGAGATCGGACTTAGCACTGAGAGAGAGACGGTGATGACTCTGTCCTTCAATTTGAAACCAGCGACGACAGACGAGGGAGCAACGTTTCCGATCGGAGGATCCTAGGAAGTGGAAAATATGCGACGCACTCGTCTGGAATGTCAGAGATGAAATCCATCGAATCATCGACAACATCCTTTTCCGTCATAGGCAATTGCTCATAGATCTGGAGGAGAAAGGGGAAGTACTTTAGAGAGAGAAAGTAGAGAGAGAGGAAGAGGGGAGACGATTGCCGGAGTATGAGAGGAGAGAGGTCACCGGATTTTGGGAGGAGTGAGGTCGTCGGAGTTAAGGAGGAGTGAGGTTGCCTAAGTAATAAGTTATCAGAGAGAGGGTAGAGAGAGAAAGTAGAGAGAGGGGGTAAGTGTATTTTTATGTGTGATTTGAGAGGGGTGGGTATTTATTTTGAGTTAGAGGGACTATATGGTTAATTATTTTGTGGGTTAAAACTAGGAGGTAAATATAATAATTTGTTTTCTTAGGACGTAAATTAGGTTATACAAAGGGACTATGACGTAATTTTCTCTATCAAAAACTGGGGATTTTTCTAGGGCTTGGATTTCCCTAAATTGGTGATGATTTCATGAAATTAAAACTATGTAAAGTATGGGTAGATAGTTATCATGCTTAATTTGCTTCGGGTAAGTAAACGAATATATGTCTCATGCATGTTTATATATTTTTATGTAATTTATCTATGAGATACATACCTGAGCTGTGTTTACATGTCGCTCTTGCAGTATCGTGTTCGAGGCATGCACAACAGAAATTTAATCAAATCTATCATGTCGTCTTAGGAGGCTCATCCCCCTGCTGCAAAGGAGCATGTGTCTAACCAAGGCCTTGGGACTTTCTTTGACGGACTGAGGGGCTGCGAGAACTCTTCAATGGATGACTTTATAATCCGGGTGTTGAGAGTGTATTGGTTTGACATTCTTCGGAACCTTCTTGATCTTGACTCGATCTTGATCAGAAAGCTGCCAAGAAATATCTTTTCTAAGACTTTGGGCTGCTAAGTCGGACATCTGAATGGGTTCATCACCAAGCGGGCCTCGATCATGAGCAAGTGACCCCTTTGAGTTGGGCGAAGACCCTTCCAAAAGTCCAGTCCCCCACCAAGCGAGCCTCTCCTGGAACCCAAGAAGAATAATGCTCTCGCGACAACTTCAAGTTTGATTGACGGTGTTGCCCTTAAAACGACATCCAATGCTTGGATGGTCTCTTGGGGTGCATCATGCTGTCTACCTTGCTAGAATTGTTTCAGTTCCTCCGTATCTGGTTTAGCAGCAAATCTAATAGTCACATAAAACTAGGATGAACAAATTTTATTAGCTTTGAAAATGTACATACCTAGTTTGGGCAAGAATACTATTTTGTTGGTTTTTGGATTAATAGTGATAGCTTTAAGGGAGCTATTTTTTATTTACATGTTTGTGTTTGTCGCATGAGCCCGAGTTAACTCCCATATGTCTATTGTGGTGAAAAACGGGCATATATATGTGGAAATGTGTTTGGGACATGTAGGATGAGTTTATGAAATGTTTTATTACAGGTTTAAGCAGGTGGGGTGACATCCCCGGGTCTGGGCAGCAACTGATGTTGCTGCTGAAATTTTTTTCTGCTGGTGGCAAAAAAGGCTGCACGGACTGAATCAGCACCTCCTAAAGGTACCGCATGGACCACTTGTCCATTTTGACAGAACATCAACAAATACACCCAAATCTAATTTAAACCTCATTTTCGAGTCTAAAACCTCATAAACTGTTTCCAGCCGACCAAAACAAGTAATTGAGCCAAGAACTATGAATCAAACACCAATTATGGATAAGCATCCTCGATTAAACAAGGAAAGGAAATATTTTTTCCTTGGAAAGCTTATGTCTTGGATGAGCAACCATTTAAGCAAAAATATGGAATCTTTTGAGAAAATCTACAAGATCAAATCCATTTGGTCCCTTAAAAATCTCCTTCAGGACATTATTATGTAGCAAAAACGCAACAACATTTCTCGTTACATGCCTCAGTGCCCTACAACCCGCTATGACAGCCATTATTATTTCGGATAATACAAGCTTTGATTTGTAAGGCATTCCCGGAAAGCATTTTACGATATTTTGTCCGTCTCTTATTTATTTATTTGCTTTAATCCTCTTACTTATGCAATCTTCATTAAAAGGGAAGTAATCAAAGACTACTTGATTCATTAAAGTTAGTAACGATTATATCACTAACATTCCAACTACCCCTTAAAACGCCCCTTCTTTGATAATCAATTTTGAACAATCATAGTTTATAGGACATTTATACTTATAACACTTAAATTAGCAAGATCGACTTTAATGTCGGGCGGGGTGGGTGCCTAACACCTTCCCTTCCATAATTAAACCCCCGAACCCCTCATCTATAATTTTGGTTTCACCTTAAAACAAGTTAGAACTAGTTTTTCTTATTTTTCCCTATAAAACACAGGTGACGACTTTAAAGTGGTGGAATGCGTTGTTTTGTAAGAGCCATAAACAAATTATTTATTTTAGACGACATTATAAACATTTCCTTGTAAATGTAATGTTGTCGACCAATATAGCTAGCCATGAGACTTTACTAGCTGGTTCTCATCATTTTATCGTCATTTTATTCAACACTTCAATTTCATTAGCTTTATTGATGACAAAATAGAAATATATATTCAATTAATTGGCCTTTATTCACCATGTGCCTAATTGTTGACATATTAGGAATATGATTCAATTTATTGACCGCAAGTCCCCATGTGGATAGAAATCCAAAGTATTGGGGTCATAATGGGAAATAGTTGAAAGAATAAAAATTTTACTAGGGCACTGGTTATGAAAAAAAAATGTTTCAAGGAGCAATTGGCATGAAGAATCGTTATTATTCTCTCACCAAAAGATTTCAATAAGATGAATTTGTTTTCTTTCTAAAATTGCAATCCTTATCCAATGGTCATCCAAAGGATAATCCTAAAGTGTAATCTTAAAATGGAAAGTGTGTAGGTAAGAACAACTAATGTTTTAAATACAAAATGTATACATACACATTAGGAATTTCATAATTGATCCGAGAACTCCTTAATTTTACCAAAAATGATCCTCAAATTAGTCTATATATACAACCGTAGTTTGTTCCTTACACCCCCACCACCCAAGATGTGCAATCCAAAACATCTTCTTATTAGGAGTCATATACCCATTCCTTCTCATACCATATGGGGTTGATACATTAGGAAATGGTCGTTGTTCATTTCATTTCATTGTTTATCGACTTTATGGTTGCACGTAATATATCAGCCTATGTTGGAGATGTCGATTCCTTGCTGTTGTTTCTTGAGGAGATCCTCGATGAGGTAGGGGCAAAAAATGTAGTACAAATTGTTGCACATAGTATGTCAGGCCCAATGGAGACGGTGAGTATGCCTTTAGTGGACAAGCAGATAACACTGTGCTACCCATTGCATTGAGCTGATGTTGGAGAATCAGCAAGAGGGATGATTTAAATGACTTAGATTTTGATTGCTTGGATTTTAATAAAAAAATGGCATTCTTAGGGAGGAGATGCTTGGGGTGGATCCAACTGTAGGTGTCATCATAAAAAAATGATACAAGCACGCATCCCTTGGTTTTCGTTTGCATCACCGAAAACTCGGCCAGGGCCCCGTCAAATATATGCCCGGGCCACCACGGATGGGTTTGGATCTACCCCCATACAAGAACTCCAACTCTAAATTCACTCGCCATTGTTTCTGATCTGGTTACTTTAAGTCCTCAGGGCTCAGATTTGCAATGTCATTTTTGACACTCAAAAACATTGTCTCCAAGAAGGAATATTTGGGCTTCTCAGACGGAAGGAATTGAAGATAGGTGCAGAAATTGTAAAGAATCGTTCCTCCTGGACCGGAGCAATTATGGCTCTAAAAGCAGCAACCCCATTTGTTTGTCTCCTTGAACTAATAGATGAGGGTGGCACGAACAAAATCTCTCTAATTTATCATATGGAGTCAATATACAAGTGTTTCAGACAATTTTCAACATGGTAAATTTGTATTGTAGAACTTTGGGCACAAATGGAATATAATTCACAAATTAAGATGGACACAAGGATGTAATGAGGAAAACCTTTGAACAATCGTTCGCCTGAAAAAATCTCGGGAGGCTTTAGGAAAAGACTACCTTAACCAAAAATGGAGTTTTATTAAGCTTAGTAGTTTTTGAGTACAAAGTGCAAGGAGAGCGTAAAGTTGAGTGTCACGTGTGTAAATGTACGTTTTTAGATGACTTATATAGTTGAGAAGATAACTGAAATAACAAATTAAATGCCATCCCTATTCTTCCGCCTAGAATCACGCCTTCTGTTGATGTTTTGCAGCCGTTATTCCTAGTTGATACCAGACCCGTCTCAATAATTTTTGAGGCCATTTGCTAATATAAATAATGGACCCTTAATATATATAAAAATACACAATATATATATATATATATATATATATATATATATATATATATATAAAAGTAGTTTCAAAAATTTATTATATTCATCATAACTTTTTAATACAACTTAAATATTTTATTTAAAAAAAGACATCTTTTGGGAACTTTTTGAAGCAAAATCATCAATCAATTCTTCGTATCCTACACTTTCTAAGAGCTCATTCTCAATCGCTATCAATAAGCACATTATCAAGATTTTGGTCTTCAACCAAAATTTGTGAGTCTTTTATGATAAATCTATTAAGTGCTCCTCTTTGAGATTATTCAAATTTTCAATTCTTTTTCTTTTCTTACGCTTTTCATGACCAGATTCTTGTTTTCTAATTTTATGACTAGATTCTTTGTTTTTTAATCTTAGGAGGCATAGTTAAAAATACAAAAAAAAAATAAAATAAAATGTAACACTTTTAATAATAATAAAATAATAATATTAAAGTGCAAATAAAAGGAACGAAAAACCTGTAAGACTTCTTTGGCTTTCTAGGGAGAGAATGTGGGCTGGAAGCTGCTCAAACAGACAAACACACCCACAGGCACACAAGGCGGCACGGCAAGGCCACGATGTCAATGTGTCAATGTATTCAGTCTCTCACAAGCATTTTAACAAACACATAGCCTACATGAACTGATGAACAATGAAATGGGTGACATGTAAACGGGAATTGCGCTTCCTGGTGCTTGATTGCAGTCTACTCTTTGCACAATTGCACAGAAGAAATTGATGGGAGAAGAAAGGAAGAAAAGTGATTTTCCTAAATTAAGATTGTGAGTAATATCGAGATTATTGGATTTTACCGTTGTTTTGCAATCGCAGTCGCCTCTTCAATTCAATCAAGCCGCGATTTTCGAGTTGCCGTTTGATATTCTTGCGTAATTTCCGAGCTGTGTTTTTTTTTTGTTTTTTTTAGTCAGCGTTGCCTAGCTGCTGCGTTGCTTTTTTCTCTTCTACAAGGTGTCAAGGTTTTGGGCTATGTAAGTATGTATTGGGGTGGGGAAAAAATGGGCCCCTAGAAAAAAATGGGCCCTGTGCAGTTTATCATTTTGCACAGCCCAAGAACCGGGCCTGGTTGATACTATAGTTGTTTATGGCGTCATTTGACTGAGTCTCAAACGGTCATGAGGATAGATTATTTATCCATAGCTTTGTTCCTGAAAAATAGGAAGTATAAAACAAACGATTTAAGGCATTAGTTCAAGATGTAATTCAAGACGTTACCTCAAGGTGGATGCTCAAGGTGTAAAACACGTTGAGTGAATTTTTTCACCCCAAACAATTGCCCCCAAAATATTGGGGCTTTCCAAGTAGAATACGGAAATGTTTAATATTTTGCCAAGTGTGTCTTTGTATCTTCTAAGGAGTTATTGACGTAGTAGGTTTGTGACGGTTGAATGGAAGTTGTGGAGTTAAAGTTAGCTTAGAAGTCTATAACCACTCTTCTCGGATGACTTTAATATCAAAAAATCTCTTCGAATCCTTTCCAAGCCGGGCGTTCCCCTATATTACGGTAAGTGTTTCCTTTTCATACCAAGATTATCCCTGGAAGGTGCGGTCTTCTTCAATCTTTACCCTAATCCAGAGCGCAAGTTCATCCGTATTTTCCTTCCGAAAATTTCTTCAGTAAGTATCTCTTGTAAATTTTTTCCGGAGAATTCCTTTATCTTCTGCATTTGTGTTAACATATCTGACATTCATCTTTGTAGTGACTCGATCCGGCTTCACATCGAGTGATATCGTGGCCAGGTATAAGGATAAGAAGAAGGTAGAAGGGAGTCTGCCTCTAATGCCTGAGACGGATAACAAGGCTATATTGAAAAGAAAGAGGAGTGACCAAGATATGGACGTAGAGAAAGAAACAACGAGTGAATAAGTTTTAGAGAGTCAGGTAATAGGTTATTTTGATTTTTATTTGAATATCCTTCCATGCTTTGATCAATACCGTTGTTGATAGGCTGTGACAATTGCCAAGATGATGTCTAAGGAAATCAGGATGTGGAAAGTAGAGGCTGACACTTTAGACATGGATAGGGCTGAATATGAGGAAGATCTAAAATCATATTTCAAGATGTTGAAAGAGAAGAGAGAAGAAATTAAGGCCAAGGATAAGGAGATTTCAAGATGGGTAGTCAGACTTGCCAATGCTGGTAGGAGACATGCGAAGGAGATGGAGACGCTTCGTGATGACATGATGACCGAGGTGCGAAATCAGTCTTTGAGGCTAGGATCAAAATGATTAAAGAGTACCAGGCTGGGGAACATAGAAACTGGAATCTAGAAGAAGAAAATGCAGCTTTAAAAAGGATTATTGGTGAAAAGACGAGTGAGGTAACTTACAAGGCTCAAGAGAGAATTGAGCAGGCTGGAGATGCTCAAGATAGTAACACGGAATGATAATCTCTAGAAGGATGGGATGTTTTTCTTTTTTCAAAAACAATTAATTTGGTGAGGGTGTTGTCACGACCCTAAACCTAGGTAAATTTTGGTCACACGTGAAGCACGTGGGGTTTGGTTGCATTGCATATCATCCTTGCTTTGTGTCATTTGAAAAGATTATGTGTTCATTTTGGCCATTGTGTTGAACTATGTGATGTTAGATGTTGTTAAAGTGATTTTGAATCATATAATGCCTAAGTGATAAAAATGTGTAGTAATGGGTTAACACTTGAATTTTGAATTGAAAGTGTTGTTAAAGTATCAAGGTGCTTAGGTGTAACTATAAGTTTAAGGTGGTTGTTTGTGGAATTTCAATCTCGAAGGAGCTTAGTTATAAAATGCTTTATATATATATATATATATATATATATATATATATATATATATATATATATATATGTATCTTATTTTAGCTTCTTAAGGAAGCATTCTTCACCTCCTCAGTTCTTTCCATGGTTTTACGTTCTTGAAAGTTCCTAAAACCTAGTTTAACTTCCAAAAATCCCAGAAAATCATTCGTTGCTTGGTTGTCGATTCCAACTTCAAAATATTGTAAAGGAAGCTATTTAGAGCCCGTAGAGCCGTTTATATCTTCTTTTTAATTTGGTGAAAATTGGTAAGTTGTTATGATTTCCTTCCTTAATTGTTCATACCTTGTGGAAAGATGTTATATTGATGTTATGAATCAATTGTGTAAAGGTAGAATCATTCACTTGGTGTTTAAAATGAAAAGGGAATAAGTGGGATGTATACTTTGAGTTCTTGCCACGGGGGTTGGGAATTTGAAGATGTTAGAGTTGTTAAGAAGGTGTTAGATAACATGAAGGGAGTATATTATGGTCTTAAACTTGGTTGTGTAATGTTTTGGGATGACTTGCATTGGCTGGGAACAAGATTGGTAGTTGTTGGTGTTGTTGCTGATGTTATGGAGCAAAGGGCAACATTTCTGGGCTAGGGCACGACTCGTGCCCTGGTGCACGAGTCGTGACCTTGCTTGGTGAAGTCGTGTGACACTTCAGGCCAGGTGGACATGAGTCATGCATAGCAAGGAATAATGTGATCTGGGAGGGGTTAAATGGACACGAGTCGTGCACTGGTACACGAGTCGTGTCCTACCCTGCATACCTTGAACAGTTTTTGAAGCCTTGGAAACCTAGTCTAATGGGCATGTAATGGTACACTCTTTAACTAGGATTCTAGTACAACTTTAATACTACAATGTGGAACTTGAAATGGTCCAATTGGATAATGGGAAGTCTTTAAATCTTGACTTGAAAATGCTTGAGAGGCAAAGTGACACTTAAGCCAAAGTTTGTAAAACTTGGCATTTGACCTCAGAACCTTAAAAGAAGTTTTTCAATAGTGTATTGTGAACGCACAGGGTTACTTAGATGATATTGTAGCCTTATGTGATGACCTATGTAGGGTTATTTACTCTTATAGTGCCTCAAATGTGTTGTGCACTACTTACTTGGTTTGGACAGGAGTGGTAGTATCCTGTCACTGGTTTACATAGTATGTAATGAATGTGTAGGACTTATGTGATATACTTGATGCCATAAGAGTTAACATATTCATAGTTAATTGTGCACATATTGTTAAATCCGTGTTGCACTATTTCCATGGTTTAACATGAATTGCAGTACCATGTTATATATATGTTGATGTCCCATTGGGTGGACTTATTTTCAAGTATCTGTGATGTGCTTGAATATGGTATACCAGTTGATCTTCGGGGGTATAGGGAATGCAACCACTTATGAGAAGATATTTCATAAAGTGATTGGATGTCCTTATACTTGTACCGTTCACCCCCTTCTGTGGCCACGGACTGAGGGGTTCAGCTTCTGTGGATATGTGTAGTCATGCCACAAGATAGCAAGGCAGCTTATATGGATCTCTATAAGGGGTCGTAAATGAGGTGAAGGTGCACTAGCAGTTCACCAAATGAGTGGAGTATAAGTATAACTCCCACCGTAGTACTACATATGATTCAGATGGAAAAAGGTAAAGGGAAAGGTAACGTAAAGTGTTTACTGTTTTCTCAATGTGGTTATTGAGCAACCTATTTGGTGTTGCATATTTGTTGAGCAACCTGTTTATGTGTTGCATCTTGTATGGCATATTGTTGCATACATAATAGCTTGCTGAGATTTTATCTCTCCCCTTCTCCCTTTATTATTTTAGATCCCGCTGAGATAGGAAGACCGGACCAGTGTGGCCGGGGCAGGAGTTTGGACATCTTTTGGTTGTCGGGGTATGTGTTGTCTTGGGGAGTTGGGATTGTTAGTTGTTATTCTTTTGGGGAAAGGTTTTGTATATAAAACTTTTATAACCATGTTCAGTTGGTTTGTATTGTAATTAAACCTGAGTTTGCTTTGTTGTATGGTTGGCTCGTATAAGCTTTCCAGTTGTACAGTTTGTATAAACAGGTTGTGTTTGGTTTCAAACAGGTGTATATATCGCCTCCGTGTAGGGAGGTTATGTTGAAATTGTTTTGAAAATGAGTAGTATCCTTTTCGAGTTAAATTAAAGAAATTTTTTTTAAAATGGTATATTTTGGGACTCTTCATCCTGGGACACGAGTAGGGATGGCCAAATCGGACCGGAACCGGATCGGAACCGGAAAACCGGACTGGAACCGGACCGGAAAAGCCCAGAACCGGAGCGAACCGGGGAGAAAACCGGAACCGGACGGACCGGAACCGGGGTTAGTGCGGGCCGGTTAAGGGTTACAAAAATGCCAAACCGGACCGAAACTGAAACCGTGAACCGGACGAAATTTCCATGTTTTCCAATGAACCGGACCGGAACCGGACCGGAAAAGCTCGGAACCGGAGCGAACCGGGGAGAAAACCAGAACTGGACGGACCGGAACTGGGGTTAGTGCGGGCCGGTTAAGGGTTACCATTTGGCCGAACCGGAACCAGCGGTTCAAGGCCCGAAACCGAACCGGACCAGATTTGGTCATCCCTGGACATGAGTTTATAGGTCTCGGGAGTTGGGAGGAGCCCACAGTTGGTATCAGAGATTTGGCTAGAAGTCAAGGGTAGATGTCTAGTCTAAGGGGGAGTGTGTGATATCTGACGCCGAGTGTTTCCTGCAGGGATCATTGTAATGGCTGGGAGTAGTGGTGACCAGCAGAGAGAACAGGGAAATATTGGTGATCAGGGTGCTGGGGGAGATCAGAATGCCGAGATGATGGCTATGTTTCGGGTATTCCTATGGCAGCTCAGGGTAGAGCACAGCAGCAACCTGAGGCAAGGCCAACACAAGGGTTAGAGAAATTCATCAAATTGTCTCCACCTAGCTTTAATGGAGATCCAGATCCACTGATTGCTGAGAGATGGCTGGAGGCCATGACTAAGATCTTTGTTGCAATGGAGAGCACAGATGAAGAAAAGGTCAGATGTGCAGTGTTCAAGCTAGAGGGTCCTACTGAGCATTGGTGGAAAATCCTTAAGGAAAGCTGGGAGCGGGATCATACGCCCTAGACTTGGGACAACTTTGTTGGGAAATTCAAGGAGCACTTCATTCCTGTGATTACCAAAGACAAGAAAGATGTAGAGTTCCTGAAGTTTGAGCAGGGGGCAATGACAGTATCCCAGTATTCTACAAAATTTACGGAGCTAGCCAGGTATTGTCCACATCTTGTACCAGATGAAAGCAGGAGGGTTTACAGGTTTGTCAAGGGACTCAGGTTGGAGTTCAAAAAGCAGTTGTTGACTCACGATTTTCCTAATTACCAGGCGTCAGTTAATATGGCATACAAAATTGAGAATGACATCGAGGAGCATAGAGGTAAATCTGAAGGTAGTGGAAGCAAGGCTAAGTTCTCAGGCTAGAGTTCAGGTCAGAGCAAGAATCAGCCTAGATCTTCAACTTCTGGAGTGGCTAAGGGAGGAACAGTTACAATTTCTACTTGACCTGTATCGAGCAAGTTTGGCACTGTTTGTAATTGGTGTAAGAAAGTGGGGCACTCAAAAGACAGTTGTTGGAGTAAGCAGGGAAAGTGTATGAGTTGTGGTGAGATGGGGTACTTCAGAAAGGATTGTCCTAAGTTCAAAAAGGGTCAAGCTATGGGTGATAGACCACAGGGTGACCAGCCCAAAGGTGGGGTAAAGAGAGATGTGGAGGGGAAACCCAAAGAGGAGTCCAAGGTAGAGTATTTGCTTTGGATAGAGGTGCGGTAGATCCCACTGTGGCGATTAGAGGTATTGTCCCTGTCTCAGGGGTCAGGGCTCATATTCTTATCGACCCTGGATCGTCTCATTCTTATGTGGCATCTCATTTTGCATTTACATTGCATAAGTTGCCTATGTTGTTACCTTATGTGTTAGAGGTTTCTACTCCTGTGGGAGAGCACCTCGAATCCTCTTTGATCTATCATGGCTGTGAGGTGATTATATGTGGGCATGTAGTGCCAGTGGATTTGGTAGAGTTACCAATCCAAGATTTTGATGTTATTTTAGGCATGGACTGGTTGAGTGCTTGTCATGCCTTGGTGGACTGTCACAGAAAGCGAGTCACCTTTTCTATGCCTGATGTGCCTGTATTTGTCTTTGATGTTGATAAATCTTTATTTGGCATTCATGTTATTTCTGCGCTAAAGACTAGAAAGTTGTTATCTAAGGGGTGTGAGGGTTACTTGGCATATGTGGTAGACTCTAGTAAGAAGTCTCCTGATTTATCTTGTGTTCCGGTTGTGAATGAGTTCAGTGATGTGTTCTCAATTGAGTATAGTATACCTCCTGATAGAGGTGGAATTTTGCATTGAATTATTGCCGGGTAATTCACCAATTTCTAAAGCACCCTACAGAATGGCTCCAGCTGAGTTAAAAGAGTTGAAAATTCATTTGCAGGAGTTGTTAGACAGAGGTTTTATTCATCCCAATGTGTCACCTTGGGGAGCATCAGTGTTGTTTTTTAGGAAGAAGGATGATACATTGTGCTTGTGTATTGATTACAGACTACTGAATCAAGCTACTATTAAGAACAAATATCCTCTTCCTCACATTGATGATTTATTTGATCAACTCCAAGGTTTGTTATATATTGTAAGTTGGATTTACGTATCGGATACCATCAGTTGAAAATCAAGCCAGATGATGTTTCTAAAACATCTTTCAGAACAAGGTATGGGCACTATGAATTTCTTGTTATGCCATTTGGGTTGACCAATGCACCAACAGTCTTTATGGATATGATGAACAGGATCTTCAAGCCGTATCTTGACAGTTTTGTTGTTGTGTTTATTGATGATATCCTGGTATACTCAAAATATAGGGAGGATCACGAGAGGTACTTGAGACTTGTTTTATCCGTGCTTCGTGAGAAACAGTTGTTTGCAAAGTTCAGCAAATGTGAGTTTTGGCTGGAACAGATTTCTTTCTTGGGTCACGTGGTATCCAGTTCTGGTATTTTTGTAGATCCTACAAAGATTAATGCCGTAGTCAACTAGAAACAGCCTTTTACAGTGACAGTGACAGAGGTTCGTAGTTTCCTTGGCTTAGCGGGGTATTATCGATGATTTATTGAAGGATTTTCGAGGATTGCAACTCCGTTGACCAGATTGACTCGGAAGGATGTACCATTTATATGGGATGCTAAGTGTGAAGTTGGCTTTACTGAACTGAAGAAGAGATTGAATTCAGCTCCTATTCTTACACTTCCAGAGGGTTGTGAGAACATTGTTATTTTCAGTGATGCTTCTAAAGAGGGATTGGGTTGTGTACTTATGCAGAATGGGAAGGTAATTGCGTATGCTTCAAGAAAGTTATCACCAGCGGAGCAGAATTATCCTACCCATGATATGGAGTTAGCAGCTATTGTGTTTGCATTGCATAAGTGGAAGCACTACTTATATGGGGCCAAGTTTGAGATATTTACAGATCATAAGAGCTTGAAGTATTTGTTTACTCAGATGGAATTGAACAACATGCAGAGGTGTTGGTTGGAGCTTCTGAAGGATTATGACTGTGTCATTTCTTATCATCCCGGGAAAGCTAACGTGGTGGCTGATGCTATTAGCCGTAAGACTCATTTATCATCCTTGGTATCTCGGGAAGTGAGAGGTGATATGTTGTTTGCTAATGTCAGAGCTGTTCCTACTCTATATGGGGATCTTATAGAAGCTTAGTTAAATGATGATGAGTTGAAGAAAATTAGGGAGAAATTGCAAGATGGAAAGTCTGGGGAGTTTTCATTGAACAAGGATGGAATTCTAACCTTCAAAGGCAGGATTTGTGTACCTTCTTCCCCAGAGATCAAAAGGCAGGTATTAGAGGATGGCCATAAGTCCCGAATTGCTATTCATCCAGGAAGCACCAAGATGGTATCAGGATTTGAAAAGGGGTTATTGGTGGAATGGCATGAAAAAGGAGATTGCAGAATTTGTATCAAAGTGTTTGACTTGCCAACAGATCAAAGCTGAACATCAGAGGCCAGCTGGATTGCTTTAACCACTTGATATTCTAGAATGGAAGTGGGAGGGCATTTCTATGGATTTCGTGACAGGATTGCCTCCTACTCCTAAGAAGATGGATGCTATATGGGTAAATGTGGATAGATTGACCAAATCAGCTCATTTTCTACCAGTTTCAACCAAGTATTCATTGGAGAGATTGGCTCATTTATATATCCGTGAGATTGTGAGACTGCATGGAGTACCTGTCAACATTGTTTCTGATAGGGATCCAAGATTCACCTCGCAGTTTTGGAGGGCTTTGCATGAAGCCTTGGGGTCTAAGTTGAGTTTCAGTACAGCTCTTCATCCTCAGACTGATGGGCAGACAGAGAGGACCATTCAAATTCTTGAGGATATGCTACGAGAGCTTGTGTGATGGACTTCCAGTTATCTTGGGAAGACCATTTGCCTTTAGTGGAGTTTTCCTACAACAATAGCTACCAATCCAACATTGAGATGGCACCATATGAGGCACTGTATGGGAGGAAATGTAGGTCCCCAATATGTTGGGATGAGGTTGGAGAGGCTAGACTTTGGGGTCCAGACTTTGTTACAGACTCAATTGAGAAGATCAAAGTGATCCATGACAGATTGAGGATAGCCCAGAGTCGTCAGAAGAGCTATGCCGACACAAGAAGAAGGGAGTTATCATTTCTGGTTGGTGACTTGGTATTCTTGAAGATCTCACCGAGAACGGGGATCAAGAGGTTTGGCAACAAAGGGAAATTGGCTCCTAGATTCGTTGGTCCTTTTGAGATTTTAGAGAAGGTAGGTGAGTTAGCCTATCGTTTGGCTCTACCTCCATCTCTTTCTTCTCTTCATGATGTGTTCCATGTATCCATGTTGAGGAAGTATTGCTATGATTCCTCTTATGTTTTGAGTTCTCCTCCTGAGGATGTCCAGACGGATATGACTTATATGGAGGTACCATTGCGGATTCTAGAGTGGCAGGTCTGGGAATTGCGTACCAAGAATATTTCCATGGTGAAAGTTCTTTGGAAGAATCACACCATTGAGGAAGCTACTTGGGAATTGGAATCTGAGATGAGGCAGAAGTATCCTGAGTTGTTTGATTATTAAGGTAAGTGAAGTCCAAATTCGGGATGAATTTTAGTTAAGGGAGAGTGAGTGTCACGACCCTAAACCTAGGCACATTTTGATCACACGTGAAGCACGTGGGGTTTGGTTGCATTGCATATCATCCTTGCTTTGTGTCATTTGAAAAGATTATGTGTTCATTTTGGCCATTGTGTTGAACTATGTGATGTTAGATGTTAAAGTGATTTTGAATCATATAATGCCTAAGTGATGAAAATGTGTAGTAATGGGTTAACACTTGAATTTTGAATTGAAAGTGTTGTTAAAGTATCAAGGTGCTTAGGTGTAACTATAAGTTTAAGGTGGTTGTTTGTGGAATTTCAATCTCGGAGGAGCTTGGTTGTAAAATGCTTTATATATACCTTGTTTTAGCTTCTTAGGGAAGCATTCTTCACCTCCTCAGTTCTTTCCATGGTTTTATGTTCTTGAAGGTTCCTAAAACCTAGTTTAACTTCCAAAAATCCCAGAAAATCATTCGTTGCTTGGTTGTCGATTCCAACTTCAAAATATTGTAAAGGAAGGTGTTTAGAGCGCGTAGAGCCGTTTATATCTTCTTTTTAATTTGGTGAAAATTGGTAAGTTTTCCTTCCTTAATTGTTCATACCTTGTGGAATGATGTTATATTGATGTTATGAATCAATTGTGTAAAGGTAGAATCATTCACATGGTGTTTAAAATGAAAAGGGAATAAGTGGGATGTATACTTTGAGTTCTTGCCATGGGATTGGGAATTTGAAGATGTTAGAGTTGTTAAGAAGGTGTTAGATAACATGAATGGAGTATATTATGGTCTTAAACTTGGTTGTGTAATGTTTTGGGATGACTTGCATTGGTTGGGAACAAGATTGGTAGTTGTTGGTGTTGTTGCTGATGTTATGCAGCAAAGGGCAACATTTCTGGGTTAGGGCACGACTCGTGCCCTGGTGCACGAGTCGTGACCTTGCTTGGTGAAGTCGTGCGACACTTTAGTCCTGGTGGACACGAGTCGTGCATAGCAAGGAATAATGTGATCTGGGAGGGGTTAAATGGACACGAGTCGTGCACTGGTACACGAGTCGTGTCCTACCCTGCATACCTTGAACAATTTTTGAAGCCTTGGAAACCTAGTCTAATGGGCATGTAATGGTACACTCTTTAACTAGGATTCTAGTACAACTTTAATACTACAATGTGGAACTTGAAATGGTCCAATTGGATAATGGGAAGGTCTTTAAATCTTGACTTGAAAATGCTTGAGAGGCAAATGTGACACTTAAACCAAAGTTTGTAAAACTTGGTATTTGACCTCAGAACCTTAAAAGAAGTTGTTCAATAGTGTATTGTGAACGCGTAGGGTTACTTAGATGATATTGTAGCCTTATGTGATGACCTATGTAGGGTTATTTGCTCTTATAGTGCCTCAAATGTGTTGTGCACTACTTACTTGGTTTGGACAGGAGTGGTAGTATCCTGTCACTGGTTTACATATTGTGTAATGAATGTGTAGGACTTATGTGATATACTTGATGCCATAAGAGTTTACATATTCATAGTTAATTGTGCACATAGTGTTAAATCCGTGTTGCACTGTTTCAATGGTTTAACATGAATTGCAGTACCATGTTATATATATGTTGATGTCCCATTGGGTGGACTTATTTTCAAGTATCTGTGATGTGCTTGAATATGGTATACCAGTTGATCTTCGGGGGTATAGGGAATGCAACCACTTATGTGAAGATATTTCATAAAGTGATTGGATGTCCTTATACTTGTACCGTTCATCCCCTTCTGTGGCCACGGACTGAGGGGGTTCAACTTCTGTGGATATGTGCAGTCATGCCACAAGATAGCGAGGCAACTTATATGGATCTCTATAAGGGGTCGTATAAGAGGTAAATGTGCACTAGCAGTTCACCAAATGAGTGGAGTATAAGTATAACTCCCACCATAGTACTACATATGATTCATATGGAAAAAGGTAAAGGGAAAGGTAACGTAAAGTGTTTACTGTTTTCCCAATGTGGTTATTGAGTAACCTATTTGGTGTTGCATATTTATTGAGCAACCTGTTTATTTGTTGCATCTTGTATGGCATATTGTTGCATACATAATAACTTGCTGAGATTTTATCTCACCCCTTCTCCCTTTATTGTTTTAGATCCCGCTGAGACAGAAAGACCGGACCAGTGAGGCCGGGGCAGGAGTTTGGACATCTTTTGGTTATCGGGGTATGCGTTGTCTTGGGGAGTTGGGATTGTTGGTTGTTATTCTTTTGGGGAAAGGTTTTGTATATAAAACTTTTATAACCACGTTCAGTTGGTTTGTATTGTAATTAAACCTGAGTTTGGTTTGTTGTATGGTTGGCTTGTATAAGCTTTCCAGTTGTACAATTTGTATAAACAGGTTGTGTTTGGTTTCAAACAGGTGTATATATCGCCTCCGTGTAGGGAGGTTATGTTGAAATTGTTTTGAAAATGAGTAGTATCCTTTTTGAGTTAAAGTAAAGAAAAGTTTTTTAAAATGGTATATTTTGGGACTCTCCATCCTGGGACATGAGTTTATAGGTCTCGGGAGTTGGGAGGAGCCCACAGGTGTGTCCTCATAAAAATATTTTTAGCTTGTAATAGACTCGTAAGAGTCGGTACATTGGTTTTTGGAGATGTTGGGTTGGTTCAACATCTCAGATTTGTGGGGCGTTTTACCCTTTTTCCTTGGTGTTTTCAAGTCTGGTGATACTTAGATTATTTTTACTTTATACCGAGCTCTTCTTTTTTAAGTTAATTGGTAACAAGTAAATGTTACAACCACATGACCTTGGATAACATGTTAATGTTATAACCATTTTGACAAGATAACATGCAATGATGTTATAACCAAGTTGTAAAGATAACATGCAACGATGTTATAACCAGTTGATCTCTTGGTGACATGTACAATGTCACAAACCTTAGTTTCACGACATGATTTAAATATGGAAGTGATTCATATAGCAAGATGAATGAGGTCTTCCCTTTTAAATCAAGTGTGCTAATCGTACGCCCAGGCGATAATGCAATCGTGGCTTTACAAGTATGTTGTATATGATTTTGCGTTCGAATAGATTGTGTACCTTATGTCATAAAGAAAAGCTTAACCCTTCCAGGCGTTTAACATATTGCTTCTGATGTCGTTTATCCATGGCTGAGGGGTCTCCATCTTGCAACACAGGAACATGTTAGGGTTGGGTGTTAGCTTAGCTAACACCCCTCCGATGCTTAAGTCAGTACGGGTTTGAGTTGAATAAAAGGAATAAAAAATAGAAAGCATAAAAATTATTTAAGAAGAGATTCGTACCTTGGCGTTAAAATTTTAATAAATTTTAACTTACATGTAGTAATGCTTAAGATGTATAGCGTTCCAGCTCCTAGGTATTCTGACACCATCTGGGGTAGAAAACCAATATGCTCCTTTTTCGGCTTCAACGTCAATGAGGTAAGGGACTTCCCATTTTGGAGCCAATTTTCATGCGTTCAATTCCCTCGTGTTTTATAACACCTTCCTCAACACCATGTCTCCAACTCGAAAATGCCTTATCCTCACATTTTTGTTGTACGATGTGGCTATCCTTTATTGATAGGCTGCTATTCTAATCCTAGCTATGTCTCTAATCTCAACTACGGTATCCAAATCCTGGTCCAAGAGGTAATTGTTGTTGTCTTGAGTCAGTAGCCCATATCTTGCGGTTGGGATTGTTACCTCTATGGGAAGTACTGCTTCAGTGCCAAATACCAATAAGTAAGGTGTTTGCCTAGTAGCGTTCTTAGACATCGTTCTGTCAGCCCATAATACAAGTGGTAACTCATCAGCCCGTCTTCCTCTTTTTTGATCTAGACGTTTCTTTAGATTGTTGATGATCAACTTATTGCTTGACTCAGCTTGACCATTGGCTTGAGGATGTACAGGCGTTGAAGTTATCAATTTGATTCCCCTTCTTGAATAAAAATCTCTAGTCTTCTTGCTGATAAACTGGGAACCACTGTCACAAATGATCTCTGAAGGGATGCCAAATCTGCTCAAGATATTCTTTTTCAAGAACGAAATGACCTCTTTGTCTCTCACTTGTACGTATGCTTCTGCCTCAATCTATTTGGAAAAGTAGTCGGTCATGGCTAACATGAATACCCTTCCTCCTTAAGCTTTTGGTAGTTTTCCAACTATATCCTTACCCCACTGCATGAACGACCAAGATGAAAGTACAGGATGTATGGGTTCCGCGGGCTGATGTAGGATGTTGCTATGTCTCTGGCACGTGTCACACTTCAAGGCGAAATCCATCGCGTCTTGCCTCATCGTCGACTAATAATATCCCGTTTTGAGTGCTTTAGAGGACAACGATTTGCCCACAGAATGGTTCCCACATTCACCAACATGTAGATCCCTTAAAACCTCATTGACTTCATTTGGCTCTAAATACCTCATGTATAAACCTGTTGCGGATTTTTTGAACAAGATGTTATCGATTAAAATGAATCTAGATGCCTTCATCCTGAATGATATTTGTGTTGGGTTTTATGGGTCCATACGCAACGGAATTAAGCATCTAAAATAACACAAAACCCAAGAGCCTAGGATCCGTTCTATACAATTAAATTGAAAACTATGAGATAGATATAACCAACCTTAAACGCTTTCCGTTCTTGAGCTATCGAACGATTTAATAATGTGATTTCGAATCACAAACTTCGTTCTTCAGATTACTTGAACTCTAGGCCTTGATCGTTGAACGAGCGAAGACCCTCTTTCGGTATCCACACCTTTGAATGAATCCAAGAACAATTTCTTGAAGATTGCTAGATCCTTTAAGCCTTGGAATAATATTGAGAATATTGTTGTGAATTTCTTTTGAGAATTTCAGCTAAGCTTTTAGGGTTGACAAACGTTCATATTTATACTACATTAGTATAGTATATGATTCCTAATCAAATTAGGAAAGGACTCTGTAAACCGCCTCAGGACCTGTTGTGTCGCACGACCACACGAGGCACATGACCTAGTTGTGTCGCACGACCAGACAAGGCTGATGAGGAATTTTCTCAATCATTCTTCCATAGGTTTAATCAAATTCATTCTAGTTGTGTGTGACCCAATAGGATTATATTATGTTGGCAATGAGCTCGATCACATCGACTCTCATAAGACATAAGCGGACTCTAGCAAGCCATTATGTCTACCCAAATAATATAACGTAAGAGTTCACGTTTCCAATGGTACACTTCAATTTCTCCCTTTATCTCACAATGTTATATTGAACACAAGTCATGGTCCTCGTCAACTTGTCTTTGTTCAATGCTTTCTCGATTCTGAGTATAATGATAATTCCAATCACATTGGGATATGGCCATACACTTTCATCATTATCACTCATCGACGGGCCCAAGCAAGACATCTCTCTTTCGAGGGACAAATTCCATCTTGACTTATCATCCTTCCCATCATGAATCCGATCATGCCAAAATTAGCCTTTATAAATATCGTGTTAAGATATCGTTTGACTAAAATCAAACATGACATTCATCATATGTAAGGTCATGATAATCTCAGGTCTAGGGACTAAATGAAGTAACCTTATGAGATTTAATTATGACATTTGACCATGACATAAATCTCATGCGGGTCAAGTCCAGTCACTTGTTCTCTAACAAGTACCCATAAATTTAATGTGCATCTCTATGCATATAATAATCATATGATTATCCATTAACATTTATACTAATTATTCTCATAATAATTAGGGACGGAGATTATTATAAATAAATATACAAAAATAATATAATAATCAAATGATAAACATCTCATATAATAATAAATAATGTCAACACATAAGTCTATCAATCATAGGCCTAGGGCATAACACTAATAGTCTCCCACTTGCACTAGGCCCAATCTCCCATGTATCGAATACCCATGGACCTAACATGACCATCATGCTTAGCTTGCGGGAGAGCCTTAGTTAATGGGTCTGCCACGTTGTCATCAGTGTCTACTCTACATATCTTTACGTCTTCCCTTTCACATATCTCTCGGATAATGTGGAAATGTCGAAGTATGTGTTTGGATCTCTGGTGTGACCTTGGTTCCTTTGCTTGTGCAATGGCACCATTGTTGTCACAGTAAAGTTCAATGGAATCTCTGATGCTTGGAATGACTTCCAAATCACTAATGAACTTTTTGATCCAAACGGCTTCCTTAGCTGCATCAGATGCCGCTATGTACTAAGCTTTGGTTGTAGAATCAGCGACGGTACTTTTCTTGGAACTTTTCTAACTCACAGTGCCTCCATTCAGTGTAAACAAAAATCCAGACTGCGATTTGAAATCATCCTTGTCGGTTTGGAAGCTAGCATCTGTGTAGCCTTTTACTACAAGATCTTCTTCCATTCCTCCAAAGACCAAGAATACATCCTTAGTTCTTCGTAAGTACTTGAGGATATTCTTGACTGCTATTCAATGTGGTTCGCCGGGATCCGATTGGTACCTACTCGTCATGCTTAGAGCACACGAGACATCGGGTCTAGTACATAACATAGCATACATGATAGACCCAATTACTGAAGCATATGGAATACCATTCATTCTCTTTCGATCATCATTAGTCTTAGGACTTTGATTCTTGCTAAGAGATATACCATGTAACATTGGCAAGTTTTCCCTTTTAGAATTTTCCATTTGGAATCTTCTAAGAACCTTGTCAATGTAAGTACTTTGACTTAAACCAATCATCCTCTTGGATCTATCTCTATAGATCTTGATACCAAGGATATATGCAGCTTCTCCCATATCTTTCATCGAAAAGCACTTTCCCAACCAAGACTTGACAGTCTGTAGTGCAGGAATGTCATTTCCAATGAGTAAGATATCGTCGACATACAACACTAAAAATAGTGCTACGCTCCCACTAATTTTCTTGTATACACAAGGTTCATCTTCGTTCTTGATAAAGCCAAATTCCTTGATTGCTTCATCAAAACGCAGATTCCAACTCCTAGAAGCTTGCTTCAATCCATAAATGGATTTCTGCAACTTACACACCTTGTTACAATTTTCTGGACGGACAAAACCTTCAGGTTGTATCATGTATACATCCTCAAGTAACTTCCCATTAAGGAAAGGTGTCTTGACATCCATTTGCCATATCTCATAGTCATAATATGCGGCTATGGAAATTAAAATTCTAATAGACTTAAGCATAGCTACAGGCGAAAAGGTTTCATCATAGTCGATGCCATGAATCTGCCTATATCCCTTAGCTACAAGCCTAGCCTTATAGGTGTGCACCTTCCCATCCATGTCGGTCTTCTTCTTGAAGACCCATTTGCACCCTATAGTTTTTACACCTTCGGGTGGATCAATCAAGTTCCAAACTTGATTATCAGCCATGGATTGAAATTCGGACTTCATGGCCTCTTGCCATTTTTCCGAATCAGGAGCGGACATCGCCTCTTGATAGCAAGTAGGTTCATCGTTTTCGATTAACTCCACTTCATCACTTTACATAATGAGAAATCCATATCTCTCGGGTTCGGATCGTGACCTACCACTTCGGCGAAGAACTTGTGCATCTTGAACCGGTTCCACAACTACTTGTGAACTTGGTTCAGTCTCTACCATGGATTCAATGTTGTTTTTGGGTTCTCGAATTTCTTCGAGATCTATTTTACTCCCACTGGTTCCTTTGCGAAGAAACTCCTTTTCTAAGAAAGTACCATTTCGAGCAACAAACACTTTGTTCTCGTTACGGTTGTAGAAATAGTATCCTTTGGTTTCCTTAGGATAACCCACGAAAACACATTTATCAGACTTAGGTGCTAGCTTGTCAGAAGTTAACTTCTTGACATATGCATCGCAACCCCAAATCTTCATGAAAGACAAACTAGGTTTTCTTCCATGCCACATCTCATATGGGGTCTTTTGAACCGATTTGGTAGGAACTCTGTTTATAGTGAAAGCAACAGTTTCTAGTGCATGTCCCCAAAAGGATAAAGGAAGCTCAACTTGACTCATCATAGAACGAACCATGTCCAACAAAGTTCTATTCCTCCTCTCAGACACACCATTCCATTGTGGTGTTTCTGGTGGAGAGAGTTCTGAAACGATTCCACAACTCTTAAGATGACTGTCAAATTCTTGGCTCAAATATTCACCACCTCGATCGGATCGAAGTACTTTAATAGTTTTGCCAAGTTGGTTTTGCACCTCATTTTGAAATATTCGAAATATCTCAAACGATTCACTTTTATGTTTCATTAGATAAACATATCCAAATCTACTATAATCATCAGTGAATGTTATGAAGTACCGAAATCCTCCCCTAGCATCGCTACTCATAGGACCACACACATCGGTATGTATGAGACCTAATAAGTCGCCCGCCCTTTCACCAGTTTTGGTAAATGGGTCCTTGGTCATCTTGCCAAGTAAACAAGATTCGCATGTCTCATAAGATTCATAATCATGTGAGTCTAAAAATCCATCTTTATGGAGTTTAGAAATGCGTTTCTCATTTATATGGCCAAGACGACAATGCCATAAGTAAGTGTTGTTTACATCATTGGGTTTAGATCTCTTGTTAATGTTATAGACATCATTATCACGATTTTCAACATTAAGGATATAAAGGCCATTGAATGAAACAGCAGTACAATAGTGCATATCACTCTTGTAAATGGAAAACTTCTTATCACATATAAGAAAATTAAAACCTTCATTATCCAAACATGAAATCGAAATAATATTCCTACTTAAAGCTGGAACGTAATAACCATTGTTCAAAACAAGTATTAGTCCACTAGGTAAAGTAACTTCATAAGGTCCTACGGCTAATGCAGCAACTCTTGCTCCATTCCCCACACGTAGGTCCACTTCACCCTCTTCAAGCATCCTTCTGTTCTTTAGACTGTGCACATTTAAACAAATGTGAGTTCCACATCCGGTATTGAATGTGCGCTCGCCCGCGAAATTTTGGGTTTTCCGACGGTAAAAGAGTAAAAAGAGAGTCGCCACGCCATGCTTAAGAGGTGCACTTTGAAAAACCTTTTAAGAGAAATGAGTCCGGGGGTCAGGTTACGTGTTGGGAAGAACCGAGAGTTCACCCAACACGCCTCGTCCGTAGACGAGTCTTTCAATTAAACATCCAAGAAATCCAAGAGTGTGTGTGCAAATATTAATAACGAACAAGTGTGGTAGACATGCATTTTATTGATATGAATCGAGACTTACAATTTGTGAGCCAATTATTTAGGGAGGCCACATCCCTACTACAACAATCTAAAACAGATTACAAGAGGAAAAGGTTTCTGCAAACAGGCACGATATGTCGCATGACACATGACATAGGTGACCAGATGTGTCGCGTGACACATGATCACCTATGAACAATATGTCGCGTGACACATAGTGGCCATCTGCAGAAACTTACACAAATGAACACAAAATCAACAACAGCCAGCACAGATCTAATTAACTGAACATATTAGATACGAAATACAGAAATAACAAAATTCAACCCCGGGAGTGTGGATATGGGTAGATCCACACCCCCTTGGGGTTTAAACACCAAATTCAAACAATATCCAACAATGAAAGCTCAATTACTCAGAATAATCAAATTAAACAGAGAGATTGCGATTGGGATTCAGTAATTTAGACAGATGGAGTTTGATTACTGAATCCTTGAAGAGTAAACAATAGAATTATGAGAAATTAGGTTGAAGAGATGGAGAAGAGCGGGTTTGAGATTGTTACCCTTGTTGCTTCCACGAATCCTGTAACAAGTTGATACAAAACTCTTCAATTGCAGCTTCTGGTCTTGGGAGGCTTAGGAGAATTGGTGCAAGGGGCTCAAGTGGTTTGGTTTAGGAAGGAGGTTTGAATTGGAGGTAATTAGGGTAGGTTGAAGGTAGGAGAGAGAGAGAATTGTGTTTAGGGAGCTTTGTTACGTTACAATTTCTGCAGAGTAACAGTAGGTGAAGTTGGGGATCCATTTCTGAGAAGGGGAGGGTCTTATTTATAGGCTGCAGTTAGTGGCCTCAATGTGTCACACGACCTCACGTAGCCACTTTCCAGGTCTCGAGTTGTCGCGTGACACAAGGTGGCTCAACTGCATTTGGCCCCAAAACCAGTTTCTGGAACATTCAGGCCTAAATACCTAAAAAGTCCAAAAAGGTTTATTCCCAGCAGGTCCCTTGGCATGAGTAAGGTACCAAAAGGTACTTCCTTCGCGGGAAACTTATGAAATGTTTCCGGAAGTCTCGGGATAGGCCGAGAATTTACCAAAATGCCCCTTAATGTAATTTTATTACATTAAAATGCATCTAAAAAAGGTCGCGAATTGGATTGGCGTACTTACAGAGCCCCTCGGCAACGTCACTTTTGGAAAAAGTGAGGTTGTCGATAAAATAAGGCCCAATCCCAATGAGCATTAGGGGATAAGGCGACGGGCTAGAAGGTGAACTGGGGGAATCGGGTGGCTGGACCTTTCGGTGAAAGGATTCCTACGTATCCCTTAAAAAGGGAATCAAGCCAAATCGTAGTTCGGAATTACCAAAACGGACCATAAGCAAGAAAGGGGTAGAGATGTGTCTTCATACCTTTGCTGTGCTTACCTGTGACTTTTTGAGGGGTCGGTACTACTGCGGTTGGCTAGTAGCTGCCTTTGGTGCCAGGTTGTAGCTGCCGGAGGGTCCTATGCTGCAACTGGTATTTGGCGAGTAGCTGCCGGCGGGTCTCATGCTCTCGCTATTGACGGGTTGTAGCTGCCGACGGGTCTCATGCTACAACGGGTCTTTTGTGGATGCCGGAGGGTCTCATACCACTTTGCTGGTGCAGGGTAGCTGCCAGGGGTCTCATGCTACTGCTGCTGACTGGTTGTAGCTGCCGGAGGGTCTCATGCTGCAACGGGTCTTTTGTGGATGCCGGAGGGTATCATACCACTTTGCTGGTATAGGGTAGCTGCCAGGGGTCTCATGCTACTGCTGCTGACTGGTTGTAGCTGCCAGAGGGTCTCATGCTACAATGGGTCTTTTGTGGATGCCAGAGGGTCTCATACCACTTTGCTGGTGCAGGGTAGCTGCCAGGGGTCTCATGCTACTTCTTTTTCTTTGCTCTTTGTGGAGGCCAAAGGGACTCATACCACTTTGTTGGTGTCGGGTAGCTGCCAGGGGGCTCACGCTACTTCTTTTACTCTTCTTTTTATGGATGCCAAAGGGACTCATACCACTTTGTTGGTGTTGGGTAGCTGCCAGGGGACTCACACTACTTCTTTTGCTCTTCTTTTTGGGGATAAGTGTAGCTGCCAGGGGGCTCACGCTACTGCTTTCCTTTTGTAGTTTATCGGTTTTGTCAAATGCTGGACGGTTTTTATTGCCTGTTGATTTTTGTGTCCTGAGCTTCGCTTGGTAAGCCGGGGACTCTGCTTTTGTCTGTGCTTCGAGGCCGCTGCTCTTGGAATTTTTGCTTGCTAGAGAGAAAGCTCTTTTGGTGCTTTGGGGCCATTTGATCTTGTTGCGCTCTGCTTGGGAGACTAACATAGATACAGACTTTCTTCTTTTTTTTTCTTGTCTCGGTTTTGTCTGAGGGCCAGTCTTTGAGGTTCGGTGAGGCTCAGTTGATCATTTTACCTGCGGGGGGAACAACACTCCAAGCGCTACATCTAACTAAGCTATCTCGTTAGCAAAGATTAACCTATGTTAGCTTGTTTGCACGAGTCTGTTTGTTCTGGAAAGAAACGCGATCATTGTATTAAAAGGTCGGCTTTGTCGGGTTTGTTCATGAGATATTGGAACTGTTTCAGGTATATGTGTATGGTAGGGGGCCCTCTCCCGTGCATTTTCATGGGCATGTATGTGAGGGTAGGAGGTGTATTACAGTAACGGCGAGTCGGAAAGTGCTCTGGGGTAACCACTGCAGGCCTTTCCACATCGTCTGCTATCAACCAAATGTGTCGCCCGACATGCTGTGTCTGCTTGGCCTATTGTGTTGCACGACTGAGAGAAGCTCGTAACAGGTCCTTTTTTTTAAAAATCGGTTCAGGTTTCATTTGCAAACACTGCCCTTTCAGTAAAGGAAACCAACAGTCCAAACTTGACAGATAGGCGCAATCCTTGGTCAAGACTGATACTTTTGGCTGCAATGGAGCACTATAACAGAGAGGTAGCTTCCCAGGAATATCAATTTCATCAGGACTTCGTTGAAATTTGGGGATTTCATCTGAGGCAACATAGGCAAGTTATTGACAAGCGGTACAATATGCCATGCATTTGGTCCTTGAAAGATTGGAGGGTCGACTGGGATTTGCTTCGGGCTGCACCCTGCTTCTGGGATTCAGAGCGGCACGTCTTTACTTTGTCATACAATGACTTGACCCCAACCATGGAAGACTTTAGGGCATTGACAGGCTTGGGTGAGGCGGCAACTGTAGCATTCCCACGGGACAGTCGGTCGGTTGTGGAGCAGTTATCGGACTTCTTGTGTCTGCCAGCGGATCGTGTGCCATCTATGATCCTGGGTGATGGGTCCATAGACTTGACTCGGATGGCTAGGTTACGCTTGTCCCATCCCGAGCTGTTTGACCTTTCTACCTCTTTGGATATATTCATGCTGTTCACCCTGTCGGCTTACTATTTCTGCAGATATGCCGGAGTCTGCTCAAGTGCATTGCTGGAGACTGTCAGGCAACTGAGGGGTGATCGGGGTGTGGATCTTCATCAAATTCGGTCTGGCCAAGGGGAGATGGACATTGTACCACTATTGCTGGCTGAGACCTACCATGGCATTGACATGCTAGCAGGGGATCAGACTTCATGGAAGCAGGCAGCCCCAGTTTGCTATCTTTGTGGTTTTCTAAGAGGTTGCGCTTGATTGGACCATTACCAGAGGGTCGGATGGCAATGCCTTGGGTGACCCGGCCATGCAGGCTGCTGAGAGATATGGCCGTTGACAGCTGGCAGATGAGATTGTCGCGGTACGGGACTACTGATTTGAGCTTTTGGATTCCTGCCTAGAACTTACAGACCATGAGAGACATTCAGGATGGATCAGTAGTAGTCAGGCTACCAGGCTTGCATGTATCTTCATTCTGTATCCCATCATTGGTGAGCAGACAGTATAGGTACCCTCAGCAGATTGTCCGAGCTTTGGGGGAGAGGCTGACGACTGATGCTGGTCCGATGTCTATGACTGAGCCCCAGACTATGCAATTTTTCAGCAGATCCTTTCTGGAGGGTTTTCTTCCCACTCGTGCACTTCTTCGGCAATCCAGGGGGTTTACATTCCTGACCACAGAGTATCTGATTTTGTATGAGGAGCATCAGGGTCTTGCACAGTTGGCTATAGAGGCTCTCCGTCGGGAATACTTGGGAGCAGATTACCCGTCTAGTCGGTCTTTCAGGGATACAGAGGCACGGGGGAACCCAGACAATGTTACCGGCGATGTTGCTGAGGATTACTGGAGGCAAGAGATCCGAAGGGCTGCTTTGAGGGATGATCCAGAGGTGATGGCTTGTAGAGAGGCCTTGAGACAAGAGAGGGTTGCTAGGGCCGCTTTGAGGGAGACTGGTCTGATTGAACCTCCGGCGCGTGTTATTTCTGAGTTGGGACGTGCTCAAACTGACTTATTCAACATTCCTAGGCCAAAGACCTCCCGGGAACCGAGGAAAAGGAAAGACAGAGGAGCAAATTCGGGAGCGGGAACGAGCTTCTAGACACCTTTCTGAGATATAAGAGACTCTTTTTTCTTTTGTGTTTTGAGAGGGTAGGATTTATTGTATGGAAACTGAGTATCCCTTGATTACTTAATGCAGACAAAATAGATGTTAGCAATGATTTCTTTTGTTCGCAGCAAATTATTTGAGTCAAAAGTAGGCCGTGCTTGAACTCATCAAAAAGAATATTAACTCAAAATGAACCATTGAAAAGCTTTGGAACTGTAATCAAAACACATTTTGGCAAGATAAGAGATTTTTACAGCAATTTTAGACCGAACCACAAGTGGTTGCCTACGTTCCCCTTTTGTAAAGAGAACTAAGAGGCTCAGGTCTCCGTAGTTCGACTCAGTCAACTTTTGTGTTTAAGAAAGGGGAAGATAGAAGGGGGACATGGTGCAACCCTGTTTTTTTACCTAGACCGCTGTAAGTACGCCAATCCAATTCGCAACCTTTTAGATGCATTTTAATGTAATAAGATTGCATTAAGGGGCATTTTGGTAAATTCCCGGCCGATCCCGAGACTTCCGGAAACGTTTCATAAGTTTCCCGTGAAGGAAGTACCTTTTGGTACCTACTCATGCCCAGGGACCTGTGGGGAATAAACCTTTTTGGACCTTTTGGGTATTTAGGCCTGAATGTTCCAGAAACTGGTTTTGGCGCCAAAAGCGATTGAGGCCACCTTGCGTCACGCAACAAGTCGAGGCATGGAAAGTGGCTACGTATAGTCGTGCGACACAAGGTGACCACTAACTGCAGCCTATAAATAAGACCCTCCCCCTCTCAGAAATAGATCCCAACTTTAGCCTACTGTTACTCTGCAGAAATTGCATCGTAACGAACCCCCAGACACATCTCTCTATCTCTCCCACCTTCAACCTACCCAATTCCCTCCAATCTAAAGCCCTTTTCTCAAACCAAGCTACTTGAACCCCTTTGCACCAACTCTCTCAGGATCTCAAGACCAGTAGCAGTGAATTGAAGGGCTCTGTATCTAACTTGATACAGGATTCGTGGAAGCATCAAGGGTAACGAATCTCCAACTCCTTCCTCTCTCTTCCTTTAACTCAATTCTCTATAATTTCATTGTCTACTTCTATTAGGATTCAGTAATCAGACTCCATCTGTCTAGATTACTGAATCCCAATCGCAATCTCTCTGTTTAAGTCATTTGATCTGTGTAATTGAATTGCTCTTGTTGAATACTTGCTTGAATTTGGTGTTCAAACCCCAAGGGGGTGTGGATCTACCCATATCCACACTCCCGGGGTCGATTTGTTGTTATTTCTGTATTTTGTATATAATTTGGTTAATCAATTGGATCTGTATTAGTTGTTGTTGATTAAATTGTTCATTGTGTAAGTTTCGGATGGTCTCTGTATGTCACGCGACATATTGTTCCAAGGTGATCCTGTGTCACGCGACATATGTGGTCACTGGAATCATGTGTCATGCGACATATCGTGACCTATTTGCGAAACCTTTTCGGTAATGTCTGTTTTAGATTGTTGTAGCAGGGATGTGGCCTCCCTAAATAATGGGTTCACGAGTTGTAAATCTCAATTCATATAAATAAGATGCATGATTACCACACTTGTTCATTGTCAACACTTGCACACACTTTGGATTTTGCTTGGATGTTTAATTGAAAGACTCGTCTACAGATGAGGCGTGTTGGGTGAACTCTCGGTTCTTCCCAACATGTAACCTGACCCCCGAACCCGTGTTTTCTCTCTAAAAAGGTTTTCAATGTTTCCTCTCAAAAACGTTGTGGCGACTCCTTTACTTTCATCATTTCAAAATAAACCAAATTTCGGGCGAGCGCACATTCAGTGGCGACTCTGCTGGGGACAATTGACTTTGAAAACCTGTTTTTCAAATGTTAAGTGGGTCAAGCTTTCATTAAAATTAGACATCCAATACATCCATTTTGTGTGCATCTTTGACAATCATTTGTGGTTCATGCATTTTGTTGAATATGAGACTTGTGAACCCCGTGTGCTTTGTATTCCTTGTGTTGTGCATTAGTTGTTTTTGCTTTGTTCTTGCCATGGAGATACAGGGGCTGATTTGATGGTTGCAGAATATTGGTTCAGTGACCATCCAGGTCGTGCGACACCTTTGCCTGATGTCCTGTGTCACGCGACAAAGGGTGGCCACTGAACAGATACTCAGAAGTCTGGTTTGAGGGCAGTCCCTTGGATCGAATGTGGCTCAGTTGATTGTTGTTCCCTGTATTCCTGTAAGGGTGTGTGTGTGTTTTCTTTTCTCTTTTCAAAAAATAAAATAAAATAAAAAATCTTGTTTTTTGTAAATAAAAGAATAAGTCATCCGCACACTACATCACTTAGACTTAGAACCCTCGGGTGCGATTGACGGCATCGCGACGGCCATGAAATTCGCCTACGCTTGAGCGCCTGAAATCAAACCTAACCCCCTAGTGCGTTATAGGTGGCGCCACACATTTAACCTTACCCACGGTTGGTTTTTGATACAATGTTTTTATTACAACAAAATGAATTGTTTTGAAACATATCGTAGGTCCTTATACCTTCCCCCAAAACCTCGCATCTTGTGGGCATGTTGCCAAATGCAACATGATTTCACGTGGGGACATGTCACTCCCGTGGCGTGTTCTAAACGAGAGATCATGCTGCATTGTCAACGTGCACCGACGAGAGGTCATGCCGGATTTTTCTTCGAAATTCTTCGAAGAGACCCATTATGCTGCCCAAATTTCCCTAGAAATTTGGATGACCTCTCCGTTCCATAATGATGTTAGGATGTGGTTAGGTATCATTACCTATTATATATTTCAAAGCAAGGCATTTAGTGTAATTTGAACGTTGCGTCCCTAGGCTTCCCCAAGGTATAGTTAGCATGAATAAAGGCTTCCCCTTTTCCAACCGTACTTAGGATTTAAAACACTGATTTATACTTGAAGATGAATAAGATTGTTTGTGCGAGTCTGTTCCGTTCCTTTCCCTCTCCCGTTCCTCGAAATTTCCCTTCAATACCTTATAAACCCGTCTCTACCCCTGCAGCTACGGCGAGTTGGACCCGTTCATCCGTCCCAAGAGCTCGTTTGGTTCGTGTTCAAGCAGTTTCAGTGGGTGTAGAATCAGAAATGGCCGGGAACGGAGATGTATTTTTCTGCTCAGTCCGCTGGAGGCACAGTGACAATGGGTCAGCCAAGTTTGAACGATATGACCACAGAGGAATTGAGGGTGACGTTGGAAGCTGCTCTAGCTCGAGAACGTGATGCCTGTCTATTGGCTCAGAAAGCCCAGGCCCGTGAAGAAGAAGCTCATAACCGCTTTGTGGAGGCCATGAGTGCCAAAGGGATTGCAGTGCTTCGTCGGGAGGACGGTTCCTACGAGGAGATCACAGAAGACAGACACAATGAGATCGGGCCCGCTTCACCTGCTCAGCCTACCCAGCCCAGTTACAGTGCGATGCCTCCTCCAGTAAGCTATGCCCCACGACCTAATCAAGTGTCATCTCCGGGAATGTTTGTGAGTGACCAAGGAAGGTTCATTCCCCCATCTTCTCAAGGGTATAGCCAGGTTATCCCACAAGGTGCTAGCAAGAATGGTGGTCCAGCATCAAATTTCTTCGATCTCACTGCCTCTCCAACTCCCAATGTCCCAACATCACAGTTTCAGTATGGATCTCAGTTTCAAGCAGGTTATCCCCAACCCCAGTCCAGAGCATATCCCGACAGTTTTCAGAATGGTCAGTATCGGCTTTCAGGTAATCAAATTTGTCAAGACAGTGTTTCAAGATATCAGCAGTTTCAGACCCAAGGCAGTGTCCCTCAGCCCGCAGTGTGTTCTCCCCTTACTCAGCATTTATATGGTTCCACTCCGTATTCCGCCCCATGCAGCAGTACAGGACTCTCTACTCTTGGTCAATTCAGAAGTCAGTCAATGCAGTACAGTCCCCAGAACCCCAGTGTGCAGTTTAACGGATATGATATGTATGGGAACAGGATCCCTAGTTCGGTCAGCTTGTTGGACAGTAATATCGGAATTCCCAGTACCTTTGGTCTCCCATCAGCAGCTTTGCCCATTGGACCTAATTCAGATTTCCCAGTGCCGTCATCAACAGTGGCTCCCGCTATACCCCAGATCTCAGGTTTGACTCCGGAAGTGACAGCCTTTTTGAAGCAAATGCAACAGCGGATCGATAAATTGACTGTGGGTTCTAGTGGTCTTAAGGTTGTGGATCCTGCCCAAGTAACGCCTTTTCCGCACAAGTTCAAAATGCCCAAAATGGACTTCGATGGCACTGCTTGCCCGAAAACTCATATAGATACTTATGTTATGACAATGGGAGCAATGGGCTGTACACCCGAGTTTATGGCATCCCACTTCCATCTGACTTTGAAGGGATCAGCGCTTACATGGTTTTTGGCTTTGAAACAGGAGTGTCGCTCTACATGGAACCAGATAACAGAAACCTTTTTGGAGAAATATAAAGGTAATTTGGAGTGGCGTACCACCCAAGACGATTTAGTGGGGACTATCCAGAAGGCCGATGAGTCAATTACAGAATTCTACAAGCGGTGGAACGCCAAGCTTAATGAGTTATCAGAGCCGATACCCCTCCAGGACCAAAAGGACATCTTCTTATCGTGTGTTAAGCCAGTGCTCAGGGAAGCCATCGGAAAAGGTTGGTACCCAGATCTGCGAGAGATGGTAGGAATGGGAGCTAGAAGTGAAAACAGATTGTTCAATCAAACCCCTAATGCAAATGCCGGTGGTGGCAGCGGTAGTGGAGGTTACCGATATCGAGCACCCAACCCTGTTTCAGCAATGGCACTAAGAGGAAGAGAAGTGGCCAAAGACAACAGTATCAACAATCTACAGAGAGAAGGTAATAATGTGCATAATGCAGTGAGGTTTCAGCCTAAGCCGCAGCCGAGATTTGATGATTTGGGCATGTCTACAGAGGAAGTTTTCAACGGATTGCTTCGTACCGGTATGATCAAGTCATTGGAGAATTATAGTCCTGCTCGTCCTAATCCCCATATGGATGCCATCAAGTACTGTCGGTTTCACCAGTTCCCAGGGCACACCACAAATTCCTGCATAACCCTCAAAAAGATAATCCAAGGTTTGGTGGATGACAAGAAGATTGAGAAATCTCCTCGCCCGAATGTGGTCAACAATCCTCTGCAAAGTAACAACGTGAATCTTATCGACTTCGGGCAAGACTATTTTGTTAATGTAATAGAGTTTGGGAAGTCAATAGATGAAAGTGATAGTGCTGGTTGTAACGAGATTGTGACTGATGTAATCCCATTTTCTGATGAAATGAAAGATAATTTCTGCTATGTTTTGTATCTTGATGATCTGTATGGTTTGAATAATACTGCTGATTATGACGATTATGAAGAGCATGTGGTTGCTAACACTATATCATCCATGGTTCCTAGGGATTCCCCAATCTCCTTGGAGGAGCTCAGAATAGCGGCTAATGTAGAGGCGCCTTTGTCCATAAATGAAATAAGGCAGGCGGCGTGGCCATACAGCACTCGTCCTGTTCCGATTACGCTAGCAGAGCTCAAAGAAGCCAGTAAAGGTTTTGTGGTTGAGAAAGATCAAGAAGTTAATATGTTGACTCATTCAGGGAGAATGTTGGGAGTGAATAATTCAGATCCGTCCGGGAAAGGTTAGGCAGTTGCGGTCTCTAACCCTCAGTCCTCTCAGAATCCTTACAGATCGGCGGGAAGCGAAGAAGTCCAGGAAGACCCTATCCTAACGCACTTAAAGAGAACACAAGCCGATATCTCCTTATGGTCTTTACTCACATCCTCCTACCCTCACAAATTAAAGTTGGAAGAAGCTTTGTCCAAAACGAAAGTGTCTGTCAATGCCACCCCAGACGAAGCCTGTCAGCTGATTGGGACTGCACAGTATGGGAACATCATTACTTTTACAGATCTTGACCTGCCTGCTTATGGTGCGAAGCATAATGAGTCTCTACACATCACGGTGCCCTTGGAAGGACGGCGGATTCCCTATGTATTGGTAGATAATGGGTCAGCTATGAATGTGCTCCCTGCTAAAATGATGAGTATGTTAGACATCAATGCATAGAATCTTAAACCATCCAACCAAACCATAAAGGCCTACAATTCGACATCTAGGGCGGTGTTGGGGATAGTCTCTCTGAATTTGACGTTTGGGGGCAAGGAGATGATGGTAGAATTTCAAGTTATCGACATTCCAGTCACATTCTCGGCATTACTGGGCAGACCCTGGATTCACGAGATTGGAGCGGTAGCCTCCACTCTTCACCAGTGTTTAAAATTTGTGCAAGAAGGAGTGCTGACGACCATTTATGGTGACAGCTTTACGATTGGGGAAACCAGCACCAACACCTTGCCAGTGATGGAAATCAAGCTCGACCAGGAAAATCCGATGCTCAGTGGATTCACAATAGAGAAACCTAAAGGGCAGGTTTGCACCATAGATTTGACGACATCTTCAGACAAGATTCCCCCTGTGTTGAAAATACTGAGAGGTATGAGCTATATCCCTGGTCTGGGGCTGGGAAAACACCAACAGGGACCGTGTAGGCTTGTGTTGCCAGAAGCCAAGAGAAACAAGCAAGGCCTGGGGTATGCCGTGACTAGAGAAGATAAGGCGTATGACAAGACTAAAGCTTTCAAAGAAAAGATGACATCAGCGGCTGGTAAGAGGTACAAGAGGCCCGAGATGCGCCCATATAGTTGGTCTTTGAACAAGCATTTCGTCAGAGAGGATGGAGACATGTTTGTTTGTCCAGAACCAAGACTGAGTCAAATGGAAGAAAGAATGAGAACAATCCGGAGGTTCGCTAGCAGCCAAAGTCCGGTGAAGGAAATGTTTGATAGCTTGCCCAAAAGGCCAGATGTGACCGCCACTTACGAGAACAGCTACCATTTAAGGGCACGATCGGGTGAAACAGTTTGAAAAGCTTGCTTTGGATGAACCCACAATATGAAAAATCCGCGGTGCTGACCCTGTGGATATTGATGGTGATTTGTCAGATTTGTTTAAAGAGCGAGAGGCATCGGAGCACAGGGATGATATGCTTTTGACAGAAGTACCTACAGGAGGGGTGGTTGTTGTTAAAGAGCCGAGTGATTTGATTGACCTTTCCTCTGATAGCGAGGTGGTGGCTATGTTAGAATTCGAGAAGAAGCCAGTTGTGGAGCTAAACATGTTGGAGGCATTGCGAGAAACCGTTCTGAGGTGGACTTCGTTCTGAGGACCGATTGCCGACAGGGAGACTATGATTGAAAAGCTTGGGCTCAAGCCTCGTCCTTGTCCCTCCGAGTCTAAATTTGTTCCTCATGTCTTGAGTCGGTCTTCTGAATCTCTTGTTCAAGGAGCTCTAAGTTATGGAGACTCAGCCCTGATCATCAACCAGGTCTCCAACAAATGGAAGACTGTGGACCCTAATCATCAGCGATATCATGCCCATATGGAATAGTTGACTGGACAGTTCAGAGAAGTGACTTTCCACTACTTCCCAAGGGAAAAGAACAGATTCGCAGATGCCCTAGCTACTCTAGCCTCACTGGTAGAAATCCCCGAGGGAAAAGCCATAAAACCCTTCAGAGTGGGTAGAAGAGAAGCCTCGGCCTTCTGTTGTAAAGTAGACTTGGGACCCGAGCCTATCAAGGAACCCTGGTACAATCAAATTTACCAGTTCCTCAAAGATGGAGAGTCAGCTTTCAGAGACGAAGAAGGCAGACCGAAAGAAGGTGTCAAAGCCAAGAGCTTGCAAGCCCTGAAAAGGTTGGCCTCCCATTATGTCATTTTAGGAGGCAACCTGTACAAGAAACGGTACCAAGGACCACTCCTCTTGTGTGTCACTCAAGAAAAGGCCAGAGAGTTGATGACTGAAGTCCACAATGGTCCCTGCGGTCCTCATATGAATGCTAGAGCCCTAATGCAAGTGATCCTCAGAATGGGTTACTACTGGATTTCCATGGAGACAGACTGTGTCCAGCATGTCTGAGCATGCGACAAATGCCAACGATTTGCCAACCTCAACCATCTCCCGCCTCATGACCTGTACTGCATGACGACTCCTTGGCCGTTTGCAACTTGGGGTATTGACGTCATAGGGAAGATAGCCCCGGCAGGAAGCAACGGGCATGAATTTGTGTTAGTAGCTGTCGACTACTTCACCAAGTGGGTAGAGGCCAAGTCCTACAAGGTCCTCACTTCCAAGAAGGTGGCCCAGTTTATCAAGGAAAACATAATGTGTAGATATGGGGTGCCCAATGAGATCATTTCCGATAATGGGTCGCACTTTGAAGGAAGGCTGCGATAGGTTCTTGTCGAATTCAGAATCACTCGCCACAAGTCATCCCCATACGAGACCTCGGACTAACGGAGCCGTGGAAGGCTGCTAATAAGACGCTCGAACGGATCATCCGGAAAAATGGCCACCCGTGGTCGTGGCCCGGCCCGAAAAGCTGCACCTAGAACACTGGGGCTACAGGACGTCTGTCAGAACAGCTACAGGAGAAACTCCTTTTGCCCTAACTTACGGGATGGAAGCAGTGTTACCAGTGGAGTTGGAAATCCCGTCATTAAGGGTCTTCCTGGAAAACAGTGTCAACGAAGTAGAATGGCTACGTAGCCGGCATGATGAGTTGGCCCTGCTCGATGAAAGAAGACTAAAGGCCATGGAACACACCCGAGCCTACCAGAGGCGAATGACCAGAGCATTCGACAAAAAGGTCAAGGCCATGGACATCAAGGAGGGTGACTTAGTGCTGAAAGTGAAGCCCCCTACCAGAGACAACCCCCTGGGAAAATGGGAACCCGTTTGGATCGGCCCGTATGTGGTGCAGAAGATACTATCAGGAGGAGCCATGAAACTTGCAGACCTGGACGGCAATCCCTTTGTCCACCCAGTTAACGGTGATAAGCTCCGAAGGTACTATGTCTAAAAAAATAATAATAAAAAAAATAATATAAAAAAAAAAAATCTTAGTGCAAAAAGAGTAATACCCAGCTAGGCTGAAAACCCAAAAAGGGCGGTCTAGGCAAAAAACAGGGTTGCACATAAAAAAAAAAGAAGAAAGAGAAAAAAATCTTAGTGCAAAAAGAGTAATGCCCAGCTAGGCTGAAAACCCAAAAAGGGCAGTTTAGGCAAAAAACAAGGCTGCACACATAAAAAAAAAAAAGAAGAAAAAAAAAAAAAAGTTCACCATAATGAACTACGAAGACCTGAGCCCCTTAGTCTTTCTTGTGAAAGGGGAACGTAGGCAGCCATCTATGGTTCGGTCTAAACAATAAAAAGGGCCATAAAGTTTCCATGAAATGCGTCCTAAACAATAATAAAGGATATTCAAGTTTTCATAAAACGGGTCCTACTCAATAAGACATCTGAAATTTCCATGAAATTGTGTCTTGATTAATTTCTAAGATAATATCTCTTGTTCATTACAAGTTAAAAACTTCTTGATGAGTTCAAGCACGGTCTACTCTTGACTCTGCTAACCTGCTACAAAGATCTAAAATACAATAAAATGCCTAATAAAACTACTGTGTTTGCAAAAATGGCAATAAGGGAATCCTAAGAAAAGATCTGTCAGTCGTCATTCGCTGAGTCTTCTTTGGTCTTCTTCCCTTTACCTCGACCCCGTCGAGTTTTCTTTCTCTTCTTCTCTATGATGTCGGTCTCCCTCATTCCGATCTCCGGTATCCTCACTGGAGCCTCCATCAAACCTGTGTCAATAAGTGCCCTCTCAACTCGGGCACGAGTCCGCACTTCCTCCCTCTGAGCCTCAGTCAAGGGAGCGACTTCAGAGAGCCTCTTATATCGAGCCTCCATATCTTTGATAAGGTCACCTGACTGGTTATGGTGACTCGCCTTAGCCTCAGTCTCCCTCAGAGTCCTACTCGAGTCGCAGTCAGCCCCCAATAAAGCCTGACGTCTCTCCCCCAAGATGACCTGAGTCGCTCCCATCTCCCTCTCGTACCAGTCCAAGTAGACAGTGGTCAAGATGGTACTCTTCCTGCTCCTAAAGATAGCCCTGGGTGGGAAAGCAGTGTATGTCCAAGCCCTCGAGAAGAATGAGAAGCTGGCTGGATCCCTCATAGCTAATGGCACCACCTCCATGGTACGGATGTCCTCCCAATCGCCCAACGGCTCCTGTAAGGCCCCGAACTGCCTGGATACCAAGCAGGGTATATAGAAGGATGACCAGCAGAACCCTGGAACCCTCACTATATAGGACTCCTGAAATATCCTCCTGGTCTGAAGTGGATTACCTAGCCATCATCAGCTCCCAATCATCTTGGCCCTGCTGCCTAGGCAAACCTCTCTGAGAAATCACCTAAGGGCACTGAGTCGGCAAAGCCCCTGGCAAAGCCCCGAGCCTCTCCTGCAGCCATAAAGTCAGCACAGCCGGACTCCCAGACCTCATGAAACGGTCTCCTCTAGCCATCCTATCGATGCCATGAAGGGTCTCACCCAAAACCAGTGGGACAATGTCCTTCCCAGCCCTGCAATCTCTGACCATGTCCAAGAGACCGCCATGACAGATCCCCACGGACTCAGCGGTGAACAGAGCCGAGAATACGTAGAGGATAAAGGCATCCATAGCCACCGTGTTCGTAGCCATATCCAGAAACCCAAACCTGCCCGGGATATCAGAAAGGTCAATCCTGTCCGGAGCAATCATCATCCTCTCAGCCTCTCCCGGAGAAATCTGCAGAAAAGATGCCAACTTTGCCGCCACTGGCACGTCTTCGATTGATGGAATCGATATAGCCTCAATTTCGGGACCCCCAATCAAGGCTCGGAAGTCTTCATGCGTCGGGACAATCTCATTGTAAGAAAAGCAGTAAACGTGTCTCTGGACGTCCCAGAACCTTGCTGCCGCTCTCAAAAGGTCCCAATCGGGCGGGAGATCCTTCAAATGCCATAAAGACTTGATCTTGAATGAAGAATCAAGCAACCCCTTGTGAGATTGAAAGTTGTATCTCACCCAAGACTGAAGATCGGATAGAAAGCGGTCTCTTTTCCCCTTTTGCAATCTAGCGGGCTTCTCCATTGTAAAATGATCAAAGGTGGTGTCTTTAGGTCCAATATGTGCTCTGGGAACAGTTGGGACAAGTCTAGGTTGAAAATGAAATGAAATGGCCAAGCCTTGGTTTTATTCTAAAAATAACCAGTCCAGACAGAACTGTGAGCCGCACGGCTTCATTTGCTCCAGAGACCAGACCGCACGGCCTCATTTGCCTGATGTAAAAGACAATCTGCAGCAACCAAGTTGCTGCCCAAAGGGAGTTTTTCACCCCACTTTTTCAACCAAAACCTGTACAAAAGCATGTCCAAAGACCATCCAAGCAGTTATATATCATTATATATCATTTTGGCCCAGTTTCAGCCCCGATTCCAAGCAAAAAACTGCCCCGAGGCTCAAGTAATATGCAAATTAATAAAGCATAAAATAGAAAAGTAAATAAAACAGTAGTACATTGTTTTCGCCCCATCGGCGCCCAAATAAAGCAAAAAATAAACAAAATGTGCATAAAACTTGTTCATTGTTTGTTTTTCTTCCTAAATCAACTCTAGAGACCTCCTAGGCCTCCGATCCTTCCTCATCGCTACTCAACTCATAGACACTCGCCTCCCTCATCAAGTCCTCCGTGTCACTCACATCAGATAGATGGACATTCTCGTGCTCGTACTCAGCCAGCTGCTCCAGGATGCCAGCATTGGGTCCTTGCCCCCGAGGAATGGCACTAGAGGAGTACTCTGAGGCTGAAGAGGTGGATGCCGTGCTCCCGACATGCCTTCTTTTGTGCACTGGCTCCTGCACGTTCGCTGCCGCCTTTGAAGCGCAGGCCAGCTTCCTCAGAAGGGACCGTCACACGTCCTTCCAGCCCCTATTTTGCCTGACCAAGCTGTCATAAGTCCGAGCTGGAACATGAGAAAAAAGAGAAGAAAATCTCAGAAAAATCTCGGAAAAGCAAAGAAATCTGAAAGGGAAAAGACCCTAAAAGTGTACTTACAGTGCTGTCCGGCGGCAGAGTATACTGGGGCTCCCTAGTGTCGGGGACAGGTATCCTCAACCTCCTTGGTACTCTGTGGACCACATAAGAAAGATGAGCAGGAGGGATCGGCGGATTAGAAGGCTCGGCCTCCCCATATCCCTGAGTGACAGCTAGCTTCACTAGCTTCTGTGGCGTCCTCAGTCGCTGCTCCACAAACACAGCATATGGGGTATCCAGATCAAAATACTCCTCAGCGGCCACGCCTGCCTGATATCTCGCTATATCGTCCGCCGACCAATCCACTGAGGCTGCGGCATCCGTCTTTGGAGGATCATGAGGGGTAATGGCATCCAGTGGAGGGATATGGCCATGCTGCCTAGAAAATCGATCCCCCAGATAGATGACATCACATGTCAGCCCGGTCAACCACCGCCTCTGCCTCGTCACCTCCACGACCTCTCCTAGCAGAATCTCCGGGTACCTCCCCCAAGGATAAAAGTCCACTCCATCGTGCCCATCTCTGTTGATAACCGGCCTAACCATCTTGTAATCAAAGGTGATCCAGGTCTTCCCGGTGAACTTATCTCTCGCATCTCCCCTCCAGCGGACCATAGCGGGAAAGATGGTAGCATCGCTCTGTTGGTTCCACGGAAAGAACCTGATAACCTCACAAAACCAGACCTGCATGTTCAAAACATTAAAAAGGTCATTTTCTCTCATGAAAGTCTCAAAGACAGAAGCTAAAAGAGAGAAAAGTGAGACTACCTCAAGAGCAAAAGAAAAGCAATCCATCGAAGCAGCCTTATTCCGGCTGTACAAATCCAGGGAGAAGTATAGCTCCGCCAACCCGGCCTCGCCCCAAGAGACCGTCCCAATCCTATCAAAATCCTCCAGAGAGTCGTGGAGGCAAGTCATAGCCAGAGTCCCAGAATTGGCAAAGATGGTGACTAACAACATCAACCACACAAAGGCTCTAGCAAGCTGGTGGGCAGTCACCTCATTAGCAGCAAACTCCTGCATGCAGTTTAGGACTGCCACCTCGACGTTCCTCATCTCCATTCCGAGCCCCTTAGGAATAAGCTCAAACCCGACCAAAGCCCTGAACTCCTCTGCCGTAATATGGTTCCTCCAGGTCACGGGCCTCCCGGTGAACTGCAAGCCGGTGATAGCAGTAAAATCTGCAGGTGTCACCGTCAGCTCCCCCCAGCTAAGATGAAAGCTGTGGGTGGTGTCCCACCAGAACTCCGAGAGGGCCTGGACCAAGCCCTTGCTCTTGGAGGTAATGTGAATACCTCTGCCGATGGCCTCAACGAACAGATCAAGGCCGGTAGCCCTCACTAGCTGCTTAGGGTTCGCCCCATCCTTCTCAAAATCAGGCATCCTCTGCCACAGCCTCACTGCAATCTCGGAAGGCCCCCTAGACTTGTTCTCCTGTAGACAAGCACAGCAAAAGAAACGTATCAGTCCTTCACCTCATTTCAAAAGCATGCATATATTCAAAAGTGCACATGTTTTCAAAAGAAAAGCATCCAATAAAATCTTTCTAGCATCCTTTGCATGAAAAACGTGTCTTTCATCACTTGAAACGTATCGTGTCAAGCACATTGCTCTCCTAAGCACAAAATCACAATTTCCAAAATTATTTGCACATAAGCATTAATTTTTTCTCAAAAAATGGCATGCATGAATCCTTTTCATCGTCCAAAATCCCGTTTTCTCATCTATGACCTAGTTCTAGCACATGCAAGAACTCCGTCATCTCTTAGACAATTATCCTTCTTACTTTTATTTTCGAAAAAAAAGTGGGTCATTCTCATTATTTTTGTCAAATAAATTGCACATGCATGTTCTTTCATCTTCTTAGCCTCATAGGTTAATCATTAATATTTCAAAATCATCATCAAAAATCCTAGGAAAATTCGAGAAATTCCTAAAACTCGAGTCAAGCCTTAGAACCAATCTAAAATCAATCAAAATCGACGGAATTGAGCAAATTAAGAATGCTTACCCCAACCGATTGAGGATTCGTGGATTTGTGCTCCCTCCTACCCGGGTAGAGCTTCGATGGAGGCGTGAGGAAGTCATACTTCCTCCGAGCGGCCTTGGAGATGTTCCTTCTAGCTTGCCTTGGCATTGGATTCCCCTCCGGATCCATTCTAAATCAGTAGAGGCAAAGGGATGGAAAGATTTTCGAATTTTCTTCCTCTCTTCTCTCTCTCTTTCTCGACTGATGGGCGGCAATAATGCCCAGTCCCCGTTCAAATTCTGTTTTAAATAATCTGGAAAAATCAGGCTTCTGGCCGTATGGCCTCTTTTGCCTCCCTCTCATGCCGGGCGGCTTCTTTCGCTCTGAACAGAAATTACCTTTTTGCCCCTGGACTTTTCACTTGGGCATATAATTCCTGTTATCCTTTAACTAGGATAATATCCTTTTCAGAAGATATCCCTTATCTCCTTATGCAAATAGACTTTCTTCCCCAGTCGCCTCCGTTACTCCCGTTATAACTGGAATGACGCTAGGTGACAACCTCCGAATTGTCAGAACTCTAAACTTAAGCTACCTCTATCACAGATAGTGAAGTACGCTCAAGTTCTCCAAACTTAAGCTACCTCTATCACAGATAGTAAAGTACTCTCAAGTTCTCCAAACTTTAGCTAACTCTATCTCACAGATTGAGAAGTACGCTCAAGTTCTCCAAACTTAAGCTACCTCTATCTCACAGATAGTGAAGTACGCTCAAGTTCTCCAAACTTAAGCTACCTCTATCAGGAATAGAGAAGTACGCTCAAGTTCTCCAAACTTTAGCTACCTCTATATCACAGATAGTGAAGTACGCTTAAGTTCTCCAAACTTAAGCTACCTTATCTCACAGATAGTGAAGTACGCTCAAGTTCTCCAAACTTAAGCTACCTCTATCACGAATAGAGAAGTACGCTCAAGTTCTCCAAACTTTAGCTACCTCTATATCACAGATAGTGAAGTACGCTCAAGTTCTCCAAACTTAAGCTACCTCTATCACGAATAGAGAAGTACGCTCAAGTTCTCCAAACTTTAGCTATCTCTATCTCACAGATAGTGAAGTACGCTCAAGTTCTCCAAACTTAAGCTACCTCTATCACGAATAGAGAAGTACGCTCAAGTTCTCCAAACTTTATCTACCTCTATATCACAGATAGTGAAGTATGCTTAAGTTCTCCAAACTTAAGCTACCTCTATCACAGATTGAGAAGTACGCTCAAGTTCTCCAAACTTAAGCTACCTCTATCACGAATAGAGAAGTACGCTCAAGTTCTCCAAACTTAAGCTACCTCTATCACTAATAGAGAAGTATGCTTAAGTTCTCTAAACTTAAGCTACCTCCATCTCAAAGATTGAGAAGTACGCTCAAGTTCTCCAAACTTAAGCTACCTCTATCATGAATAGATAAGTACGCTCAAGTTCTCCAAACTTTAGCTACCTCTATCTCACAGATTGAGAAGTACGCTCAGGTTTGCGATCAAAAGGAAAGCCGGGCCCAAGCTGCCGATGAGGTATTGACAACGGTGAACCTGGGAACAGCCGAAGAACCCAAAGAAATGCAGATTGGTAGCTTCTTCTCCGGAGATGAACGGGTTGCCCTGGTTGAATTGCTTAAAGAATATATGGACGTCTTTGCTTGGTCTTACAAAGATATGCCTGGGCTGGATACTTCTATCGTAGAACACCGGATTCCTCTAGATCCAAAAATTAAGCCGATCAAGCAGAAGTTGAGGCGGATAAAACCGGAGTGGTCCTTGCAGGTGAAAGAAGAAATTGAAAAACTCCTACGGGTGGGTGTAAGTACCCAAATCTGGCTCATGCCTTTCAGTAAAGTTTCCCGGTAATTCCCCGGACTTTCCTAGAGTTCCGGAACAATTCCGGAACTGTTCCAAACCTCCTAAGGGCTGAAGGGACTGCTTGGAGATTAAGAAACACGTTTTTCTTAATACCAAAAACCTTCTAGAATTGCCACCTTGCATGATTCTAGAAACATGCTGAGTCACACAGGATAATGCCGCACGACTGCATTAGCCAAGAACCCCTAGCCGCACGGCTTCATTAGCCTTATCCAAACTGCCTATAAATAGAGCCCTCCTCTACCCATTTTAAAAGGACGAAAAACACACACAATACACCATACTCAGCTCCAAAACTCTCCCAAAACACTGCTGCAAGATCAAGAGGTTGAAGAAAGCCAAGAAGCCACCTCCCTCCTCCTTGAAGCCTCCAAAGTTGGTCCTTCCACCAAGCAAGACCCAAAGAAGAAGAGGCCACCACCATTGGTAACCTCTCACTCCCTTACCTTGCATTATACTTGCTCTATGTGATTTAATTGCTCATTGCATTCATATATTTTCATTATCTTGCTTGGGACTTGGCATTTATCATTAAAGATCCTATCTTTATCATATCCCCCTCCCCTTTTGCATCCTTTGCATGAAATAAGCATCACTTGCTATTAAAAATATAATCTTGATATTCAAAGGTGCATCCCTTTTTTACATAAAAATGTCATCTTTATGCATCCTTTGCTCATAAAAATGCAATCTTTACATTCAAAATGCATCCTTTGCATATAAAAATCATATCTTGCATCCTTTGCATCTAAAACCCATTTTCATGCATCCTTTGCATCAAAGATCATCTTTTTAACATCAAATTAGCATCCTTTGCATATTAAATACTATTTCCCATCATAAAAATGCATCCTTTGCATGAAAATTATGTCTTTATATAGAAATGCATCCTTTGCAAATCAAATGCATCCTTTGCAACCCAAAAATATCATCTTTTCACTAAAAATGTCATTTTTACATGCATTCCCCCATGCCCCCATTAGCAACCTTCGGAACGGACCGGTGTAAAGATCCTATCTTTGCATCGTTTCTTCCATTAAAGGTGCCACAATCTCTTTAGAAAGGGATAAACCTTGAACCTATATCTCCGATTATAACTTAAGACGAGCATGAAGCATCTATATAAGCTCAATCGTCTTAAGGTGTAGGATTGATGGGCTAAGGTCACTCCTTTCCTAAAGAACCTCATTTCAGACTATAAAAGAGAGTCTTTCTCTCGATCACGCAAGTCCCAAGGTTAAAAAGCGATGATCACAAGTCCAAGATGAGGACGGGATCAAAATCCCGAATACATAAAATCCAAGGAATCCCGAGCGACAACCAATAAATGGTTTGTACGTCCGGAAGACAACTTGGGACACCCCCCATCTTTTCAAATACATGCACACAAGAAAGCACGCAAGCAAGCACGATAAACAGAATCTAGGGAGACTTGCTACGGCAAGGCACCTTGGGTGAACGACGACCCGTTCTTCCCAAGGGGTAACTTAACCTCCGAACCCATAAAAACCTTTTTTTCAAAGTTTTGAGGAAATCAAAATGGCGTGGCGACTCCGTTTTTCAAATTAAACCGGATGTTTTCAAACTCGCGTGAATCCGATCTAAAAAATAAAAATTTAGAATTCGGGCACACAGTCACAGTGGGCTTCATCAAAGTGATTGAATATCCGACTTGGTTGGCCAACATTGTAACAGTCACAAAAGCTAACGGAAAGGTTCGGGTCTGCGTAGATTTCCGAGATCTCAATAAGGCTAGTCCCAAAGATGACTTCCCTTTGCCCAACATTGGTATGCTAGTAGATGCAATCGCAAACTTTGAGGTCAAGTCCTTCGTTGATGGTTTCGCGGGTTACAATCAAATCAAAATGGCTGAGGAAGATCAGGACAAGATAGCGTTTACAACTCCATGGGGTACTTATTGTTACACAGTAATGTCGTTTGGTCTGAAGAATGCTGGGGCTACCTATCAGAGAGCCGTCACTACCCTATTTCACGACATGATCCACAAGGAGATTGAAGTGTATGTAGATGATATGATTATTCACTCGAAAGAGTCAGATGGACATCATTTCATTGACTTGAGGAAATTCTTCAACAGACTCCGAGAGCACTCCATGAGACTATATCCAGCCAAGTGCACCTTTGGGGTTGTTCGAGGTAAAGTCCTGGGGTATATGGTCACAGAACGCGGCATCGAAGTAGATCCCAGAAAGGTTAAAGCAATCGTCGAGATGAAGCCGCCCAAAACTGTCTCCGAGGTAAAAGGATTCATGGGTCGATTATAGTACATCGCCAGATTCACAACCACTCGACCTCCATGTGCGATCCGATCTTTAAGCTACTCAAGAAGAATCAGGAAGTGGTTTGGAATGAGGAATGCCAACTGGCCTTCGAGAGGATCAAAGCTTACCTTGTCAATCCTCCCATTCTTTGTCCGCCTCACGGGAGCAAGCCTTTACTGCTATACCTGACGGTCACAGACACAGCCACTGGGGCTATGCTAGCACAAGAGAAGAAGGATTCAAAGATTGAGAATGCCATTTATTTCGTTAGCCGCAAATTCCAAGGTAGTGAGTTGAATTACTCTGCCCTCGAGAAGACATGCGCAGCACTGGTCTGGGTGGTCGGAAAGCTAAAGCACTATATGCTATCCCACACTGTACACTTGGTCTCCAAGATGGACCCGATCAGATACCTGTTCCAGGGTGACAGAGGTAACATCTCCACCAGATTGGCGAAATGGACCTTTTTTTAGCTGAGTTTGATATCAAATATCTGATCCGGAAATCTATCAAAGGACAGGCTTTGGCAGATCAGTTGGCTGACTTTCCCAGTACAGAAGCCCGAGGACCAGATCTTCAGTTTCCAGACGAGGGGATTCTTGCTATAGAAAACGGCAACCGGTGGCAGTTATTCTTTGATGGAGCAGCAAACAAAAGAGGTAATGGCATCGGGATGGTACTAGTAGACCCGAATGATATGCATACCCCCATAGCTATCAAGCTGAATTTCTCGGTTACTAACAATGCAGCCGAATATGAAGCTTGCATAGCTGGTCTAGAGGCTGCCCTCGAGCGACATGTGGAAGAGTTAGAAGTATTCGGTGATTCTCAATTGATAATCAATCAGGCCGCCAACAAATGGAAAATTATAGATCCGTGTCTCCGTAAGTACCATGCTTACATTGCGTAACTCATCGGTCAATTCAAGGAAGTGTCATTCCAGCCTCTGCCACGAGACAAGAACAGATTTGCCGATGCCCTAGCTACTCTGGCCTCTTTTGGTAGAAATCCCGAAGGAAAATCAATCAAACCGTTCGGGGTCGGTAGGCGAGAAAATCATGCATACCGCTGCGAAATTGAGATCAAAATCGTAGTGAGCCGTGGTGGTACAACCAGATCTTTCGCATCTCAAGCATGGTGAAGCATTCTTCCCCGTTGACAAAGAAGGAGACTTAAAAGGTGTTCATGTCAAAAGCTTGCAAGCTCTAAAGAGACTATCACCCGCATGTCATACTTGGAAATGAATTATGGAAGAAAAGGGAAGGTTGCCCACTCCTACTCTGTATCAGTAAGGAAAAGGCCTAAAGAGTAATGGAAGATGTTCATAACGGTGCCTGCGGACCTCATATGAACGCTCGATCTCTCATGCATAGCATCATCAGACTGGGTTACTTCTGAATTACTATGGAGACAGATTGCATCCAGTTTGTGCGGACTTGTGATAAATGCTAGTGGTTCTCCAATTTGAACCACATCCCTCCTCATGACCTATACTGTATGACAACTCCGTGGCCCTTTGCAACATGGGGGATTGATGTCATTGGGAAAATAACTCCGCCCGGAAGCAATGGACATTCGTTTGTATTGGTTGCAGTAGATTACTTCACAAAGTGGGTAGAAGCTGCGTCTTACAAAGTGCTCACAGCCAAGAAGGTCGCTCGCTTCATAAAGGAGCTGATCTTCTGCCGCTACGGAGTCCCAAACGAGATTATTTCTGACAATGGAACCCATTTCGAAGGAGAAACTGATCGACTACTCACTGAATACAGGGTTAAGCGCCATAAATCTTCACCATATAGACCACAGACGAATGGTGATGTTGAAGCTGCCAATAAGAACTTGGAAAGAATCATAAAAAAGATGGCCAAACGAGGACGAGACTGGCAAGAGAAGCTGCATTTAGCTTTATGGGGCTACCGCACTTCAATTTGGAACTCCACCGGTGCAACCCCATACGCTCTGACTTACGGTTTGGAGGCTGTCTTGCCCATTGAATTAGAGATTCCATCCCTCAGGGTTCTGCTCGAGAATGAGGTGAATGAGATTGAATGGCTCCAAAGTCGATACAATGAATTGGCTCTGTTAGACGAACGCAGACTAAAAGCCATGGAGCATAATCGGGCGTACCAGAGAAGAATGGCCCGTGCCTTTGACAAGAAAGTGAAACCCAGGGACATCAAGGTTGGTGATCTGGTCCTTAAGATGAAGCCTTCGAATCGAGCAAAGGCATTGGGCAAATGGGCACCTGTTTGGGTCGGACCGTTTAGTGAAGAAAATATTCTCCGGAGGAGCTATGCAGCTGACAGATTTGGATGGCAACCCATTTTTGCACTCCGTCAACGGCGACAAGTTGCGGAGGTATTATGTGTGATTGAGTCTTTTCCCCCTCTGTAAATAAAAAAAATAATAAATAAAAAAAATATATTAATAAAAAAAAAAGCGCAACAAAATTGTCCCAGATGAGACTGAAAACCTCTCAAAGGCAGTCCATGCAAAAATAAGGGACGCGCCCGGTGCTAAAGAATATACCCAGCTAGACCGAAAACCCTAAAAAGGGCGGTCTAGGTAAAAAACAGGGTTGCACCATGTCCCCCTTCTATCTTCCCCTTTCTTAAACACAAAAGTCGATTGAGTCGAACTACGGAGACCTGAGCCCCTTAGTTCTCTTACAAAAGGGGAACGTAGGCAACCACTTGTGGTTCGGTCTAAAACTGCTGCAAAAATCTCTCCTCCTGCTAAAATGTGTTTTGATTATAGTTCCAAAGCTTTTCAAAAGGTTCATTTGGAGTTAATATTCTTGTTGATGAGTTCAAGCACGGCCTGCTTTTGACTCAAAGAGCCTGCTGCGAATAAAAGGAATAAATTTTCAATATCTATTTCGTCTGCATTAAGTAATCAAAGGATACTCAGTTCCATACAAATAATTCCTACTCTCAAAACAAAAAAAAATAGTAGTCTCCTATCTCTCAGAAAAAGTGTCTAGAGACTCGTCCCCGCTCCCAAACTCGCTCCTCTGTCCTTCCTCTTCCTCGGTCCCCAAGAGGTCTTTGGCTTAGGAATGTTGAATAAATCGGTTTGAGCCCGTCCCAATTCAGGAATAACGCGCATCGGTGGTTCAATCAGACCAGTCTCCCTCAAGGCGGCCCTAGCAACCTTCTCTTGTCTCAATGCCTCTCTACGAGCCATCACCTCTGGATCATCCCTCAAAGCAGCCCTCCAGATCTCTCGCCTCCGATAATCCTCAACAGCATCGCCGGTAATATTGTCTGGGTTTCCCTGTGCCTCTGTATCCCTGAAAGACCGACTGGATGGATAATCTGCTCCCAAGTATTCCCGGGGGTGAGCCTCTATAGCCAATTGCGCAGGACCCTGATGCTCCTCATACCAAATCAGATACTCTGTGGTCAGAAATGTAAACCCTCTGGACTGCCGAAGAAGCACACGAGTGGGAAGAAAACCCTCCAGAAAGGATCTGCTGAAAAACTGTATAGTCTGGGGCTCGGTCATAGACATCGGAACAGCATCGGTCATCAGCCTCTCCCTCAAAGCTCGAACAATCTGTGAGGGTACTGCCTGCTCACCAACGATGGGATACAGAAAGAAGATACCTGCAAGCCTGGCAGTCTGACTACTACCGATCCATCCTGAATGTCTCTCATGGTCTGTAAGTTCCAGGCAGGAATCCAAAAGCTCAGATCAGTGGTCTCATACCGTGACAACCTCATCTGCCAACTGTCAGCAGCTATATCCCTCAGCAGCCTGCGTGGCCGGGTCACCCAAGGCATTGCCACCCGACCCTCTGGTAATGGCCCAATCAAGCGTAACCTCTCAGAAAACCACAGAGATAACAAAACAGTGGATCGCTCCGCTCCCATGAAGTCCCGATCCCCCTCGCTAACCCGTCAATGCCGTGGTAGGTCTCTCGCTGCCAGAACAAGTGGTACAACGTCCATCTCCCCTTGGCCAGATTTAATTTGACGAAGATCCAAACCCCGGCCACGCCTCGCTGCTCGACAGCCTCCAAGAATGCACTTGGAGCGTACTCCGACATAGCCGCAAATAATAAGCCGACAGTGGCAAGCAGCATTGAATATATCCAAAGAGATAGAAAGGTCAAACAAATGTAGGACGGGACAGACACAACCTAGCCATCCGAGTCAAGCTCTATGGACCCATCACCCTTAATCATAAACAACACCCGATCCGCCGTGCATACAAGAAGTCCGATAACTTCCACAACCGACCGACCGTCCCGTGGGAATGCTACAAGGACCGTCTCACCCAAGCCTATCAATGACCTAAAGTCTTCCATGGTTGGGGTCGATCATTGTATGACAAAGAAAAGACATGACGCTCCGAGTCCTGCAGGTGATGCACTGAGCAAATCCCGCCGACCCTACGCCTTTTAAGGACCAAATGCACCGCATATTGTACCGCTTGTCAATAACCCTTCTATGTTGCCTCGTATGAAATCCCCAAATTTTGACAAAGTCCCAATGAAATTGACACTCCTGTGAAGCAACCTCTTCACTATAATGCTCCATTCTCACTCGAAAGTATCGCCTCTTGGCCAAAGAATTCGCTTATCTCGCCAAACAGGGGTTCTTTGGTTTCCTCGAGAAGACAAGGCTTGCAAATGAAGCTCGAGCCGACTTTAAAAAGGACCTGTTACGAGCTCCTCTCGGCCGTGCGACACAATAGGCCAAGGTGCATGGCATGTCGGGCGACACATTTGGTTGACATCAGACAGTATAGAAAGGCCTGCAGTGGTTACCCCCAGAGCACTTTTCAACTCACCGCCGCTATAATACACCTCCTATCCTCATATACATGCCTATGAAAACACATAGGAGAGGACCCCTACTATACACACCTATCCGAGACAATCCCAAGGCCTCATGCACAAACCTGACAAAGCCGACCTTTTAAAACAATGATAGCGTTTCCTTCCCAGAACAGACAGACTCGTGCAAACAAGCTAACATAGGTTAATCTTTGCTAACAAGATAGCTTAGTTAGATGTAGCGCTTGGAGTTGTTGTAGACTCCCTTGCAGGTACAATGATCAACTGAGTTTCACAAAACCTCAAAGACTGGCCATCAAGACAAGCCGAAAAAAAAAAAAGAAAAGAAAGAAGAAGAATACAAAAAAGCCCGTATCTGTGATAGCCTCCCAAGCAGAGCCCAACAGAATCAACAGCCCCAAAACAAGAGGAAAGAAGCCGACTCCCCAGAAATGCAGAGTCCCCGGCCCCAAAACCAAAAGAAAGACGCCGACTCCCCGTAAATGCAGTAGTCCCCCGCTACCGAACCAAGCGAGAAAGAAGCTAACTCCCCTGCACAAGAACGTAGTCCCTCAAACTTCCCAAGCAAAGCTAAGGGCACAAAAGAAAAGACGAACAATCGCCAGGACACCCAAAGAACAAGACCGACAAAAGAACAACAAAGAAAGCAGTAAACGGAAGTAGCGTGAGTCCCCCCCGGGCAACTACACTTATCCCCAATAGAACAAAAGAAGTAGCATGAGACCCCGGCAAGCCTACACCTATCCCTCAAAGAAAGCGTAAGCGTAAGGGTATGATTCCCTCCGCATCCACGAAGAAGAGAAGCAGCAAGCAGCGTGAGACCCTCCCAAGAACTACCCCGCACCAACAAAGTGGTATGAGATCCTTCGGCATCCACGAAAGACCCATTGCAAAGATGAGACCCTCCGGCGGCTACAACTCATCAGCAGCCGTAGTGTGAGACCCTCCTAAGCAACTACCCCGCACCAACAAGGTGATATGAGACCCTTCTAAGCATCCACAAAAGACCCGTCAGAAGATGAGACCCCTCCGGCAACTACAACTCCATCGCCAGCGGCAGTAGTGTGAGACCCTCCCAAGAACTACCCTCTGCACCAACAAGGTGGTATGATAATTCTCCCAAAGATTCACAGAAAAGACCCGCGTTGCGCATTAGACACCTCCCCAAGCCTACAACCCATCAGCTAAAGCAGCGTGAGACCCTCCCGGCAACTACCCCGCACCAACAAGGTGGTATGAGACCCTCCGACATCCATAAAAGACCTCAGCAAAGATGAGACCCTCCGACAGCTTATAACCCGTCGCCAGCTAGCAGTAGTGCGAGACCCTTCGACAACTACCCCGCACCAACAAGGTGGTATGAGACCCTCCGCATCCACACAAAGACCAGCTTGCAAAGATGAGACCTCCTGGCAAAGCTACAACTCATCAACAAACATAGCATGAGACCCTCCGACAAAGCCTACTCACAAAGACCACTTGCAAAGATGAGACCCTCCTATAGCCTACAACTCGTTAACAAATGATAGCATGAGACCCTCCTACAGCCTACTCGCAAATACCAATTGCAGAAGATGAGACCCTCCAGCCTACAACTGGCACCAAAGGCAGCTACTAGCCAACCGGCAAGTAGTACCGACCCCTCAAGAAGTCACAGTGTAAGCACAAAGAAAGGTATGAAGACACATCTCTTCCCTCTTGCTTGTGATTGGTAATTTCCGAACTACGATTTGGCTTGATTTCCATCTTAAGGGATACGTAGGAATCCTTTCTCAGAAAGGTCCAGCCATTAGACTCCCCGATTCACCCTCTAGCCCGTTACCTTATCCCTTCTGCTCATTGGGATTGGGTCTTATTTTATCGACAACCACACTTTTTTCCAAAAGTGACGTTGCCGAGGGGCTCTGTAAGTATGCCAATCCAATTCACAACCTTTTAGATGCATTTTAATGTAATAAGATTGCATTAAGGGGCGTTTTGGTAAATTCCCGGCCGATCCTGAGACTTCCGGAAACGTTTCATAAGTTTCCCGCGAAGGAAGTACCTTTTGGTACCTTACTCATGCCTAGGGACCTGTGGGGAATAAACCTTTTTGGACCTTTTAGGTATTTAGGCCTGAATGTTCCAGAAACTGGTTTTGGTGCCAAAAGCGGTTGAGGCCACCTTGTGTCACGCGACAAGTCGAGGCATGGAAAGTGGCTACGTATAGTCGTGCGACACAAGGTGACCACTAACTGCAGCCTATAAATAAGACCCTCCCCCTCTCAGAAATAGATCCCAACTTCAGCATCATCAAGTTACTCTGCAGAAATTGCATCGTAACGAACCCCCTGCACACATCTCTCTATCTCTCCCACCTTCAACCTACCGAATTCCCTCCAATCTAAAGCTCTTTTCTCAAACCAAGCTACTGAACCCCTTTGCACCAACTCTCTCGTGATCTCAAGACTAGTAGCGGCATGAATTGAAGGGTTACAGATCTAACTTGGATACGTGATTCATGGAAGCATCAAGGGTAACGATAATCTCCAACTCCTCCTCTCTCTTCCTTTTAACTTAATTCTCTATAATTTCATTGTCTACTTCTATTAGGATTCAGTAATCGAGACTCCATCTCTGTTCTTAGATTAATCTGAATCCCAATCGCTAATCTCTGCTATTTAAGTCATTTGATCTGCTAATTGAATTGCTCTTGTTGAATACTTGCTTGAATTTGGTGTTCAAACCCCAAGGGGTGTGGATCTACCCATATCCATACTTCCCGGGGAATCGATTTGCTGTTATTTTTGTATTTCGTATATAATTTGGTTAATCAATTGGACTCAGTATTAGTTGTCTTGCTGATTCCGGGTGTTCATTTGTGTAAGTTTCGTTGCAGATGGTTCTCTGTATGTCAGCCGCGACATATTGTCTCCAAGGTGATCCCGTGTCACGCGACATATGTGAGTCACTGGAATCATGTGTCATGCGACATATCGTGACCTATTTATGGCAAGAAACCTTTTTCAGCTTATAATCTATTTTAGATTGTTGTCCAGCGAGGATGTGGCCTCCCTAAATAATGGGTTCAACAGGTTGTAAATCTCAATTCATATTAATAGAGATGCATGATTACCAACGCTTGTTCAGTTGCTCAACACTTGCATCAGACACTTGGATTTTGCTTGGATGTTTAATTGAAAGACTCGTACTACGACGAGGCGTGTTGGGTGAACTCTCGGTTCTTCCCAACATCGTAATCCCGAGCCCCGAACACCGTGTTTTCTCTCTCTAAAAGGCTTTTCAATGTTTCCTCTCAAAAATGGCGTGTAAGCGACTCGCTTTACTTCTCATCATTTCGAAATAAACCAAATTTCAAGCGAGCGCACATTCAACCGCCCTTTTTAGGGTTTTCGGTCTATGCCGGGTATATTACTTTAGCACCGGGCGCGTCCCTTATTTTACGTGCAGCTTGATCGCATTTTGGGAGATTTTCGGTCTCATATGGGACAATTTTATCATGCACCTTTATTTTCATTTCATTTCCTTTTTTTTTTATTTTAATTATTTTTTACGTAGGGGAAAAGACTCGATCACACATAATACCTCTGTAACTTGTCGTCGTTGACGGGGTGCGCAAATGGGTTGCCGGATCTCAAACTCTCAGACCGCATAGCTCCTTCTCGAGAATATTTTCTTTACTGGAAATGGTTCGACCCAAACAGGGTGCCCATTTGCCCAATGTGACCGTTTCTACTCGATTCAAGGGCTTCATCTTGAGGACCAGATCGCCAACTTTGATGTCTCTTGGGTTTCACTCTTTTGTCAAAAGAACAGGCCATTCTTTTCTCGTGTACGCTTGGTTATGCTCCATGGCTTTTAATCTGTGTTCATCTAACAGTGCCAATTCTATGTATCGACTTTGGAGCCATTCAATCTCATT
>JAFEMH010003153.1:0-285798 GCA_022495995.1 Adenophora triphylla var. japonica
TGGTGAAAAGTAAATTTAGGAGAAGCTTATAAGAATTTACTAGACATTAAATAAAGAAACTTGGAGGAAATAATAAAAATGGGAATTTATTAAATAGATAAATGTTGGAAGAGTTTAAAATGGAAGTGAGTAGGATGAATTCAGTGGGATGGGATTTATTTTAAATGGAAAAAGATGAAAGCCTAAATTCCTAGAGAGAATGGCATGGGGGCCAAAATGAGTCTTACTTCCCCTCCTTTATTGCCCACATGTCCTCCCTCCCTCACCTCTCTTATACTTCCCTTCCCCTTCTCCCTCACTCTCCTCATTGACTACACCAATCATCCTAGAGAAAGCAGAGAAACCTCCATTGATGATCCCTTTGTCCAAAAGCTTGAAGCCAAGCACTTCTTCATCAAAAATCAAGTCTAGGAGCACCTTTGAAGTGGGTTCATCTTGGGGAACTCATCTAGCTAGAAAGATCAACATTCCTTTGTAAATCCAAGTGAGTTGTTATGATTTCTTTCCCTATGTGTTCATGAGCTCTTGAATATTGTTCTTGTTCTTGAAATATTGATTTCTTGCTTGGGAAACCTAATGGGAGTTGAATGATTGAAAAATGGAAATAAATGGAAGTTAGGGTTCTTGGTAGATCATGTTAAAAGGGTTTGAAATGGGTGAAATGGTGGTAGAGATAAATGACCTAGGATTTCTTGGTTTTGAGTTTACATGTTTTGTTTGGGACTTGGCAAGATTTATGTATCATCTAGTGTTCTTGAGCTAAAGTTGGGTTGAAGGATCGAAACCTAGGCTTCGATTGGGTAAAATCGCATATTGGTGGCCGGGAGGCTTGGGCGGTCGCCCAAGGGGGCCGAGCGGCCGCCCGGCTTGGCAAGAACTTGAGTCTTCCTTGGAAAACCACTTGGGCGGCCGCCCAAGTGGTGAGGGCGGTCGCCCATAGTGGCGTCAACTTCAATCCCTTTGGCAATCCACTGGGGCGGTCGCCCCAAGTGTCAAGGGCGGTCGCCCATACCCCGAACCACTTTCTTAAATTGAACTAGAATCGTTAACAAGTTGTTCGGCCATTCCTAAATGGTGACTCCTACCCAATACAAATTAGTAGAACCTAATCAACCCGGATACGAATTGATCCTCTTTAACCTAAGTTAAAATGGAACACCTTGGCTAGGCCATAACGTCTTTAATTGTCAAAGTGGAATTGTGGGAATAGTTAAATATGGTTCGGAGAATCGTTCCAACTTGGGAAATAGATCTTGAACTTTTATTAAGGTTATTCGGGGTTGCACGATAACTATGTAGGAATGGTTCACGATATATAGTGTCCTTACTTACTCCGTGTCTTTGGTGAGTAGTTCGGATTGGTGTAGAAGCTATAGGTTTCGCAATTAAGCTAATTGGTAATGGGTATGTACCACCTTGTGGCATTGTGTCCAGGTTATGGAATTATTGATTATATGGTCACCTTAATATCCTAGGTATGGACTATTTGGCAAAGTTGTTATGTGATATCCCAATTGTGGGTTTTGTGGCATGTTGAGTTTATTGTTATCCCATTGGTGGATTTATTTGTTATCATTCCTATTTATTGATGGTACTATGCATAGTGTATTAAATGATTGTTGCACTATGGTATTGATTTGCATGAGTATACATTACCATGTTGTTATATGATTATCCCATTTTGTGGATTATAATTCAAGTATCTATTATGTGCTTGAATGTGTATATGTTCGGGTGGAGTATGATGGATGCCAATCAATTATTGATTTGTTCAATAAGTGATTGAAGGTACATCATACCGGTGACCCTTCCCCACTCGTGGCCACGGGGTGGGGGTTGTGCAGCCTACCGTACCGAGTGATAAGTAGCCTTTACATACCGCTGCGATTAGGAGAAACCGGGGAATGCTCGTATGAAGCCAACGGCTCTCTGCGATGGCGATGATAGTATATGATACTCTAAATATAGGGGTCATATATGTATCCTGTTTTTCTTATATGGATCTCTACAGAATTACGAGACCTATAAGCGGTGAATGTGCATGGGGCAGTTCACCAAAGAGTGGAGTTTTACTCCCAACGTTGTACGACTTATTGTTCGCACGGGAAAAGGTAAAATGAGGTAACGTAAGGTGTTTCACGCTTTCATAATGTGTTAAGTGTTGCTATGCTACGTGTTGCATCTTGTATGGCATCTTGCTGCATTCATAATAGCTCATTGAGATTTATTCTCACCCCTCTCCCTTTACTGTTTTAGATTCCGAGACAGGTGACCCGAACCAGTGAGGCCGGGGTATCATTGTGGACTTTGCTTTTGGGGCTTGACAAGTTAAGTATAGGAATGGGTTGTTAGGAGTATTTGTTAAGTATTTCTCTTTTATATTTTCAGTATGGAAAACCCTTTTTGTTAAACAGATGTTAATTAAGGTTTCCAATGTATTTGATTAGATATCGGTTTATTAAAGTTGTGGTTGGATTTCCTCTAAGTAGAGATATTACTAATTGATTTTAAAATTGTAAGTTTGATAGGTGATTTTCCTTTAAAGGCAAATAAATGTTTTAAAAATTTGAGATGGTTTTCTTAGTTTGAGCTCCCTTAGCTCGGGACACGTGTTAGGTCCCGGGTTGGGGTGCTCACATAAGGTATACACCAAATTCAACAGTTGACAAATTAGGATAATAATGTCACAAGGCGATACATGCTCATCTTCAATTAACGAAGTAGGGAAACTTATGGTTTCTACGCTATTTCTAACTAATCACCAAGGATAGGGGAACAAGTAAAGTCACCAAATACCATAAACCAATCCTACGAAGTCATTACTCAACCTTGAATAATCTTAATAAAAGTGCAAGACCTACTTCCCGTGTTTGGACCACTTTCCGAACAATATTTAACTACTCCTACAATTCCATGTTGACCACATAAGAGGACATGGCCAAGCCAAGGTATCCTACTCTAACCTAGGTTAAAGAGGATCAATTCGTATCCGGGTTGATTAGGTCCTACTAATTTATATTGGGTGGGAGTCACCAATTCTAAGAGGTCAAACAACTTGCTAAACAATTCGGTTTAAATTGAAAAAGGTTGGTTCGGGGGCTTGGGCGACCGCTTCTTAACCACTCGGGCGACCGCCCAAGTAGACTTCCTAGGAAATTGAGGTTTACGCCCTCTGTCGGACCGCCACCCCAACCTCTTGGGCGACCGCCCAAGTGCTCTTCCAAGGCATGAAAGCTTCTGTGGCTATGGGCGGCCGCTCAAGCCCCCACGGGCGACCGCCCAAGCCTCCTCTCCAGCCCCAAAACTCGAGATTTTTACCCTTTCTTGCCCTAGGTTTCCATTCCTTCTACTCCAATCTTACTTCAAGAACACCAAATGATACTTTTACCTTACCAATTCCCATTCCAAACATGTAAACCCAAACCCAAGTAATCCTAGATGGATTATCACTACAAATTCCACCCATTCCACTTAAATCTAAATCAACTCCCATGAACCACAACATCTTTTTTAAGTCATTAATTCATTTTCTAACTTCAAGAAGATTTCCAAAACATATAATAACAATCACATGACACCAAGAACAACAATAGATAGTTCATGAGCACATAAATGAAAGAAGGTCATAACAAGCTCACTTGGATTTTAATATGGAAGATTGATCCTTCTCACTTGATGGATTCTCCTAGATAATCCAACTTCAAGGATGTTCTTGGACTTGGATTTGGTGGAGGATTTGCTTGGCTTCAAGCAGAGAGGATGAGAGCTTCCATGGGAGATTTCTCTAAGCTTTCTCTAGGTGAAAGACGTATGAATGAAGGAGAAGGGGAAATTAGTGAATGAATGAAGGAGGAGGAAGTAGAGTGAGGAGGATGGAGAGAGGGGGCCTGGCCAAGGGGGGAAGTAAGAGGAGGGGCTAGGGGAGGACACTTGGCAAGGGAGAGGGAGGTTACAAACTTTGGCCCCCCAAATAAAATCTACTAAGGCTTTCACCCTCACCCTTTTAATTTAAATTTAACTCATTTATCCAAATAATTCATCCTACTCAATTCACCTCCTTGCACTATTTATCATTTTTCCATTTTTATTATTTCCCCAAATTTCTTTATTTAATACCCAATAAATTCTCGAGAGGTTCCAAATTCACTTCTCACCCAAATTATCTTAAATTAAGAATTTAAAGACATAATTGAACACATAAAATAAATATGAATATTAAAAGCATTTAATATAATATTAAAAATTGATGCCTGTGGTTGGGGTCGTTACACTCACTCCCCTTAAAGAAATTTCGTCCCGAATTTGATTGTCACTTACCACTAAGGTTCAAACTAGCAAAAGTTACCTTTCATACCTTCTAACTTAATATTTTTAATTAGATTTCTCAATGGCATGATTCTACTATACACTTTCACGACTTCAAATACTCTAAGACTTCCATTCTCAATTAGTCCCATCAATGCTATGATTCTTCCCAAGATTTCTAATTTCATTAATAATGTAATATCACAACTTAATATTCGAGAATACCATACCATCAACTAACCCGAATCTCACGACCTCAAAGAAAGTATTTTTAAATAAAAGTATTACCTCTTTATGATACCCAATACATTACGATATTTCATTTAAAACCGCAAATACCCTGCAAGCTGTCCCAAGTCGGTCTATAAGTCAATTCACCAATCTTTTCTAAAACTTTAAATGGATTAACAAACTTTAGCGCCAATTTACCTTAGACCTTGCTCCTCCAATTTCACCCCAACAAATTAGAGATCGATATTTTCTTCCCTAACAACGCCTCATACGGTCTTATCTTAATGCTAGAATGATAACTGCTATTATACGCAAACTCGCTAAGGTTAATTAAACTTCTCAAGTTGCAGGGAAATCTGTCACACAAACATAACCTATTCTTCCAGAATTTGGGTAGTCTTCAAATCTCTTCCTTTCGACTAACTAAATCTTTCAACTCTTAGGATCGGTAACTAACCCCGGAAGGGAACTTCAAAAGATAAGATTCCACTTAAACCACACAAACAATTGTAACCACTCTTCGATAAATGATAAGAAAATTCCGCTTTACCTAAGTTAGCTTCCCCGGAACATACGCTATCACCTTCCCATTTTGTATAACACAACACCCTGATCTTCCGGTAATACATACTTAAAACTTCACAAGATCCTCACATCCACTAGGTAAGGTAAGGATCGGGTTCAAAGCTAACCTATTCTCCATTACTAACCACATGATTCATCCTTATTACATCCTTTAAATTTAATTAAAGCAACGATCTTTCATTTCTTAAGAATTCCTTAAATCTCTTCGATAGCATTTGCCAACTCAAAGATCACGGACTCAACCTTCACAAGATCCATGGTAACATCCGGGTTTAAGACTATAGAACCCAAAAATTTGAAATTCTCTCGAGCCAACTCATACTAACCAAACCTTGCATGTAGGGACCCCTCACGAGGAATTACTGACCCAACTCTCAAATTATTTTCACGATCTTCCCGGAACTTTAATCAAGGAGATCATTAATTCTAGTTACTCTAAAGCCATCAAAATAAGGATTTCAATTCTGCTTATCCTACTCAGAACCAACACATGAAACATACCGACGGGAGCACATTTACCATTTACTCACAACTAGCACATAAAAATTTTGAAAAGGCTTCTTATGCAAGTCTAACACATACCAATTACCCTTTACGTCTTAATTCAAAAATTTTCACCTTCAATACTCATATATAACAAGAATTTCACATTAAAGTTTACCTATATCAAATACCAATATAAGCAATCTAGTCATGGAAAAAAGGAGACTCACTTATTATGATAGTCTATCATTATACACAACAACTACTTAACCCTCCAGGTCAAGTATATCTCAAAATCATAAGTTAATAATCATACCAAAACCAACCGGCAATACATGCTCGGGCCGTAACCACATCACCATCGTGGTAAACCCAAGAAGGTTCGAGGTATTCTCTCATAAGAGCAGAATCCTCTAACAATAAAACAACATCTCAAACAATATATGTCACATATAAGCAATATGTGATGCCAAGCATAAATGATATGCAACAGGATCCATAAAATATGACCCCTAATTCTGAGACAGGGAATATACCTTTAGTAACCTCGGAGAGATCCATCTCTCCTGGACCCGAAACACACACTCGACCACAGACTCTCTCTTTCGGTTCCCCTTCGTTATCTCTTTTGGTACCACCTCTTTGTCGTCCACCTTGCTGACCGCCGGAAGCTTCGCTCCCTGCCGAAACCTTGGGCAATTCCTCCTAAAATGCCCCATCTCTCCACACTTCAAACATTTTCCTTGCTTACTCCAACACTTGTCTTCAGAGTGACCCATCTTCTTGCAAAACTCACAAATCATCCCATACTGCTTGGGTATTGGCCTAGACGAAGAAGCTACCATATGTTCCCCTCTCTTTTTCCCTGAAGCTGAAGTCCTTGGTTGTCCTCTAGTGATTTTGAATCCTTGTCCTACATACTTTGGTTTGTTCCCAATCCCACTTCCGGATCTTCCACTATTTTCCTCAATGTCCCTTTCGATCTTATATGCCCTATCTATGGTAATCGATAATCGATGGAACCATCAATCCATAATTCCTTCCTAAACTCACTCCTCAAACCCGTTATAAACTTACGAACCCTTTTCACTTCATGCGATACCAAATGAGGGCAACACTTAGCTAATTCCTCAAACCGGACTGAATACTGATTCACCGTCCTGTTCCCTTGTTTTAGTCTTAAGAATTCAATCTCCTTCTTATCCCTTGTTACCATAGAAACGAAATAGTCCTCGAACCGTTGAGTGAAATTATCCCAAGTCTGGGGCGTGTGATCCCGCTCCCAACTTCCCTTCACATTCTCGCCACCACCGATCAGCGGACCTTCAAGTTTAAAACGGCATACCTAACTCTCTTTGTTGGGACTTTCTATAACCTCGAAAATCCTATTCATTTCTGCTAACCAATTTTCTGCCTTTAACGGATTCGGATATCCATTAAAACTCGATGGATTCATCTTCACAAACCTTTCCCATCCATCACTCTGACATCCCTCAGGGTGATTCGGAACTGATCCTAAAGTCTTCATATTCTGTACAAACATCCCGAATAATTTCATCATTTCTTCATTCTGTATTCCACCTATACTCGTATCCTCTTCAATTCCTAGAACCTTCCGCTGATCATCCTTGCTTCCGGCCATTAGAACGAACTCCTGCATTAAACACTCGGCGTCAATTTCCACACATTCCCCCTTAGCTTAGACATCTACCCTTGACCTCTAAACTAAGCTTTGATACCAACTGTGAGCACCCCAACCCGGGACCTAACACGTGTCCCGAGCTAAGGGAGCTCAAACTAAGAAAACCCATCTAAATTTTTAAAACATTTATTTAACTTTAAAAGAAAACCACTTTTCAAACTTCCAAAGAAAACAAATCAGTAATATCTCTACTTAGAGGAAATCCAGCCACAACTTTAATAAACCGTAATACGATCAATTACATCGGAAACCTTACTTAACATTTGTTTAACAAAAGGGTTTTCCATACAAATTATAAAGGAGGAATACTTAACCAATACTCCTAATAACCCACTCCTATACTTAACTTGTCAAGCCCCAAAAGCAAAAGTCCACAATGATATCCCCGCCTCACCGGTTCGGGTCACCTGTCTCTAATCTAAAACAAGAAAGGGAGAGGGGTGAGAATAAATCTCAATGAGCTATTATGATATGCAAAGAAGATGCCAACAAAGTGCAACACATAGCATGGTAGCACATAACACATTATAAAAGCGGTAAACACCTTACGTTACCTCATTTTACCTTTTTCCCGTCTCGAACAATAAGTCGTACAACGTGGGAGTAAAACTCCACTCTTTGATGAATTGCCTCCGCACATTCACCTCTTATAGGACTCATACCCTGCACTATCCATATAAGAAAGGATACCTATTTTAGAATATCCAAAAATAATATCGTCCCTCCTTACAACGATCGCAATGTGTGCTGTAAAGCTTTTTGGGTCAATACAACAGCACATGCGCCCCACCCCGTGGCCACAGAGTGGGGAAGGGTCACCGGTATGACGAACCTTCAATCACTTATTGAACAAATCAATAATTGATTGAAATCCATCATACCCACCCGAACATAAATACGCTCAAGCACATAATAGATACTTGAGATAATCCACAAAACGGGATAACAATATAATAACATGGTAATGCATACTCATGTAATCAACACCATAGTGCAACAACCATATAATACACTATGCATTATAATATAACAACATGGTAAAGTATACTCATGCCAATCAATTTCATCAATGAATGTAAATTCAAGTAAGGTATCCATACTCAGGATGTTAAGGTATACACCAAATTCAACAAGCTTCAACAAATTAGGATAATAATGTCACAAGGCGATACATGCTCATCTTCATTAACGAAGTAGGAAACTTATGGTTTCTACGCTATTTCTAACTAATCACCAAGGATAGGGGAACAAGTAAAGTCACCAAATACCATAAACCAATCCTACGAAGTCATTACTCAACCTTGAATAATCTTAATAAAAGTGCAAGACCTACTTCCCGTGTTTGGACCACTTTCCGAACAATATTTAACTACTCCTACAATTCCATGTTGACCACATAAGAGGACATGGCCAAGCCAAGGTATCCTACTCTAACCTAGGTTAAAGAGGATCAATTCGTATCCGGGTTGATTAGGTCCTACTAATTTATATTGGGTGGGAGTCACCAATTCTAAGAGGTCAAACAACTTGCTAAACAATTCTGGTTTAAATTGAAAAAGGTTGGTTCAGGGGCTTGGGCGACCGCTTCTAACCACTGGGCGACCGCCCAAGTAGACTTCCTAGGAAATTGAGGTTTACGCCCTCTCGGGCGACCGCTCTAACCTACTGGGCGACCGCCCAAGTGCTCTTCCAAGGCAACAAAGCTTCGTGGCTATGGGCGGCCGCTCAAGCCCCACGGGCGACCGCCCAAGCCTCCTCCACCCAAAACTCGCATTTTACCCTTTCTTGCCTAGGTTTCCATTCCTTCTACCCAATCTTACTTCAAGAACACCAAATGATACTTTTACCTTACCAATTCCCATTCCAAACATGTAAACCCAAACCCAAGTAATCCTAGATGGATTATCACTACAAATTCCACCCATTCCCTTAAATCTAAATCAACTCCCATGAACCACAACATCTTTTTTAAGTCATTAATTCATTTTCTAACTTCAAGAAGATTTCCAAAACATATAATAACAATCACAACACCAAGAACAACAATAGATAGTTCATGAGCACATAAATGAAAGCAAGGTCATAACAACTTCACTTGGATTTTAATATGGAAGATTGATCCTTCTCACTTGATGGATTCTTCCTAGATAATCCAACTTCAAGGATGTTCTTGGACTTGGATTTGGTGGAGGATTTGCTTGGCTTCAAGAAGAGAGGATGAGAGCTTCCATGGGAGATTTCTCTAGCTTTCTCTAGGTGAAAGAAGTATGAATGAAGGAGAAGGGGGAAATTAGTGAATGAATGAAGGAGGAGGAAGTAGAGTGAGGAGGATGGAGAGAGGGGGGGCCGGTCAAGGGGGGAAGTAAGAGGAGGGGCTAGGGGAGGACACTTGGCAAGGGGAGGGGAGGTTACAAACTTTGGCCCCCCAAATAAAATCTACTAAGGCTTTCACCCTCACCCTTTTAATTTAAATTTAACTCATTTATCCAAATAATTCATCCTACTCAATTCACCTCCTTGCACTATTTATCATTTTTCCATTTTTATTATTTCCCCAAATTTCTTTATTTAATATCCAATAAATTCTCGAGAGGTTCCAAATTCACTTCTCACCCAAATTATCTTAAATTAAGAATTTAAAGACATAATTGAACACATAAAATAAATATGAATATTAAAAGCATTTAATATAATATTAAAAATTGATGCCTGTGGTTGGGGTCGTTACACTCACTCCCCCTTAAAGAAATTTCGTCCCGAATTTGATTGTCACTTACCCTAAGGTTCAAACTAGCAAAAGTTACCTTTCATACCTTCTAACTTAATATTTTTAATTAGATTTCTCAATGGCATGATTCTACTATACACTTTCTCACGACTCAAATACTCTAAGACTTCCATTCTCAATTAGTCCCATCAATGCTATGATTCTTCCCAAGATTTCTAATTTCATTAATAATGTAATATCACAACTTAATATTCCGAGAATACCATACCATCAACTAACCCGAATCTCACGACCTCAAAGAAAGTATTTTTAAATAAAAGTATTACCTCTTATGATACCCAATACATTACGATATTTCATTTAAAACTGCAAATACCCTGCAAGCTGTCCCAAGTCGGTCTATAAGTCAATTCACCAATCTTTTCTAAAACTTTAAATGGATTAACAAACTTTAGCGCCAATTTACCTTAGACCTTGCTCCTCCAATTTCACCCCAACAAATTAGAGATCGATATTTTCTTCCCTAACAACGCCTCATACGGTCTTATCTTAATGCTAGAATGATAACTGCTATTATACGCAAACTCGCTAAGGTTAATTAAACTTCTCAAGTTGCAGGGAAATCTGTCACACAAACATAACCTATTCTTCCAGAATTTGGGTAGTCTTCAAATCTCTTCCTTTCGACTAACTAAATCTTTCAACTCTTAGGATCGGTAACTAACCCCGGAAGGGAACTTCAAAAGATAAGATTCCACTTAAACCACACAAACAATTGTAACCACTCTTCGATAAATGATAAGAAAATTCCGCTTTACCTAAGTTAGCTTCCCTAACATACGCTATCACCTTCCCATTTTGTATAACACAACACCCTGATCTTCCGGTAATACATACTTAAAACTTCACAAGATCCTCACATCCACTAGGTAAGGTAAGGATCGGGTTCAAAGCTAACCTATTCTCCATTACTAACCACATGATTCATCCTTATTACATCCTTTAAATTTAATTAAAGCAACGATCTTTCATTTCTTAAGAATTCCTTAAATCTCTTCGATAGCATTTGCCAACTCAAAGATCACGGACTCAACCTTCACAAGATCCATGGTAACATCCGGGTTTAAGACTATAGAACCCAAAAATTTGAAATTCTCTCGAGCCAACTCATACTAACCAAACCTTGCATGTAGGGACCCCTCACGAGGAATTACTGACCCAACTCTCAAATTATTTTCACGATCTTCCCGGAACTTTAATCAAGGAGATCATTAATTCTAGTTACTCTAAAGCCATCAAAATAAGGATTTCAATTCTGCTTATCCTACTCAGAACCAACACATGAAACATACCGACGGGAGCACATTTACCATTTACTCACAACTAGCACATAAAAATTTTGAAAAGGCTTCTTATGCAAGTCTAACACATACCAATTACCCTTTACGTCTTAATTCAAAAATTTTCACCTTCAATACTCATATATAACAAGAATTTCACATTAAAGTTTACCTATATCAAATACCAATATAAGCAATCTAGTCATGGAAAAAAGGAGACTCACTTATTATGATAGTCTATCATTATACACAACAACTACTTAACCCTCCAGGTCAAGTATATCTCAAAATCATAAGTTAATAATCATACCAAACCAACTGGCAATACATGCTCAGTCGTAACCACATCACCATCGTGGTAAACCCAAGAAGGTTCGAGGTATTCTCTCATAAGAGCAGAATCCTCTAACAATAAAACAACATCTCAAACAATATATGTCACATATAAGCAATATGTGATGCCAAGCATAAATGATATGCAACAGGATCCATAAAATATGACCCCTAATTCTGAGACAGGGAATATACCTTTAGTAACCTCGGAGAGATCCATCTCTCCTGGACCCGAAACACACACTCGACCACAGACTCTCTCTTTCGGTTCCCCTTCGTTATCTCTTTTGGTACCACCTCTTTGTCGTCCACCTTGCTGACTGCTGACTGAAGCTCGCTCCTGCCGAAACCTTGGGCAATTCCTCCTAAAATGCCCCATCTCTCCACACTTCAAACATTTTCCTTGCTTACTCCAACACTTGTCTTCAGAGTGACCCATCTTCTTGCAAAACTCACAAATCATCCCATACTGCTTGGGTATTGGCCTAGACGAAGAAGCTACCATATGTTCCCCTCTTTTTCCCCGAAGCCGAAGTCCTTGGTTGTCCTCTAGTGATTTTGAATCCTTGTCCTACATACTTTGGTTTGTTCCCAATCCCACTTCCGGATCTTCCACTATTTTCCTCAATGTCCCTTTCGATCTTATATGCCCTATCTATGACTGTCTGATAATCGATGGAACCATCAATCCATAATTCCTTCCTAAACTCACTCCTCAAACCTGTTATAAACTTCTGAACCCTTTTCACTTCATGCGATACCAAATGAGGGCAACACTTAGCTAATTCCTCAAACCGGACCGAATACCGATTCACCGTCCCGTTCCACTTGTTTTAGTCTTAAGAATTCAATCTCCTTCTTATCCCTTGTTACCATAGAAACGAAATAGTCCTCGAACCGTTGAGTGAAATTATCCCAAGTCTGGGGCGTGTGATCCCGCTCCCAACTTCCCTTCACATTCTGCCACCACTGATCAGCTGGACCTTCAAGTTTGAAAACGGCATACCTAACTCTCTCTTTGTTGGGACTTTCTATAACCTCGAAAATCCTATTCATTTCTGCTAACCAATTTTCTGCCTTTAACGGATTCGGATATCCATTAAAACTCGATGGATTCATCTTCACAAACCTTTCCCATCCATCACTCTGACATCCCTCAGGGTGATTCGGAACTGATCCTAAAGTCTTCATATTCTGTACAAACATCCCGAATAATTTCATCATTTCTTCATTCTGTATTCCACCTATACTCGTATCCTCTTCAATTCCTAGAACCTTCCGCTGATCATCCTTGCTTCCAGTAAGGTTATTTGACGAAAATCTATAATTCAACGGTATGAACCGATCATAAGACGTGATTACAAAATTATATAATGTGTCCATTTGATTAAACCCATTTTTGTAACGTATGCTATTAGGATATAAGATAAAAAGTTAATTATGAAAGTAAATTTGTATAATTATGTGGATTTAACGTAATTAGATTTTATTCAATATTTTTAGTTAAAAAATTGATAGATTAGATATCTTTTATTCGAAAATCTAATCACATGATATTAACAACTAACACATGCCCGTATTCAAGGTCACGTAATTTTTTTTTTAATTTTTTTATTTATTTTTTAAAAACAAAATAAAAAAGAGACAAATGTACGAGAACAAAATAGATATTTCCCCTTTGAAAATTATTCATAAAACTGTTCAAAAAGGGTCTCATTTATATAATATAGAATACTAGTACTAAAAGTTTTGACACTGAAAACGAGTGAATTTGGTCAATTTGGGTAAGAGGGCGCTAATTGCGTCATTCATCACCGCCAAGCCAGCCACATTCTCTTTAGAATAATAAAATAAAAATTCATCCGAATATTCCTATAAATACACCCCTCAACACAACTCTCAGACCTTCTCATCTCCAACCACTACAACGCATTAAGGTACGTTTCGTATGTTCTTTCTCTCCTTTTTATTTTCTTTGTTTCCGTTGATTATTGATTGCTCTGGTTTGTCATTTATTTTTTTTGGACGGAATTTGCAGATCATTCACTCGGATTTAGGGTTCTTGATTTAAATCGATTTGGGAATTGGATTTTGTTGAATTTTATTCAATGATTTTAGGGCTTTTATTCATCTCTTAATGTCTTTCTCCATCCTTATGCGTCGTATCCGAATTCTTCACTCTTTCTCTGTTGTATTCCTTTACTGGTTTCACGAGCTTTCATAAGTTAGCCCTCTCAAAATCTCATCTCCCTCAATCAAAACCCAACTTCCCCTTTCAATTATATCCTGAAAATGGCAACACCACCCCAGCGCCAAGCTAGTCCCAACTCCGAGGGGGTCCCATCAATTGATGAGAGGAAACGCAAGAGGATGGAATCCAACAGGGAATCTGCTAGAAGGTCTCGCAAGCGAAAGCAGGAGCATTTGGACGAAATGATTGGCCAAATCAACCTGCTGAAAAATGACAACAATCTGATAATGCAGAGGATTGATTTCGTTACTCCAAAGTATGTTGCTGTTGAACATGAGAACAATATTCTGAGAGCCCAGATTGCTCAACTTACTGATCGGCTCAATTCATTGAATTCTGTTCTGCATATTGCAGAGGAGGTGATTGGGTTTGACATGGACATTCCTGAAATCCCTGATATGTTGATGGAGCCATGGCAGCTTCCGTTCCCTGAGATTACAAACATGTTCCAGTGCTGAATATAGTCTTGGTTTATGTGGTGGTAATTGAAGTTACTGTTTTCGAGTCTTTATCTTTAGTTGTTTCTTTTACATTTTCGCTATGTCTCTAGAGTTGTCTGAAAGGTTAGAAGTGTCGCCTGAGTCTAGTATGTATGGATTAGAAAGAATGATTCTGGAATTTGAATTGTACCCTCTCTCTCTCTATGGGTCCGCTCCCGAGTTTTGTTTATGGAGGAAAGGAAAGGAAATGGGAGGAAATGAAAATGATTTCCTCCCTTGGTGTGCTCCTGAGTTTTTTTTAAGGGAGGAAAGGGAAGAAAATGGGGGAAATGGAGGCCTCATTTCCCTCCCCTCCAATCCCCCTAAATGTGGAGGGATTGGAGGGGGAGGGAAATGAGGCCTCCATTTCCTCCCATTTCCTTCCCTCTCCTCCATAAACAAAACTCGATTGGCCATGTTGTGTTGATTCATTGTTCTTTGGGTGTGAATCCTGTTATTTTCAATTTTATATGGCTCTGTTTTTGCCAATGTTGTTCTGCATTTGTTCAGCATAATGCATGGTTTGAATGAAGGACACATAGTTGCAATTCCTTGTGGTTGCCTACTGCCTCCCAAATTGACCATTTTTGTCCCATATCTTTTAATTTTTTTTTTTTTTATAATGAATGATCTTTTAAATTTTTTGTACATGGATTGCTCCTGCATCAATGTTCCACAATTGAATCAACCACGTCCCCTATTTGTGAAAGACAATTTGATATACATGGGGCCCACACAATTTGATATACATGGAGCCCACATAATAAGCAATTGTGATAAGATGAATTGAAAATCATTGGTATGGATTTGATATACATGAGAGGCACACGAGGCACACATAATAAGCGGTTGCGATAAGATGAATTGAAAACCATTGGTATAATTATGTGATTATAGCGGTTTCTGATTCCGTTGAAGAGGGAGCCATATTTGAGCCGTGTATTTTCGGTTTCGACGATTCCAATTTTTTTTTTTTAAATCTATATAATTGAAAAATAGTTAAATACTATTAATAGAATTTCAAAATTCATTTAAAAATTAGATTTTATAGGAAAATGTTAGTTTTTATTGAATTCAATTAGTTTATTAATTAAATAATAACAAAAAACTAGTCATTTTACGATTCCACTGTTCACAATTTTCGATTCCGGTTCCTGGTTTCAGAACCGCTAGTTGTTAAAATGGTGAACCCATATTTGAATCGCTAAACCGTCGTTTTTACTGCAGCAAGCTCGAAAAAGCAATTCGGTTACGGTTTCCACGGTTCCGGTTCCCAATCAATTCTCTCGATTCCCTGGTATTTTATAGAATAGTGGTTGAGGAATAGTATATATATATCACAAACGTGTTGTGGGTGTAAAAATTTAAATCCAGGGAGGGAGTTAGAAGACCAGCAAAGAAAGGAAGGAAACATGTAATCAATACTCCAAGAACAAGGAGAAACACAAAGCGCATGGTGTAATCAATAGAGTGAGTATGTTATATACTGTATGTAACATGTTCAATGATACAACAATTCTAACGTAATTAATCCAAAAACATCTAACAAGTTTATTTATAAAGAGCAATTCATGCAAATTACTCAGTCCTCGTACGTGCGGCACTCGTCCGCGTCCATGTTATCCTTGCAGTACTCCTCCAGCTTATCAACGGTCTTGTTCTTGTCCCGGGCATGGCTCGCCGCCGCGCTCAGCTCCTCCACCTCGTCCCACGCCGCCACACACTCACCGCTAACCGGGTCGTCCGAGCAGGTCTGCTCGGCGCTCTTGATGCTCTCAGCAACCTTTTCCGTTATGGAATCCGGTGTCGATTTCACGGGTCGGATGTAATTGCGTTGCAAACCGATTTGAGGAGTTGTCTTCCATGGCGATTTTAAGAAGGCGAGCTTCGGGGAGTGTGTGGCCTTGGCGGCAAGAGCGATTCTTGGGGTTGTGAGGCTTACACCGGATATGGCAGCCATTGATTAAATTTAGTGTTGTAATGGCGGATATAATTTGGGGGGAGTGGGAATATATATAACTGGATATGTGTAAATGATTTGTGAACACTGGTTTCTTATCATGTGTTGATCAGTAATGGAGTGCCACGCCTACCCCATACTTTGAAGATATGGAGTATCAAATTATCTTTTCAAGGCCCAAATTAGAAAAATCTCATTTATCAAAATAATAAAGGCCGTTACATAGGAGTATGTTTTTTGTCAAGGAAACATTGTTGTAATACCTCAATCCGATAAATGTCATTTTTTGATTAAAAATAAAATAAAATGAGGCTTGAGCTGCTCTTATTCCTGGAGTACCCTAGCTTGCATGACCAAAGAATGGAGGCAACCCAAGCAGCCATGATGAAACAACTATCTAAAGAGCAAAGTTTCGATCAAGCCATCAAACGGGCACAAGGAAACGCAACTACAAACCGAGATTCTAGGCAAGCAAAACACATAATGGGGCCTCTTGTCTCTTCAGGGTGGGATTTGTTAGAAGTACTCTATGTCAGAGGTACCCTTTCGGAGGACATTGTTAGGGGCATGGGGACGTTTTTAGGGGCATATGGTGGAGGGAAGCTTGGGTGGGTGGGATTTCTTGTTGTGAGTCAATTGGGGAGTTGGTTTGGAGGAAGAATGGGGTTAATGACTTATGATATTGGCAAAGGGTTGCAATTCTTGCTCAATTTGTTCCATACAGAAAGCAAGACTCAACTAGTTTCAAGTGTTCCATTCCTTTAATTAAGTGCTTTTGTATTTTCACACTTGTTTTCAAAGAAATACAAGTAATTTCAAGTAATTCGACATAATAACCAGTTGTAGCATTCACTATCTAATCATAAGTTAAACATAGAGCAAAAAAAAAAAAAAGAGAGAAATATTCTACCAACATGGCAAAAGGAGCAACAACTTCAGATCACAAATCACACCATGACCTCCAACATGGACATAATTTACGGCCAGAATAAGTATGATTAGTTCTAATGTAAAATATTGTGTAGCAACACAATTTACAAAAGGATTTACAAAAGAAGCTACACACTTTCTAACCCAATTTCCATAAATTATAGGTTAATTACTAACAAAAGGGAAGACAAGTGAACATTTTAGATATAATTTTTTTCACTAGCTTCTTAGTTGTAAGTTCCCTCATAGGCTTGTGAAGGCATCATTAGCAGGCCGGACAAGTAAAAGCTAGGAATATACCTAATATCAACAGCTGATAGCAGTTCTCTTGAAGAGTGCTCAAAAATACCAAACAAGTTCACATGCAAACTTCATCATTGTAGTTCAATCTTCTTGAGTCAGAGAACAAGCCAAAAAGGGTTACCTCCAACAGAGAAAACTCAAAAACATCTCTTGGCTTTACAGCGAGTGTTATAATTATGTGATCCAAAATGAAAATCATCACTCTTTTGTTTTCTTGAAACAGGGTTATCTGAAACCTTCTCGCCTTTCAAATCTGACGTAGACCTTACGTTTCCCTCCCCTATAAGATATAGAAGGGAAAAAAAACATATATGAAATGTCTAATTTGTTAAACTAAAGCTACAATAACCCAAAGATGTGAAGTTTAAATAAAAGCTTCCATTCCTAAACTCTGAAATGTATTAGTCCATGAACATTCTCTAGTACCAAAATTGCGATCAACTTATATATTTACTGGCAAAAAAAAAAAAGAAGACAAATTGAGCAAGAAAACATGATCAGAAATGAAATGTTACCATTAAATAATTGAGTAAAGTACCTTTTTCATCCCTAATCTTTTTAAGCTTTTACCTTTTAGTCATAGACCTAATTTTTTTTTTTTACTTGAGAATCCTTAAACTTGCCTAGTTAGGACTTAGTTCGTCCTTCTGTTAACAACTGTTTATGTTGTCGTTAAGTGAGGCTGAGGTGGCAACATGACGTCAGAATTTATCACATGTGGCATTGCTTTGGAACTCACAACGGGGTTATTTGAATATTTCACAAGGCACATTGGGGTTATTTGGATATTTCCAAATATTATAGGGGTAAAATGTGCTAACCTAAAATCTAAACACAAAAATGAATAAACCTAAAATGCTAATCGTCTCTTTCTCTACGCCGTCAATTCCCCCCGCCTTCCCAAGACACCCCTCTGCCGTCGCTCCTCTACGCCATCACACTCCTCCTGCTCGGTCGTCGTCTCTGCTGTTCTATCGCCTCAGCCCAAAATCTTCTCTCACCCGAATCTAACACTCAACTCGATTTCTTCTTACCCAAATCAATAACAACGAAAAAACAACCCCAAAATTTCTTCTACCTATCTCATTTTGTTGTGGATTTCTAAAATTGCCGAATATGAGCTCGCCCCAATAGCCGCAGCCATTTCCCCTTCTTCTCTGTTATGCGTTGATTTCTGGATATTTGTTGATTTTGTGAATATTTGGTAATTTGTTTTTGGGTTTCGGATTTGGTAATTTGGACCATTAAGATAGAAATTTAACTCTTTTAAACATGTTTATTATGATGACATCGGTTGTGAAATAATGGCAGTGGTTTGACTGTGATTATGGTGGAGGTGGTGTGACTGTGATTATGACGGTGGTGGCGGCAACTGTGATTATGATGACGGTGGTTTGGTGGCAGTCGTTCGAATTAATAGTATTATTTCCGTAGTCTTCTCATTATTCACAAAGTGTATAAATATTAAATTACAAGAGTCCTAGCAAAGCTATACTATACTTGACCCAAAAGATTAGGAACTATCTAAGTAAACTAAATCTCTATACAACTCTAATGATGAAGATCATAGTGGTGTGGTGTGGTTGTTGTGATGATGATGGTGTGGTAGTGATGGTGGTACACAGTGGCGGAGCTAGAAATTAAGTGAAGGGGGGGCAAGAAATTTTGGAGTGAAGGAATGATGTATGGGGGTTCGGGGGCAGCGCCCCCGAAAAAAAATTTAGTGTATTTTTTCATACCGAATACAATTTTAGACATAGTAAATTATCTGCTTTAATGGTGCCAATAATTCATTCATTGATATCTTATACAATTCGACACACATATAACATAATTTCACATATCAAAAAGTTCAACATGTATATTTATTTAACGTCTACAAATCACATCTATTAATCTATTAAAAGAAAAATTATAAATATAGAACATTTTTTTTCAAAATATACTTCCTCCGTCCCACTAAAAGTTAAATTCTTTATCAAATGTCTCATTAAAAATTACACTTTTCTACCAATTATCTCTCTCATACCTCACTCTTTATACTCACAACCAAATTACATTTAATCTTTTTGTTTAAAATAACAATAAAATTGTTAGTGAGACGGAGGAAGTACACCTACATTTAATCTTTGTGTTTAAAATAAAAGTATAATTTTAATGAGACGGGGAAAATATAGTCACAATACATATAATTTTTTTTTAAAAGAAAATTAAATTACATAAGTACCAAAAAAAAAAAAAAAACACACAAAAAAAAATTGTCAAGGAGGGGCAGTGGCCCCCCCTTGCCCCTTCATACCTCCGCCCATGGTGGTACAGTGATGGAGGTGGGGAGATGGGGAAGAGTTTAGATAAATTCATTTTTTTCAATTTTTTACACTTAACCCCTTCATTTCATATTGGAATATCATTGTCAGCATCTCATTTGATTAGACAGCGCCAATATCTAACGGCACATAAGACCACAATCTAACAGAAGGACGAACTAAGTACTAAGTAGGCAAGTTTAAGGATTCTTAAGTAAAAAAAATAATAGTATTATTTTGCTGACTAAGGTAAAAACTTTAAAAGTTTAGGGATGAAAAGGGTACTTAACTCATTAAAAATATCAGTTTTAGTAAAGCCACATTACCTAAACTCTGATAAAACGTGATTGGAGAAATTTCTTCAAGAAAGAAAGAATCATCTTTTTCGAGAGAGAAGGAATCATCTTCTTCGAGAAAGAATGAATAATCTTCGGTTAACAGAGGACAAAACGATGTATCAATATCATCATAAATGATTATTCGACCACGACAAGTGTTGAGGGTAACAATGTCGTCCTTTTTTTTGAAAGGGGGCTCGGAGGGATCATCTTCAATTGTTGCCATATATATTTCAGTAAATGGGGAAGAACACTGCTGGGTCGGCGATACCTGCTTGGCAGAGGAGGAAGACGGCTGAGGCGATGGGGGCAGACAAATGTTGGTATCATTGGAAAGAGGCGGGGGAAGTGGGCGGTCTGAGGGAGAGGAATGGCCGGGGGAGTTGTAGAGGGTGGGAGAGAGATACTTGTGCAGAAGGTGAGGCGGAATCGGGCCAAACAAAGGATGTTTAGCGGCAGAGGAGGTGGAGGCCGGTGGTGGCGGCAGAGCAGGAATAGTAGCTATTCGACGTCGATTCTCCAAATAAGTTTCCATGATCGAGGAAAAAGGGTTGTATTTATCCATTTTTAGAGGGGTTGTTGGTTGGAAATTTGGAATTTCGATTCTAGGGTTTAGGGTTTGAAAAAGGAGACGAGCGGGGGATCCATCCATTATTCTGAAAAATGTATTTTATGAATTTGTAGGGGCATATTAAGAAAAAAACCGAAAATTATCTGATCTGAAAGGACAAAGATACCCCTGGTTAGAAAAGAAAAAGAAAACCCTCCCTCGAATCACTGGCCTAATCAACAAACAGAATACGCACGGCGCGCGTCAATTCGGTCGTCATGCGCCCTTTTCACAAAGTTTATCATCGTTTCTCTCTCCTTTCCACTCAGTCTCACTCCGTCATCCTCCTCCCATCTTACCGTCCCAATCCCGCTTCCTCCTCCTTTCTCCCTCCTAAACTCCGCCGCCGATCTCTCTCCCTCCACTCCCGCTCCAACTTCTCAACTATGTCTGCCGCCAGATTCCACAATCTCGTCCCGATCAATGCTCTTTCCACCGCCGAAGACGGTGGCTCCAACCGTTCTGCTTCTTCTAATACCGCTACTTCAACTGCTGAATACGAAGGTCCTTCTATTGTTTTGATTAACTGTGCTTTTATCTAAATTTATTGAAATCGGTTGGATTAGTTCGAGTGTTGACTCTGTGAGTACTCTGAGTGTATTGAAGTTTAAATAGGTGCGATTGGAGCAAACTAAGCATATAGCCGTTTTCCAATTTTAACCACCTGTGATTTTCCTGATAAACTTGAGTGCTTGTGGTGCTTTTATATTCTTTTCTTCAGTTTTAATTAGCTGTGATTGTATATGGATATTAGTTGAATAAGGCTGGATCAGTACAATTTTTGGCTCCCGAATGAAATCAGATTTGGAGATTATAAGTTAAAGTAGGTTTGCTTTGTACTAAGTTTATAGTTTTTTTTTTTTTTTTTTTTTTCGATTACCTGCGGTTTTGCTAAAAAAGCTCGAGTGTTATTTTGTGCAATTAGGTTGTTCTGCTCTTAATTGGTTGGTCGTTTGTGTAGTGAACTAGTATTTTTGGACCAAACAACGTGTCTCATAAAACTTGGATGAAGTCAGATGAAGACTTTTTTATTATATTTATTTTACTCGGGTCGAATGTCATTATAATTTAGCTGAAAAGTTTATGTTTGTGTCTGTCTATGATTTTTAAGAATTCAATTTTTTACTCAATTTCACTTGATTGTTCCAACACAAACTGTTGAAGCCTTTAAATTTTGAAGAAAAGGCAAAGTGATAGTTTACCTAATAGTTAAAAGTTAAATTACACATTTCAATGATGTCACTGATATCTTTGACAACTCAAACTTGTATGATAATTGCATATAAAGAAATGGTAGCATTCTTAGGGACACATACAGCTAGATGCTTAAAAGACACTAAGGACCATTATGATGAAAAGAGGGGGGCAAGATGATACATTTTGTTCTCTCATGACAGGGAAGTTCACAACGCTGCAAAAAGACTATTTCTTGACATATTCACGCTAGTAGTTGTGCTAATCAATTTTTTCAATATTAGAGTGGGGCAATGACGCCACTCTCATACAAAGTGTGCCCTTTTACCCTCGCAGTGTAATTACCTTTTGAAGTGATCACAGTACCTCAAAGTTGTGGCATCAAGCTTGTTTGTTACATTTATAAGTGGTAACTAGAATGCCATGTAAACTGCAAGCGTATTATTCAAAATTAGACTTTTTGAGTATTTCAACCAACAAAGAAATGCGGGACTGTTTTAGTGGAATCAAGTTTTTTTTTTTTTTTTTTTTAAATATGCCTTGATTATGAAGTTCATTGAAATTTCGAATGTGGATTATTATCCTATCTCTGTTATTAATAAAATTTTCTTGATATAAAATCAGAATTGGACAATGGATATAATCTTCCCCCACCAGAGATTAGAGATATTGTTGATGCACCGCCACTTCCAGCTTTGTCATTTTCCCCAAAGAAGGATAAAATACTGTTTCTTAAAAGGAGATCTTTACCTCCATTATCGGACTTAGCAAGACCAGAAGAAAAGCTCGCCGGTATTCGTATTGATGGAAAATGTAATACACGCAGTAGGATGTGAGTAATGATGATATTTTTTTTTTCCCATATTTTTATGCTTTTAACTGTATGGTTATTTTGTAAGGATTGAGGGAGATGGATGTCCCGGTAATCTTAGTGTACAACATGATATATGCTGATATGTTCCTGTTATTTTTGCTTTTACTTTCTCTAAATTTATATTTCATGAAGAAGTTTCTATGTCCAACCACAGGTCATTTTATACTGGTATTGGGATCCATGACTTGGGAGATGACGGCACATTAGGCCCAGAGAAAGTGATACATGGCTTTCCAGAAGGTGCTAAAATCAATTTTGTTACCTGGTAACCCCTTCATCCTCTCTATGTATTTCGTGCATGTTCATTTTTATTCATTGTAATTGGCTTCTTCTGTTGGATAGTTTTTCTTTAGTGGTTTACGGAATCTGAGACTGACAAGAATGAACAAACGAAAGTGTGTAAAAACACGGTCATGTTAAATTAGCACCACAATCAGCAATTGATGATTTTTCACGCTAGAAAAATTCAGTGATGATAGGCAAATACTTCATTTATGGCTACAGATCTGATTCTTATTTACATTTGTGCATTGTGGTTTGTTGGTTTAGAACTTTCAGAATGCAACAAATTTTCCATTTTTGCCCATCAAGTTTTATTTACAGTTGCTCCATCAAGTTTTTGATGGTGTACTTGCTGTAAATACAAGGACCATGTTGACGGATAGGGTGGTATCTCTCTAATATGAATGCTGCGGTGCAGCTTCAAGTCTTACCAGTACAACTGAACCACAATAAAAACTAAAATCTGATTTTACATTGACGTGTATCTTGAATGTTAAAGAATTCTTTCATGTCATCCTTTTCATCCCATATTACTAGGATTATTTTGATGTATAATGTTGGTTGTAATGTGTATCTGTTTATGAAACCTACCATATACACAAATGTGTTATACTTTGCTACAATGCTATCGTTGGTTTTGTTCTCATAAGTTAATCTTCTTGTTTCATCAAGGTCAAACGACGGCAGACGCTTGGCCTTCACCATCCGAGTTGACCAGGTTATGCATCTATTAAACTTAGGACTGTTGTAGGAAATATTCATTATTATCTCTTACTCCTACATTTCAGAGACTCAGACAAGTAACTAGAATTTAATTGCGAGTACACTGATTCTTCATCCAGGTGTTCCGAATTCTTCTTATATGTGTGAATGTATTACTTGCTTCATTTATCTTAAGATGTCCACATATGGAAGTCTAGACATCTTCCGGAGTGCATTTCTAGCCGTGAGACTAATCATTGTAATAGACTTTGAGAGTATGCATCGTTAGTAGAATTCGCTAAAAAGGAAACGAGTATTCCTTAAGTGGAGCTGAGGAACTATTCTTTAGCTTATGATAGTTGGTCATCATGCGAAAAATTTCTGTCAGATACACTTTTTAAAGCTTTGCTATCTCATATGATAGGACTTCTTGATGTGTGGCTGTTTCCTACTTTATACATTCCCAAAGGGACGGAGTTGCATTTTCCTCTGTGCCTTATGGTAATACTAATTCTGAACTTGTTTTATCCTAACTGTTCGAAATATTTCACAGGAGGATGATAACAGCGGTAAGCCTATTCTATGGGTTGCCGATGTGGAAACCGCAAAAGCTAAACCCTTGTTTCAGTCAGCAGAGATCTATCTAAATACAGTTTTTGACAAGTATGTCCAGTTTTAATATTATAGTACTCATTAAGAAGGATTGTCCCTCTTGTTTCGAATAATACCTCTATTTTTTCTTCCTGGCAGTTATGTTTGGGTGGATGATTCAACTCTCTTGCTTTGTACCATCCCAGCATCACGTGGAAGCCCACCAAAAAAACCTTTGATTCCCCCTGGTCCCAAGATACAATCTAATGAGCAGAAAAATATCGTTCAGCTTAGAACCTATCAGGATTTGCTCAAGGATGAGTATGATGAAGATCTGTTCGAGTACTATGCTACCTCACAACTTGTTTTGGCTTCTTTAGATGGGAAGGTAGAACCATTTGGCCAACCAGCTCTATATACATCAATTGACCCTTCTCCAGATGGGAAGTATATTTTGATCAGCTCAGTCCACAAGCCATACTCCTTTATTGTACCATGTGGGAGATTTCCCAAGAAGGTTGAACTATGGACAGCAAACGGAAAATTTGTGAGAGAACTTTGTGATCTGCCCCTTGCTGAGGACATCCCAATTGCATCTAATAGTGTACGAAAAGGAATGCGTTCGCTAAATTGGAGAGCTGATAAGCCCTCAACTCTATACTGGTATGCAACCTTAGGATGTCAGTAAAGTCACTTTTTTAGTGTTCATATTCATAGGAATATCTCTTAGTTGATAGTTGTTCAGCTACAAATCATACATTATTGTTTACGTATGTTACATATATAGTTATATGGCTTTGTTGTCCTTAGCTGTTTCATTATCATTCCTCTTTTTATATGCTTATCATGAAAATTATATGTTGCTGAGACAAAATTTCTGCAATTTTCATCCTTCTCTTACTACCAGACGGTAAATTTGTGATGAACAGCTTTGTTCACATTATCAATCATTTAGGCTCACTGTCCCACTTGGATAGTCCACATTTGAGAATCAACCATTTGATGATGAATTATAGTTATCAATTGTTTCTTTAGTGTAGATATACTCGAAACAGAGATTTCGTAACTGAGTCATCTAATAGTGATGTTTTGTACTATGCAGTGTACTTATTAGGTTGAATGCCCTATAAAAAATGTTGGTCACTTTTATATTCTAGTCATCACAAAAGGGAAACAGGGACACTCTAGATGGGCAGATGAAATAAGATGTTAGGTTGCACTAGCTAAATTGTAGTAGTAGGTAAAGACATCTTGATTGTGCATAATTGGTGCAGTCTGAGCTTAATTTATTGTGAGTTTTTCTGTAATTGTAGGGTGGAGACGCAGGATGGTGGTGATGCGAAAGTAGAAGTTTCTCCACGTGACATAATATATACGCAGCCTGCTGATTTGCCTGAAGGTGAACAACCAACAATCTTACACAAACTTGACCTTCGCTATGGGTATGAAAATAATCCCCCCTCTCTATACATACATACATACATATATACACACACACATATATATATATCCACACTTTTTTTGAGCTTCAAATAAGTGGTTACCTTATGTGATGCTTGAGATTTATTTGCTTTTTTGTCCCAATTGGATGCTCAAACTTTTTGAAAGAGCAAAACGGCAAAGAGTTGCCTTTATGTATCTTCCAGCTAATGACATTGGTTATATATTGATTTTCAAAAGTTGTTATTTTTTATTATTGCACAAGTGATCAATTTTTGTGGCATGTTTTCATGATAGTGATTAGTGTATATATGATGATCTTTCTTTTTCATATATCATTTAGTCTTTCGCTCCTATCTGATGGGATACATATGTGAGTGTATACATGGTCCCTTTTCCAATCATTTCATACCTTCGAACGGTTGCACATTGTAAGATAGCTAATATCTTTTGGATTATGACTGTAATGTAATTTAATTATCTTCTGGTTATCATGAAAATGTTCAGATGAAATTCTTGTGCCAATTGCAGAATTCTGTTACTACTTGTTGTACAAATTGATACTCCCACTGTTCCATGCTAATAGTCCACTATTCCTTTTTTGAATGTTCCATATTAAGAGTTCACTTTCAAAATTAAGTTTAAATATTATTTTTTTCTCAAATTTTCTTATGTGTTCAATATATGATAGTTTTATTGCATACTGTAGATTTTTATAAAATACTTTTAGTATAAACTATAAGAAATACAAAGGTGTAGAAGTACAGAATTAATAATTCAAAGTTCAAACTTTCAAACGTGGGTTGTTTATACGGGGAGAATATTTTATTAGCAACCTGGAATTAGTTTTCAGGGGCTGGTATGCATCAAACCGAAAAGAGAGGGGGGGGTGGGGGAACTCTGCTGTCGGATATCTGCCAAACGTACATGTCTAATATGATAATTGAAAGGTTTTTATGGTTGACAAAACTGATCTGAGTCACATCATTTCAGGAATTGGACTCTCACAAGTCATATGTCTTAGACTGTTACCCTTTTCTTATAATCCCTTTTCATTAAGGGTTCGGTTTCTTCCTTAAACATTACCTGCATCATAGTGTAGGCACGTTACTTATCACTGTTCTCGCGCTGCTTATATACTGTAGCAAATCTTGGGGTTTGAAAGTTAGAAGCTGCTAGCCTTTGCAATCTATAGTGGTGTAATATAGCTCACTGTAAATGGTTCGGTTTGGGGGAATTTACGGACCGAACCACTAGTAATCGGTTTGTGAAAATTCCAAACTGAACCGAACCATAAAAATTTTCAAATCGAATCAAACCAAACCAAACCGATATGATTTGGTTCAGTTTGGTTCAAACTGTGGTTCAATTATGTGGGTCAAACCACTGTTCAGACCGTGGTTCAGACCATGGTTTAGACTATGACTCAACCCACGATTTATACCGCAACTCATTATCAGATTTGTTTAAATTTTTCGTAATCACGGAGGAAAAGCGAAAGATGCGGGTTTTTCCAGAGGAAAGTTGGAGGAAGAGAGAGACTAGAGGAAGAGAGAGGCCAAAGGAAGAAAAACACTTTGCATATTCGATCGTGTAGAGGACATAGTTATATATGTGTCGCAATGAAGATAACAAATGATGAAATTAATATTAAATAAGATATAAAATGGGGGTTAGAATTAGTCTATGGAATGTAGGTTTTTTATTGATCTAATAGTAAATATTAATAAATATACAAAAATATTAAATAAGATTCAAAACGGGGGTTAGGATTATTTTATGTAATATGGTTTGGTCCGGTGGTTTGGTTTGTCGGTTTGGTCCATAGTTATTAAAGGCTCAAGGCGCACCAAGGCGCAAAAGGTGTGCCCGGAGCCTAGGCGCAAGACGCAAGGCGGGCGCGCGCCCGAGTGACGACGCAAAAATGTCTTAAAATACTAAAAATATAGTATACATACAACATCAAGAAGAGCAATAAATCAAATGCAAGTAGTAAATCAAACATACGTTATAAGGCATTTTTGCGTCGGAGTTCGTCGGAGTTCTTCCCAGGTCGCCGGAGGTCGTCGCTGTTAGTTTGAAGGAGTTCCTAGTGATCGCTACTCTTATACAGAGTTATGACACGTGTACGTGAGAGAGTCGTGGAAGAGAAGAGTATTAGTCGCTTATTAGGTTTAATAACGATTTAATTGTTGGTCAATTATTGTGTTCGGAGCCTAGGCGCACACCATCAAGGCTCGCGCTTCAGCCCTAGGCGCGCCTAATCCCTCGCCTATGAAACAGAGCCTCGCCTAGCACAATCCAGGCTCCAAAGCTGAGCCTCTCTGCGCCTGGAGCCTGGGCGCGCTTTTAATAACTATGGTTTGGTCTCGCCGTTTGGTTTGGTGGTTTGGTCTCGTGGTCTCAAACCGTAGTTTGGTTTGGTATGGGAGGCTCAGACCACATACCAAATCGAAACATGTGGTTTGTCAATATTTGAGACCGAACCGAACCATTAATAAACCGAACCGAACCATTAATACTTGAAAACCAAACCAAACCGCATGGTTTGGTTCGGTTCGATCTCAAACCGCGGTTTGAATCGAACCACTTACACCCCTATAGCTCAGTGGTTGTGGACCTGCTATATTCTATCTATTTTCCTGATGTGGTGTGTGCAACCTCCTCATCTCTTCAGGGGAATTTCCTGGTGTGATGATTCACTTGCGCTAGTTTATGAATCATGGTACAAGACGCGACGAATAAAGACCTGGGTTATCTCCCCCGGCTCCAACGATGTGAGTCCCCGGATATTATTTGATAGGTCATCAGAAGATGTGTACTCTGATCCTGGTTCTCCCATGCTGCGGAGAACTCCTGCAGGCACTTATGTCATTGCAAAGCTGAAGAAGGAAAATGATGAGGGCACTTACCTTTTATTAAATGGAAGTGGCGCTACACCACAAGGAAATGTGCCATTTCTGGATTTGTTTGAAATGTAAGTGATTGATAATAACCTCTTTTTTCTTTTCTGTCTTTACATTATCGAGAATGAAATCATCTGACATATTATTTCAGAAATACAGGTAGTAAGGAACGAATTTGGGAGAGCGACAAGGAAAAATATTATGAAAGTGTAATTTCCTTGATGTCTGATCAAAATGAAGGAGAAATCAACGTTAATCAGCTAAAAATCCTGACGTCTAAGGAATCTAAAACTGAGAACACCCAGTATTACATACAGAGTTGGCCAGATAAAAAAGTATATAAAATCACAGATTTTCCTCATCCATATCCTCAGTTGGCTTCACTACAGAAGGAGATGATTAGGTACCAGAGAAAGGATGGTGTCCAACTCACTGCAACCTTATACCTCCCACCAGGCTATGATCCAGCAAAAGAGGGCCCACTTCCATGTCTGGTTTGGTCATATCCTGGAGAGTTTAAAAACAAAGAGGCAGCTGGGCAAGTTCGTGGGTCTCCCAATACATTTGCAGGCATTGGTCCAACATCACCTCTGCTTTGGCTGGCCAGGAGGCATGACTCTCTTCTACCCTCTTTAATTCTATTTTGTTGCCATTTTTTTTTTTTTGACAAGTGCAGATACCATTTTCAGCTTTCTGTTACTTTCTTCTTCTTCCTCCCTATTCCTTGCCCTTGGCTGATCTGGCTCCGTGTAGATAATCTATGTTACTCCAATACTGCAGATTTGCTGTATTATCTGGGCCAACGATTCCCATCATTGGTGAGGGCGAGGTTGAGGCAAATGATAGGTAACTTGATACCAATAATTTTTGTGATATGATGTCTGTTACAGTTGCATCTCGCGTGAAGGAAGAAATACCTTGTTTGTCTACTAAATTTACATCTTTCAAAAAAAATATCCCCTTCTTGGCATATCCCAGGGTCATGGTTTAAGCTCAAGTATCTATAAAATGGTTATGTAAGAGTTAATGGATGTTTAGCTTCTCTGAAGGGTGATACTTTAACACCTTAGGTGTGAGTACAGTGGGCTAGGGATAAAGATTGAAATAGAATATGGCAAACTGTGAACACTCTAAAGATCACAATCGAGTGCTCTGTCTACTCTGATTCATATTAAACGATAACATCCATTTTCTTCTTCTTTTAAAAACAAAATCAAAAGAGAGTTATTATCTTCTTAATGGAACCACAAACCAAATGTTATGTTCACCAGTTATGTGGAGCAACTTGTGGCGAGTGCAGAGGCTGCAGTGGAGGAAGTTATCCGTCGCGGAGTAAGTCTCTTCATTCTGCCGGACATTATAATTCTTAGTTCTTGAATATGACAACTGATTATTTCTGATGTACACATCAAAGGTGGCTCATCCAGACAAAATTGCTGTTGGAGGTCATTCTTATGGGGCATTCATGACCGCAAACCTCCTGGCCCATGCACCTGGTCTTTTCTCTTGTGGAATTGCTCGCTCAGGAGCCTATAATAGGACACTTACGCCTTTTGGGTTTCAGGTATAGATTTCATTCTTTGCTTGAGTTTCAGGTGTAGAATTTAGAAGCCTATAATAGGGCACTTACGCCTTGGTGTGATTGTGTAGTGCGCTTCAATTTTGGTCCTCACTTTTTTTGTAATTCAGTTCTTCTATCTTTGTGTGTGTGTCTTTGCAAGACCTTGGATTAACTTGCTGTTCTTTGTATAGAGTGAGGATAGGACACTTTGGGATGCCACTAGTACTTATGTCGAGATGAGCCCCTTCATGTCTGCTAATAAAATAAAAAAGCCTATCTTGCTTATCCACGGAGAAGAAGACAACAATCCTGGAACATTGACTATGCAGGTAAATATTAGGATTCCTGCCAATGCTACTTGAGTTTATCCTACACATCTTGATTTTCATTGGCTGTGATGTAGTCGGATCGTTTCTTTACTGCATTGAAAGGGCATGGTGCATTGTCTCGACTGGTTGTTCTTCCTTTTGAGAGCCATGGTTACACAGCTAGAGAGAGCATAATGCATGTTCTGTGGGAGACAGATAGGTGGTTACAGAAATATTGTGTCCCAAACATTTCTGAAGAAAATTCAGAGGCGGATGCAAGTAAAGATGAATCGGGCAAAGCAGCAGCTGGTGCTTGTGGTGGAGATGTTGTAGAGCTTGAAGATGTTGAATTTGAAAGAAGATTTCTCATTGGTCGAAGGTCTTCATTATGGTAAATGATAACAAGGCATGGAATGGAGTTTTATATTTTTATTTTGAAATTCCTTGATTAATACTAATAATATTGACTTGTTATGCTGACAGATGTCATTGATCCTGCCTGCCTGATCTCCCTCTCAAGCTTCAACTGTGATGTTGTAACATTGAAGTATTTATTATTCATACTACAGCTACAACAGCAGGGCCAGGGGTGGTTGAAACTTGAAACGGAAACCTTTACTTGCTTCCTTTTCCTATTCTGATTCATTCACCTACTTCCGTCCCACCATTGATATATATACATATACTATTCACTAACTCCATTGATAAGTGAACTGCGATATTGATGGCTTGCGATATTGATGATGATTTATGACATATTTTCTCCATTCCACCTCAATTCAATTCAGTGGTCAATCGGATGTAACTTTGATCAATATTTAAATAAAAAATAATAATTCTAATACAAATTTAAAAATTGCTATTGAAAGTATTTTTAATTTTAATACAATAACAAATTTTAAATATTTATTAGGATTATTATTTTTTATTTCAGGGGTTAAAGTTATATTTTCTTTTGTTTAGTCGCTAGTTTGATTTGATTTGATTTGATTTGATTTAAGGGGAGGCGGAGGGGAGGGGGTTAGTATTTGTAGTTGTAAATGTAGGTGCTAATCCTTACCAACCATAATCTATTGTCACCCATATTTTTTCGCTGCAATTAAATTCATTCACCTGCCGGCCGTTCATTTTCAACTCTTCTTCATCTAATTCCACTCCAGTCTTCACCCGCCACACCCTCTCTCTCTCTCTCTCTCTCTCTCTCTCTCACACACACACACACAAATCTCTCACTTTATTACTAGTTCCCCATTTCCCTCACGCTAATGGCGTCTTTCTTTTGCTCCAGTAAGTTCACATTGCTCCTCCTCATTCTCTCCGCCGTCCCTATCGCCATCCTAGTCTCCCTAGAACTGTCACCACCAACCACCCATGTCTACCAGTACCACGGCGCCGGTTGGCTGAGAGAATGCTCCAAATGGGACGACGTCAATCGTCGATTCATCGTTTCCTTCATGGAAGGCGGTCTTGGTGTAATCCCTGTCCCAGAAGAGGACTCCTACTCTTCCGGCCCTACCGTTGTTGATGAAATCCCTGTTGTGAACATCTTTGACGTTGCCGGTAACGGCTCGGTTGGTCTCACCATTGATCGGCCGAGGAATCGCGTGCTGGTGACCATCGCCGACGTGTTTGGGAATAGTTACAGTGCGGTGGCTGCCTATGATTTGAACACTTGGGACCGTTTGTTTCTCACTCAGCTCAGTCGCCCAGGTACTCTCTCTCTCTCTCTCTCTCGCTCTCTCCCGGCAAAATCATCCTTCAGTTATATGCGTTTTAGAAATTAATGGTTCCAGAGTATGAACAATCCCTCAATTTTATTTTTTTTCTTCTAATTTGTTGAATTGTAGAGATCACTGATTGATGACGCCACAGCTTTTCGGGGTCAGGAGCGGTTCAAGGATATCTGGCTAGGATATATTCGGTGGTTTTGTGTACCTAGATCACAACACAAACAAGCACCGTTAAGGTCAAAGTTGGATGTTACTCCAACTCAGGCCCTCGGGTGTGAGAGTAAGAATACTGAGTAATAAGGCTTTGAATACCTTTGGAGTGTGTGTGTGTTTAGGTTTAGAGAGTAAAAGAGCTTACTCAATTGTATATGGAACTTACCTTGCCCAAGGGGGTAAAGGCCTTCTATTTATAGGCAATGCCATGGTGCTTGTTGAGGTAAGCACGAGATCAGCCCTGGGGGCACTTTGGTATTTGACCAGCCTACACGTGTCCGCAGCCTAATTGGTCCCGTCGTGAGGGAACATTGACCGTCCAGTGGGACATGGCCGAAAGGGACATGAGCCGTGTAGCCGCTTATTGCATTAAATGGAATAAGTAGGCGCCGGACCGAGCCGCATTGAATGCGTGATGGGGAGCGGCAAGTGGCCTGTCGAGCGCAGTAAGCTAACTTGCTCGCAAGGCTTGACATTTAACCGGGAAGCAAGATGTGCCCGCGGTCAACGCTGTGCCCGCAGCCAAAGATATATGACGCGAGCACGGCTGATGCGGCATGACTCATGCGGGCACGGATCCAATGAGCAGTGGTCCCAATGGTCCTCGAAGAGGACGATGCGAGGAGGACACGGTGCTCGACCACAAGGGCCCATTTGTCCGCGGTCTTCCCTCCAGCGGTCTAGGAACCGCCACGTCACCGGTTCCTTGGGCTAGACCGAGCGCGGCCCGGCCCAGATCCGGCTCATCAATGGCCCCTAGCTCCAAGTGTGATTATTTATGGTCCGAGTGAGGAGCTACTAGAAGCTCGGTTTGCTCCAATTGCTCCTCGAGCGAGCACCAGCTGTTTGGCGTTTTCCTTGTTTGTTGCTTGGCCCTACGGGCCAAAGTGGAACGTTCGGGAGGCACCAGCTGAGTGACACGTGGTCCTCGTACGGCGTGCCTCCCTTGCTAACAGCGGGCCCTCGCGTATGAAAAGACGGGTTAGTGGTACGTCGTGGGTACGTGTCACCATCCAAGGGGGTAATAAATGCAAAAGGTATTTAATTTTCGAATTTTCAAACGTTTGGAGACTGCTCAGTGGTCCGAGGTAGGATTTGTGGGCGAATTAATACGGGTTAACGGGTTAACCCGTATAGGTAGGCCTTATAAATACCAAACCCTTAAACCCCAAACACTTTTACCGTTTCCAAATATTCAAAGAGCTCTAGAGAGAGAAACTTCTTGCTGCGAATTCTTGTGCGGCAACCGTTCTCCGAATCTACCCTCAAGCTTTCTTTTCGTAAGTAACATTGGGTGCTTTCTCTTCTTCATCTCCCTCTATTTTTCTTTTCCCTGTCTGGGTTTTGCATAATGACCACTCGAGAATTTGGACCCCGCCGTCCCGTAGAACTAGGAGATGGATCCACCCCTGATATCTTTGCCGTCTGTAAACGGACCGGTGGTATCTTTAGGAAGGTAGGATTGGGGTGGATAAGGCTATCCCTTAGGTGTTTCCTGTTTTTCTCGTGAGAGAGATGATTGGGGCCTTTTGTCCCACCCCTGCTGTGGGAGGCCAAGAAGAAGTACATCTACAATCGTAATGTATCGTGCCGGGGATCACCGAAGGCTAAGAAATTTTGTAATGGGGGTTTTGTGCAGGTTTCCCGCGAGAGAGATCGTGCTCGAACGCCGTCAACTTGTGAGGAGAGCGATCCGTGTCCCCGAATGTATAACCGATTGGGAAAAGTGTGAGCTAATGGACCCCGAACAAACCAATGCCGCGCGGCACCGGCAGACCCGAATGACCCTCGATGTCCCGCCCCGAGGATCGTACTTCCCACCGTGGTGCCCGCGGCCCCCGGTGCCGAACCCATCAACTAAGTAGTAGCGAGGAGCCGGAGCCTCTAAATTTTGAGACTATCGTAGGCGGGAGGATGAGGATGAAGTGACCTCTCGCCCGCGGTGATGCCACCGGGTCTCTTTGGCTCGACGAGCACGGAGACCGAGGAGGACGACCGCGAGGTCGAACTTAGGAGGTCATGGGACCTCTAAGAAGGCCGCCGAGACCACGAACATCGTGGATGCCTTTTCTCGACCCCGATTCCGAGGAGGAGGTAGCCGAGGCCCCCGCCCGCAATAAAGGCAAACGGCCACCGCTGAGGCGAACCCCGGCTACGGCCGCGCAAGAAAGCCAAGGAAGTGGCTATCCTCAACTCGGGAGGAGGATATTTATGAGGTTTATAACGTGGACCGCAACGCCTACCGTGTCCGCACCTTAGACACGTTCCGATAAAGCGGGAAGGATAAGTTGAGGCAGTGAGACAAGAGCCGATGTCCGCGAGGATAATAGTGGCCTTAGTTTTCTATGGTGCTCAATTTGAGAATGGCCCGAGGCCGCCCTCGATCCTTTCTACTATGACTTCCCCGGAGTTCAACCGCCGCTCCCTACGAACTCCGACTCCCAATGCCATCGTGGCCATTGCTTTCTTTTATAGCCGTATGCAGATTCTTGGGCTTTGAACCCACCCCGGCCGGGCTCTACGCTTACTATCGAACCAAATTCTCCGCGGCATTCCGGGCTCAAGGCTAGGAATTTCTACCAAGACCTTCTCTCCCCTTCGAACAAGTTTGACCAATGGAACCAGAAGGATATCCCGGTCATCGAGTCTAGGCTCGATGGCCCTTTTCCAAGCCTCGCAGTCCATCCCGATGAAGGTGTCCGCTAGCAGCTATCCTGACTCCGTCCTTCTGCCGATGCATGCGCACCGCCATGTAGAGGCATCTCGGCCCTTTACTTGGATAGCGGGAGGAGCCCGTTTATGATGTAGGCACAATTGTAGCGGATGAGCCCTTATCGATCTACTCGGGGGTGGCTCGCAGGAAGGCGCCCCACATGCCCCCGCAGTAGCAATAGAGTCGTTGCCTCGCGACCCCGATTGGAGGGTGCACGAGCACTACCACCTGAGGCGGATTGTAAGACCCGCATGCCGGGCGCCGAGTGCGATCCTCCCGAACTTATCTGCCTCTAACCGTTTTCATATAACCGTTGCCAATTTATCTTTATCTTTGATTTTTGACTGCATTCTAACCTTTTCTCTTCCCTCCAGAGTAGATCCAGAAGAATACAATTTCTGATGGCTCCTCCACTAAGTGCTGCCCAACTGAAGGCCAAGAACATGAAGGCCAACAAGGAAGCTGCCCTGAAGAGGCAGAATGAGATGGGTGGGGTCCCCACTAAGGATAAGACGGTGCCCGTCAGAGCGTAAAGACGGGGATCCCCTTAGCCTTCCCAAGACTATCCCTACTACGGGAATCTCGCTCCACCCCCTGCGGTCCTCCTCCCTCCAGCTTCTAGAGGCTCCCGCTCTCCCCGGCCGCACCATTCCTTCCGCCATCAAATGGATTCTCAAGAGAAACGAGAGGGATGGAGAGCAGTGGACAGGACAAAGGAAGCCGCAGAAGGTCTGGGGATGCTCCTCCTCTGACTCATGATCGCCTACCGCTGCTTCAGCTTCTTCTCCCCGTTGGGGGCACTATCTCGCTCTGGCCGTTTATCCAGCTTCCTCGACCACTCGCGAGGAGACTCGGCGGTCAGAAGAGGCCGTCCGAGGTGTCTCCCATCACCGGGTGGATATTTATGCCCTAACTCGCTAACGCATCCGCTGGGATCGGCCGGCGAACCGCCTATACTCTCCGGACTTCTACAAAGGCATAGTCGTCGAGGAGAATGCCTCTGCCCTGGTGGGGGATATAGGCCTCGCACTGACCGAGGTAGATGCTCGCTTGATCTTAATCTTTTGGCTTCACCACTTTTTTCACTGTATAACTTTTGATCTTTCTGCCCGCAGGTGAGTAATAAGGTGTCACGCTGCGTGAAAGCCGCGACACTCGACCGCCGAGGTGGAGAACAAAACTTCCATCTGCGGCCAAACTTCGTGAGCCGGGAGGAGGCTCAAACAAGAATTGGAACCTTGAACTCCCCGCCGGAGGACAAGGAAAGTGGCCTTCACTCGAAGGAGAATGATTTGAAGTGGCTTCCAGAGAGGATGACCCACTCGAGAAGGACCTCGAGAGGATAAGGGGTCACGGATGAGCTCCGCGGCACAAGAACGAGCGGGAGCCCGAAATAAAGAGCTCATGGCCAGCCGGATGCCGCCAAGGCCGATCTCGAGGCTCGGGAAGAAGGTGGACGAGCCGTCCGACGAGCCGCTCCCCTACAAAAGGACGGAGGCAGAGGGAAGTCCGCCTCGACGATGTCCGCAAGGAAGCCGCGGAGGAATACAAGAACTCCCAAGCTTTCAAGGATCGGCTCGTTGCCGAAAAACCCGGCTCAAGATGAGGCCGGGGTTCTGACGCAAATAAGGAATTTTGCGGCCACTGCAAGTTCACCGTGCAGAGTCGCCGTAATTGGCTCGCTTGTTGCTACGATGAAGAGTGCTTGCCCGGGCACGCACTAGTTCCCTTGTCCGAGGACGAGGTCAAAAGTTTGAGCCGTCCGCCGCGCCTCTCTCGCTCCCCGCGGCGTAAGTGACGGCTCTTAGCCCGATCGCCGATTTGGATGAACCGCGGTTCGGGGATAACCCTATATCATCGGGGATGCCTTGGCCTCAGTTCTTCCAAATGGGCCTCGCCATAGAGATCTTTTTCCTTCGCGGGCAGCCCAGCCCCACCTCGCCGAGCCCATCTCTCGACCCTATAACAGAGATTCTGATGACCCGTCTTCCTTCCCCAACTCCAACATCGTAAGCGGGCACGAGTGGTGCCGCCGGGAGATCGGCAGATGCAACCAAGGACCAAGCTCCTAAAGTTTAGGATTTTTTGCTTTTTCTTGTTGTAGTAGAATAGGATCTCTTTTTGTAATAGTGTAGGAATTTGTAAATACTTTCTCCATCATTAATAGAAGCATTTTTCTCAACTTGGCTCCTTTATTTTTATCTTAATTGCTTGTCTCGTAGGCTATTTTGAGTAGTTTGGCAATCTTCGAGCATCTTAATACTTGCATTCTTGCCTTACCACTTTTTCCAAATGTTTTTGACTTGTAATTAACTTTATACTCTCCTTCTCAAGAGCCTTTAAGAGGCCCTTTCGCCCGCATTTTTTTTTTGAGTTTTCCTAACTCTTTATTCAAAACCCTTAGGTTTTTGTGAGAGTCACCTTATTCTTCTATGATCGCGTTTGTTTAGCCTTGTGGCAAAGTTAGGGGTCTTGACCCCGCCTTGTCTATTCGCTTTGTTAAACTAGTTTGATCACTCTCATCCATTTACACTTATTCCCAGCCTTGCGAGCCGCGGTGTAAGTCAAAAGTAGCCAAGGCAAGCATACTTTCATGTGGCATGCGTAAGGTGGCCGCGAGGCTATTGTCCGCGCAATGTAAAGGTAGGAGCATATTTTAGCATAGAGGCCCTTTAACCCCCGGCATCTCGTATCCCCTTATTGGAGGTTCTCACTTATTTGACCCTTTATTCAAAACTCCTTAAGGTTTTTCGTGAGGGTCTCGTGGCGATCCGGTGAACGGGCTTATATGTAGGCCTTTGTCACATACAGCATGCGAGTAACGGCCCTAACGAGGTCCTTCGCGCAATTAGCGGGTCCGGACTTCGTGTCATTGTCCCCCACTGCAGTCCGTAGCACGGGCATCATGGCCTTTGCACCTACGTTCATCTATATCCACTTATTTTTGGTGGTGTCACGCGAGCAGAGAGAGTCCTCCCCGCGATCACAGCACGGATCGTAATGGATCTTTGTACATATATAGGCACGCGGATCCTTAGATCTTTGCGCATCGTTAGCAGGAGCTCATACGTTGGCTCTTGAACTCACCGGCATCCGCACGCGGCATCCACCTTAGCTTTTGAGGTCAGTGGGAATTGATTTTGCATCAAAATATGATGATAACTTCTCCCTTATATATATATAGTCTATACTCCTTCCAAAAATTACAAAAGACTTCAAAAGAAGTATCTCTTAAGGTGGTCGCTATTCCAGAGTGCTTAAGCTCTTCTCCCTCTTTTCGTCGCAACATATAGGTGCCCTCTTTGACTATCTTTGTGACCTCATATGGACCTTCCCATTTCTGGGACAAATTGTTGAAACTGTGTCGGGTCCCTTGGACCTCTACGCTTCGAGTACCCAGCCTCCAACCGAAAAACTCCTCTTATTTACTCTTTTATCATGATGCTTCTTCGCTTTGTTTGTAGTTCACCATTTTTTCATGTGCCCGCATTCTCTTTCTTCGAGATCGTCCTGTGTCACACCTTCGTTTGCCTCGCTTTGAGACTCGTCGAAGTATGTGACTCGTACGAGGGTAGGCTACCTCAACCGGAGCCATCGCTCCGACCCATACGTGAGCGAGAAGGGAGTTTCTCCCGTTGAATTTCTTATCGTGGCGCGGACAACCCACAATGCGATCCGGAGCTCGTCCAACCAACGCCGTCCTCCTCGTCCTTCCAAATTTTTCTTTAAGGCGCTAGACTAGCTTGTTCGCAGCCTCGCCTTGACCATTTCCCCGAGGATAGGCAATCAAGGACTTACGCAGCCGCACCTTCATTCTCACACATTCAAGCAGCCGAATTTTGCGGAGAATTGGGTGCCATTATCTCGAAATTATTGCTCGGGAACCCCAAATCGACAATAGATGTGGTCGTGGACAAAACCGATAGTGTTATCCTCGGAAATAGTGGCCAAGCCCTTTGCTTCCGTCCACTTGTAAAATAATCCACGCCACCACAAAGATACTGATGCTTCCTCTAGCCGTTGAAATGGTCCAATAAGATCTATCCCCCACGTATCAAACGGCCACGATGGTACTACCAAAGTCTCGCTCTGCTGATGGTAGTCTAGTGGATGTCCGCAAATCTCTCGGCACTTATCACATTTTCTAACATACTCCCGCGCATCCCTTCTCATCAGGGCCAAAAGAATCCTTGGAATTTGATCTTGTTCGAGAGGGCGCGAGCACTGGATGTCCGCCACAAACTCCTTCATGAACCTCATAGAGTAAGTTGGTGACCATGTGAGTCTTAACACATCTTAGTAAAGGCTTGGTGAATGATCGCCGAAAAGCACCCCATCGAGGACGAGGTATTTCGCGGACACCGTTCCGATGGCTCTAGCCTTTACCGGATCCTCTGGGAGGGTTTGCTTCTCGATGTAATCCTTCATTTCATCCACCCACCCTTACTTGATCCTCAATATTGTTTATCTCGTATTCGATCTATAGCAGTCTCTCCGTGAATTCAATCTGCAATTTGTCTCCAACTCACCAATTTCTTGCTCTGCTATTCTTGAGAGGAGGTCGCCTTCCACATTGTCCTCTCTCATGACTTGGTTCAAATTTCATAGTAAGTGAAATTTTTGATGAGGGTTTTTGCAAGGTCACAAGATCGAGTTAGTACTGGGTCGATAGTATCATACTCCCCTAATTTGATTAACTATGAGCCGAGAGTCACTATTGATCTCAATATTCCGCACTCCCAAGTCTCTTGCCAATTCCATGCCCGCTATAATCGCTTCATATTCAAACTGATTGTTTGATGCCTCGAACTTGAATCTTAAGGCCCTCATAAATTTCTCCCAGGCGCAAGCGGGTGCGTCAGTATGCCCGCTCCACCGATTAACTTGCTCGCGAGCCGTCCACATATAAGGTCCACACCTCTTCTCGGACGCTCCTCGTTGAACAATTTCGTGCTCGGGCTTTTGGGTCATCTTCTCGATTCTCGCTCGCTTTCTTTTTCCGAGGTCGCCGTCCGCCAATTTGAATGATGATTCTACTACAAAATCAACTAAGGCCTGCGCTTTGATTGTCTTTCTGGGAGTAGGTGATCCGGAACTCGGTGAGCTCTATAGACCAAGCTAGCATTCTCCCCGAGGACTCGGTTTATGTAAAACCTTTCTAAGCGGGGCCTTAGTTAGTACAGCTTATAGGATGTGCGTAAAAGTAGGCTCTTAATTTTCGAGCGTATACAAGCAAGGCGTAAGCTAACTTTTCTATATTAAGATAACGCCCTTCTACGGCGGACAATGCCTTACTTACATAATAAACCGGTTTTGGGAGTTATTCTCCTCCCTTACAAGAACAACAAGCACGCGTATCAAGCAATCTGCTAAATACAGTAAAAGCTCTTCTCCGGCACCGGCCGCCGAGTAGAGGTGGCCGCCCGAGGTATGTCTTGACTTCTTCAAAGCCCGATGGCACTCTGCTCCATGTAAATTCATCGCCTCTCTTCCCTTTCGAGAGTTTTGAAGAAGGGGAGGCATCTCTCGCCGACCGCGAGATGAAGCGGCCAAGCGCGGTGATGCGACCATTGAAGTTTTTGTACATCCTTCACGCAGTGTGAGGTTTCATGTCTAATAGGGCCTGGATTTTCTCCTGGATTAGCCTCTATCCCTCTTTCGTTGACCATGAATCCGAGGAACTTGCCCGCCTCGACCCCGAAAGCGCACTTAAGCGGGGTTTAGCTTCATGCCGTTATGGCGCAAGTTTTGAAGGTTTCCTCCACATCGAGCTCGTGGGAGTTTTCCTTAGTTTTTATGACCATGTCGTCAACGTAGGCCTCTAGATTTCGCCTAGTTGGTTTTTAAAGACCAGATTGACCATGCGCCGATATGTGGCTCCCGCATTTTTAGCCCAAAGGGCATCATAACAGCGAAGATGTCTTGCCCGCAAAGAATGGAAGGCTACAGAGCGGACATCTTCAGGAGCCATCTCGGATCTGGTGGTAGCCGGAGTAGGCATCAATGAAGCTTAGAACTCGCTGTCCGGCCATGTAGAATCCACCAACTGCCTACGCGAGGAAGAGGGAAGCAATCTTTGGGGCATGCCTTGTTGAGATCGGTGAAGTCAACGCACATCCTCCATTTGCCATCGATTTCTTAACCATGACCACATTGGCCACCACTGGGGTAGGAGATCTCCTTTATTATCCCCGCTTTTAGCAACTTTTCCACCTCTTCCTTGATGGCAATCTCTTTCTCCTGGGAGAAATATCTCGGATTTCTCGGTGAATGTTTTGAAGGAGGGGTCATCGTTGATTTTATGGAGGATCACGTCCTCGCCGATGCCTTCGCATATCTTCCACCCTCCAAGCGAACACATCGCAATTTGCTCTAAGGAACTCAATAAGTATCCTTCTTTCCTCGCTGTGAATTTCCACCCAACCTTAACTCGTTTGCTCGGGAAGTGGGGATTGATTACCACCTCCTCGAGCTCGTCGTTAGGTTCAAGGTCGCCGATTTCACGATTGTGCAGGAGTCAATGATAATAGTTGGGGTTGACTCCGAGCTTCGGCCGGTGTTGCCATTGAATATATGATATCACGGTCAATTTCCCTCTATTCCTCGATCAATATAACCTCCTCAACAGGGCAAACTAACCGCTTTGATTTTCTGCTCATCTTGAGCTCCACCTTTGTGGAATGGAAAGAAAGCATGCCAATTGGTACGGTGGCGGCGGGAGTGCAAGGGCTTTCCCTTTGTTGACTTGTCCTCGCCTTTTCCCTTTATTATTTTGTCCTTGCCCTCTATCTGCGCGGGATGTCCGGCCTTTCTGTTCTTTCCTTTTTCCTCCAAAGGTTTCTGAGGAATCTCCTGGCCGGTTCTTGATGGTATGCAACCCCGCCCGGGTGTTAAATTTCACCCTTTGGTGGGGACGGACGCAACTATTCCCAATTCGGCTCGAGCAAGCTACGCCGAGAATGGCATTGTATTGGGAAGGAAGATCGACCACCATGAAAGTTATCTTGGCCGTCTTCGTACGGGTTTTTCTCCAATAGCTACGTCAAACACAATCGTCCCCTTTACCCTTACAAATGGTTTGTGAAGCCTTCGAGCATGCCCGCATACGGAGCGAGATGTGCTTCCGTCATTCTCATTCCAATCAAAGTATGGTAGTAAAGTATGTCGCGGCGACTCCAAGATCTACCAACACACGGCCTATGTTTGCCCTGGTTGATTCTCATTCCGAGGGTGAGCGGCCGCGTGGAATGAAAAAGGGTGGAGGCAAGTTCACTCCTTTTGAACCCAATTTCAGCTCTTCCTCACGGGGCCGGGCGGGGATGGAAAAAACCTTCTCTAATGTCCGAATTTGGAGAGACAATCGCTACTAGCTGGGAGGTTCCTCCCCAACGAAGTTAATGTCATAGTCCCCAAAATCGTCATCATTATTATCTCTTTCATTCCCTGTCTGGTCCCCTCGTGTCGTGCCCGCCGCCGATCATTGTTATTGGGGGCAGATTGTTTCCTTAACCCACTCGGGTTAGCTCCCCGTTATTAATTTTCTCGCCGGATTACTCGCTTCACTGAAACAATCCTCGCCCGTGCCCGTGGTCGTTGTGAAACTCGGAGATTTAAGTCTACTCCTCTCATTCGCTTTCGAAGCATGGGGGAGGAGGAGGAAAGTCTGAGGCTCTCATGATCACCACCCTGGGTCGGTGAGCTCGTATAAACCGTTTCGCCACGGCCTTTTGAGCCTTTCTGATCCCCGCCTCGTTTTTGCCCCGATTATTGGCATGAGCGGGCTCCGGTGGTCTCCGGACTTGGCTTATCCTTTCTTTCGCAGAGCTCGTGGAGCGGGCACACTGAGGCTCTTCGGCGGAGGCAATGGCCGATGCCCTTTCATACATTTCCTCCACTCGATTTAGGTTTGCTGGAGGCAAAATTCATTTTGAGGAAGGAGTTACCGAGGCCGCCTTCAAAACATAGTCCGATGTCCCCTCGTCCCAGTCCACAATCTCCTCGCTCACCTTCCCCGAACCGGATATATAATCTTTTGTAGGCTCATTTGGTGCCTCCTTGACACCGGGACAAGATCTGTTTGGTCTAGCGGAGCACGCTGCTCCGGCAAAGGCATTGAGGAAGAGGACTCGAATCGACCGAATGACCGGATACACCGGGCTTGAGGGCTAGCATCCAAGATAGGGCCTCGCCAGAAGGTCGCAGCCAAGCTTTGCACATCACCGACTCATCCGCGGAGAATAAAGCCATCTCGGCCTCAAATCTTCCCATATGACTCTTGGCATTTTTGGATCCGTCATAGGTGTCCATCTCGGGGGGTTTCGCCTTCTCGGATCGGTGCCCGCGCAATTTTATCGCCGAAGGCGTCCATAGTGCGGCCACACTTCGGGCGACCTTCGATGGGTTTCCCACATCTTCGCATGAATTCCACAAACTCGGGGTTCTCGATCATCAACCTGCTTTTTAGCTCGTGGAGTCACGGCCTTCTCCTTGGCCTGAGCCAAGGGTCTCGGCTTTGGACTTCGCACGGTGATTCGATCGTGCCTCTTCCCCTTTCCTCGCTATCATCTACGCACCACGCTCCGTCTCGGCCTGGCCAGTTCCGCGGGCCAAGTGGCCGGGTCAACCCGGTTTGCCCCCTGACTAGCAAGCGAGTGTGCGGGAGCTCGCTGGGAGAACCTTTGTGACCCTTGAGGGAACTGTAGCCCTCCATTGGCCTCTATTTCAAATATTTCCATCTCCGCGTCGTTGATGGCCACGGCTTCCGCGACTCGCCTGATTTGGAGGCTAGGATTTCCTTCCTTCTCGTGGATCCGTTGCGGGAAAGTGGGGTGGCCGGGATTGGTGTTTTTATGCGAGCTTGGGGAGTTTTTGGGCTAGTGTTTAGTAGGGCTTGAGCTTTCTCAAGACGGGCTTCCTCGGTTAACCTGTGGAGAACTCGCTGGTGGGGATTTTTGAGGCCGAGAATGGGCCCCCATTCTCGTTGAAGACAGAGTTGGTTTGCCTTTCCCTATTGTTATTGGAGGGTTCGGCTTGGTTTTCCTCCTCTATGGTTAAATGACCAAAGCATTTTTAGAATTTGAGACATGTCACGTAAAGGTGAAAATAACCGAAAAGAAGTGTCTTTTGACGGTCGCTTGTTTAGACTACAAGGTGTGTACGAAAACAAAAGTTTTAAATGGGAAAAACTTAGTGACGTAAAATAGAAGAGCCTTTCGCACCGAATTTGTTTAGGACACGTGAGGTGCCTTGAAAACAAAAGATTTTTAACGAGAAACGAAAGAAAGTCTGGCTTCCGGCAATGGAACCACTGATGACGCCACAGCTTTTCGGGGTCAGGAGCGGTTCAAGGATATCTGGCTAGGATATATTCGGTGGTTTTGTGTACCTAGATCACAACACAAACAAGCACCGTTAAGGTCAAAGTTGGATGTTACTCCAACTCAGCCGTCTGAGAGTAAGAATACCGAGTAATAAGGCTTTGAATACCTTTGGAGCGTGTGTGTGTGTTTAGGTTTAGAGAGTAAAAGAGCTTACTCAATCAGTATATGGAACTTACCTTGCCCAAGGGGTAAAGGCCTTCTATTTATAGGCAATGCCACGGTGCTTGTTGAGGTAAGCACGAGATCACCCTGTGGGCACTTTGGTATTTGACCGCCTACACGTGTCCGCAGCCTAATTGGTCCTGTCGTGAGGGAACATTGATCGTCCGTGGGACATGGCCGAAAGGGACATGAGCCGTGTAGCCGGCTTATTGCATTAAATGGAATAGTAGGCGCCGGACCGAGCCGCATTGAATGCGTGATGGGGAGCTGGCAAGTGGCCCTGTCGAGCGCAAGCTAACTTGCTCGCAAGGCTTGACATTTAACCGGAAGCGATGTGCCCGCGGTCAACGTTGTGCCCGCAGTCAAAGATATATGACGCGAGCACGGTTGATGCGGGCATGACTCATGCGGGCACGGATCCAGCGAGCAGGGTCCCAATGGTCCTCGAAGAGGACGATGCGAGGAGGGACACGGTCTTGACCACAAGGGCCCATTTGTCCGCGGTCTTCCCTCCAGCGGTCTAGGAACTGCCACGTCACTGGTTCCTTGGGCTAGACCGAGCGCGGGCCCGGTCCAGTAGATCCGGGCTCATCACTGATATTTATATTTTGATTCATGTCATGATAGCCGACCCGAAATCAAGGCTTTGTTGTTGTTGTTGTAGAAATCACTAATGGAGATTCTCCATCAATCAAGGTTGAAGAATCATGTGAAACTCTATTCGTTTGTAAGATTAACCTCTCAAATTAGGTTCAGAAACATTAGATTAACAACTAGCTTCAGAAAAAATAAAAAATAAATTAACAACTCAGGTGGTTGAGTGGAAAGAGTAGTTAGCTTGTTGTTCAACTAAATTAGAGCTAAGTTTGCTGTTTTTTACTTCTCATTCTCCAAGGTCTTCTTTGGTAGGCTTACTAAATATGCCCGCTTGATTCCTTCAGAAACTCAGTCCAGATTTTCCAAGTCCTCTGAAAACTATTTCCTCCGTCTCTAGATGTGTGTTTTCAGTTTTTTAAAGGAAATTACGGAGGTTGACTTTTATGCCCTTTTAATAGCACTTATACACATAAATACTCTTAATGTGCATATCATTTCAAGTGTAAATTAGGACATTATAATTTTAAGGCGATTGTTCGAAAGTGGACACTTATTTAGAGACAAAAAAATTAAAAAATAGACACTCATATAGAGAGATTGGATGGGAGCATTAGATCATAGTAAAAAAGTGCCTAGCATTGCTTTGATGCCTATTTTTGTCATCACTCCTCAACTCTGCAGTCCATATCATGACAGAGTCATTAAGCCCATTTTTGTCATCATAAACATGATCAAACAATACAAAAAAAGGGATTTAAATATTTCTTAATAGATTTGACTATCAACTGCTAACCTTATTTGAGGTCTGCTTGATGAAAAGACCTGATCTTAGCTATTTCATGTCCATACCCACAGATCATTTTCATTTTATTCATTTATTTTTATTTATTTGCGAAAAGGGCAATGCCCCTTAGTTTTTTCAAAAGAAAATAATAAAGGTGATGGGTGGCTAGGCCTGAAGAGGGGGGGGGGGGTTACCTCAAAAGGAAAAAGTGAAAGCTTGCACTGAAGAAAAAAAAGAGAGAAGGAAATAAAAAGAAAAGAGAAACCTCAATGTCTTTTACTGCCATACTTCTTCTGTCCAACCCTGAAAGCCATATGCTTTCAATGAATTGAGATGAATCCATCATTTAGGTGGTGTTTGATAACAACAAGCACTAACAAACATTTAATGCTTGTTGACGAATGACAATCTTAGAAAATTTGAGGCTTTGTAAGAGGTTTTGTAAACAAGCTATTGTCAATCTTCATGCTTAGTGGCTCTTATTAGACAAGTGAGAATATTGATACATGTTGGGTAAGAGAAATATGGGATGATTGTTTCAATTCAAGTCAAAGGTTCACCTTTAGTTTGAAGTAGTTGCACCAAAGAAAACCATTCAACAACAAGCATCAAGTGCTTGTTGGTGCTTGTGGCTATCAAACACCACCTTAAGACTATAATAATCTTTTTCGATGTTTACAATAAACATTGCTGTTCATGCTTATTCAAACTCTTACAATCTCAAGGCTACACATTCTTCTACTTATTCATTCACTCTTTTCATAATCCCACAGGCGATGGTAAAAACTTTGCCGATGATGTAGCAGTTGATGCAGAAGGTAATGCATACATCACTGATGCCCAAGGAAACAGGGTTTGGAAAGTCGGGGTGAATGGAGAATTCCTATCAGTGATAGAAAGCCCCCTCTTCCGTGCCAGAGAATGGTACAAAAATCTCTTAAACCTTAATGGAATAACCTACCATCCAAACGGATACTTGCTAGTTTCCCACACCCTAAATGGCAATCTCTTCAAGATTGATATAAAGAAAGACAACGAAGTGAAACAAGTGAAGGTCGATTCGTTGGCAATGGCAGATGGAATAGAGCTCTTATCTCCCACCAAGCTTGTTGTTGCTGGAGCCTACGGTGCTAAACTGGTGGAGAGCACTGACGATTGGGAGACGGCTAGGATTATTGCCAGGTCTCCGGTGCTTAAGCGCCGGTTAGCTACTGCAACTACGGTTAAGGATGGGAAGGTATATATTAACCATGCTCTTGGTATAGGGTACCCCAAGAAGAAGCATCTTCTTGTTGAGGCTGTATTTTATTAGATTGTTTTTTGCGTTTGATAAAAATTAAAGTAGCTTCTAAGGAATTTGTATTGTGCACGGGTATTTGTCGGTGGTTTTCGAAATGGAATAAGAGAATTTTATTTTGGGACGGAGAGATTACATATCAAATACAGATAATTATCTCAAATGAAGAGCTATGAGAATCATTTTAACATGACATTGACCTTTTCATTACCTCGGCAAAGTTAAGAGTTTGATTCCCAACAACTTAGTTGGAATTCTTATACTGACAAAAATAAATACTCGCTCCGTCCCGGACACTTTTTTTTTTAAAAAAAATACGAACAAAGTTTTGAGTAGTAATTTTAAGTTAATATAGTTATCATAATAAAAATTTAAAAATAGTTATTGATAACAAATTTTAAATTTTAATTAAAATAATTAAATTATATTAAAATTATTGTTGAAAGTTAATGAGAATTGTTATTTACCCCCGCAACATTACTTAATACCCCCGCATACTAAGTTTACCCAACATTCAACACTAGTCACACCACCCCTCTCCCTATTTTACTCCTTTTTTTTCATTCATCGTCTCCCTTGCTCCGCCATCTTCTACCACCTCAACAAAACCAATAAATTAGCAAATTCAAACGGGACATAAAACAATTTTGCAATACAAAGATCTGAATTTTGACAAACAAGCAACACCGCCAAACGAAAAGAAACCCAATCAAAATCAAATTCGAGAATGAACAATCAAAAGGGGATTAATAACTCAGGTAGTTTAAAATAATAGGGAAAAATCATATAGAACGTCCAATTGAAATCGTACGAGACAAATTAAAGGGGGAAAAGGGGAGTGAGGAAATTGGAAACAGAAGCTGACCTAGAAGTGGTGGCAATGGAGACGAGGTGAAGAAGATGAAGTGGGTTTACGATGTTGGGCAAAGGGTTGTGGAGCTGCGTTGGATTGGGGGACCTTTGTGTTTCAATTTCTTGGTTATAAATCTGGGGAATGGTTTTGTTGAGGTTGAAGAAGATGGCAGCGATGAATGAGCAAAGGAGGAGACGATGAATGAAAAGGAGGGGGTAAAATAGGGAGAGTGGTGGTGTGACTAGCGTGAATGTTGGGTAGACTTAGTATTGCGGGGGTATTCAGTAATGTTGCGGGGGTAAATAACAATTCTCAAGTTAATTGGTATTAAATTCTGAGAGAAATGAATAAGGAGTAGAAAGAAAAAACATGGGCGAGCGAAGGCATGATCATATTCATTGCCCATTATCTCCTTAAACTTTGTTTATTTCGAATGTAATGGTTATGGCATCACCTTTTACTCCAAATGGTCCTCCATGTCAGGTCAGGTCAGGTGAAACATGATTTCATTCTCCAATTCTCAATCTTTTCATAAATAAATTTTGGATGAATAAAAATCAAATACCAATTTCTTTATTTGCTTATATATACTAGATAAAAGAAAACATGGATTAAGTTGTAGTTTTGGTCATTTGCAGCTCCCTCCCCTCCACATGCAGCTCTTCTCTGTCAATGGCTGCTCATTTTTTCTTTTTCTTTTTTTCTTTTTTTCTTTGTCAATCTTCTTTCTAATCCTCTTCTCCATTTCGGTTATTCGGGTCCCCCACTCTGTTAATCAAGAAACCAGGGGCGGATCCAGGGGGGGCAGGTGGGGGCACTCGCCCCCCCCAGCGGCGGAAATGCAGTGGAAATTTTTTTTTTTTTGCCCCCACCATATTTTTGTTATATATATATATATAATTAACTTCAAGATTAACACCAATGAGTAGTTTGGTTCAGCGGTAGAAGGGGTGAAGTTAAAGTCTTTGGTGTTTCTTTCAAATCCATGTTCGAACCCTGCTACCTACATTTTTAACAGTTTTGTCTTCCATCTTTGCTATTCTTTCTCTTAACAGTTTTGTTTTTCTCTTTCTCCTAATTTCCTCACATTTTTTCAATCTTAATTAATTCGTTAGGCTTTTCCCATTTTTTTTGTTTTTGGTCTTTCTTCCTATTATCCCAAGTTTAATTAGCAAATTTGAATTTCTTTTATGTACGAGTAATATATTTTAATAAATTGTTTGCGTTAAATACTTCAACATTATTTCAATCGCTCTTTGAATTATTTACTTTTATCATTTTTGTTAACTAAAATACATTGTATTTAAATGGATCAGACCCATTTTTCTTGTCCAATAGAAATTTTTTCGTGTAATCTTGCCCCCCCCCCCCCTCGGCCAATTCCTGGCTCCGCCCCTGCAAGAAACCCATTTGCATTTGGGTTTTCACCACCAATTACACGGCTCAAGAGTTGAGATATGGGTTTCTGTTTCTGACCCGCACCCGTTTTAGGAGGCCGGTGAATGTCTCCGAGGTTTCAAGATTCATGGCTCCTCCAAGAAAGGGAACCGAGCCTGAAATTTCAGATGGGAAATCTCAAAAAGGTAATGCTCGGAATGGCAACTTTTTGGGTCTCAGTGTAAATAATTCTGTTTTAACACCTGGGAATAATTTTGTTTCTGATAAAGATTCAATTTTTGAGTCTCGAAATGGTAAATTTTAGGGTCTTAGTGTGAATAAAACTGTTTTGAGACCTGAAAATAGAAAAGATTCAGTTTTTGAGCGTAGAATTGGCAGTTTGAAGGGTATGAAATCTGATGCTATATTTGGGAATACAAGAGTTTCAAGAAGTGACAAAATTGAAGAAAAGGGGGAGATGTGTTTTTGATGAGAGCTATCCTTTGTACACAAGTGCTTCATGTCCTTTTATAGATGAAGCTTTTAATTGTGAGGCTAATGGGAGATTGAATAAAGACTATATGAAATGGAGAGGCAACCTCAAAATTGTGACATTCCTAGGTAATGCTCTACTTAAGTGCATGCATATGTGTGTCTTTGTGTGTGTGTTGACATTCCAGTGTAATTCTTCAAGATTGTGTGTTATATGTGTGTTTATGTGTGTGTGTGAGTGTTTCTGGTAATGGTCTACTTATGCTCTGCTTGAGTGTAATTGTGTGTGTGTGTGCGCGCTTTTAGTTTACTTGAATTTCTTGTTCTTGATTATCAGTTTAATTAACTTTTCAATTGCATTTATGGATTTGCATTCAACTGTTAGGTTCAATGTTGAAGATTAATGGGAGCTTGTTATCTGGTTGGTTCAATGCTACAAAAATGCTGGAATTAATTAGACGGAAGAGACTCGTTTTCGCGGGTGATTCCATAAACAGGAATCAGTGGCTATGTTTATTGATGGGAGCTATAAAAGATCCAAAGAGAGTCTACGAGACTCGTGGTCGAAGAATCACCAAAGGCAAGGGGAATTACTCTTTCAAGTTCTTGGTGTTTTTCTCAACATTATCCGTCTTTGTATCTGCCAATGTGTTGCAAATCTTAATAGTGCTTGCATCCGTTTCTCCTAGGATTACAAATGCACAGTAGAATATTACGTGACCCATTTCTTAGTCCATGAAAGTAAGGCGAGAATTGGCAAGAAACGTGTGCAGATTCTACAGCTTGATACTATTGATTGAGGCACATCAAGGGGGAAAGGAGCTGATTTTTTGATCTTCAACACTGCACATTGGTGGACACATGAAAAAACAAGATCCGGGTGAGTTTTATAGTTTTGAACTCTATAGTTCATCTTTTGAGGCCTTGCTTGTTTCTTGGTTAACTATTTTTTTCTTTTCCCGCAATTCCTTGACACATATAAGATTGAGTGAGCATCTAGTACGAGATTGAATTACTTTCGTCGAAATTTTTGAGTCACCCCTTACAAGATTATTGACAGGTCTAATTATTACCAAGAAGGCAACCAAGTCCATCCTCAACTTGATGCAACAATAGCTTTCCGGAAAGCTATGATAACTTGGTCATCATGGGTTGATAAATATGTCGGAGGATCACAAAAAACAAAAGTCTTCTTTCGAAATTCGGCTCCTTCCCATTTCAGGTTATTACATTATACTTGCAGAAGTTAGATATTACTCTCTTCATCCCCTGAAAAAAAGTCGCTATTTCTATTTTCGAAGTTCATCTTGATAAGTTTGGAGGGCATATCTCTTGACTCCTCATTTGATGTATCATATGCTGAGGTGAATTTCGGTTGATTTGATAGGGGAGGTCAATGGAATGCTGGTGGACATTTTAGAGAAGCTTCTCGACCTCGTAACGATACCCTAAGCATGAATTATCCAGAAAATAATATGATCATAGAAGAGATCATTCGACAGATGAAAACACGTGACTTTCCTGAATATAACCAGCTTGTCAGATTATAGAATAGATGGCCATCCATCAATTTACGGAAGGAGGCCTGGCCCCTCAGGAGGTGAAGATTGTAGCCATTGGTGCCTTCCTGGTGTTCCGATATTTGGAACGAGCTTTTATATTTCCAGTTGCGGTCAAAGGTTGGAGATGGTTACTTATAGTAAAATTCTAAATTTTCACATTCCGTTCGTTTTGTACATGATGCGTTTTTATAGTCACAGTTCTTGAATTTTAATAGTCCTAACTCAATCTTTATGAACATTTGTTGCTTCCATTCAGTCGAAACCTCTCTGTTTCACACACACAATACACACACGATACCGATAGAAAATATTACAGTGAGATAAGACCCTGTCCCCATGTCCTCTATTCTAGCAGTGATCATAGTGAAGTTCATGAATTTCAATTAAAAAAACAGAGAAAACCCCTAATTTCACAATTAGAATAATGCCCCCTAACATCACCTCTTTCTAAATTTTCACTTAAACTTCCAAGCTGAAAGAGAAATAAGTGGGGTTCCCTTCCAGCCAACAAGCAAACTCTTCCCATTATTTTCAGTAGTGCAGGAACTCCCACAAGAAAACTGCTCAAAGACCAAGTTAGCTTGATACAAACATGACTCACTGAGACCAACTTCAACCATTCCAAACCTTGCAAAGAACGATCTCCAGACTTCAATCTTTACGTCTCTAGTAATCCTTTCCTCCCCCTCAGTCGAAACTATGTTTCGGATTGCTGCTGCGAGGTAAAATCCTTCCACCGTCATTCTATGTTGATGATGTCTGGTCATACAAGCTCCCAAGCAGTCGAAAAGTGCACTGTAAAAGAAAAGTGCTTCTGCAAAGCGATTCACAAAAGAGGTAGAATTAATGTTTGCTTCCACTTCAGTCACCACAACAACAGAAGGCTTGATCTTTTCCATTACACCCATCAGATGTTCCAATCGATCAGGCCTCGAGATCATTGTCCTCAGTGCTGTATGCAAATAAACAGCCACAACTTCACCAGCTTCTATGTTGAGATCTTCTTCCTCGAGATCTTTCATGTCCAATAGAAAAATTAACTTAAATGAGAAGGTCAAGCTCAAGGACTCGGCAAATCTCTGCAGCCTCATGCCAGTCTCCTCAATCATGTGTCTCTCTCTGTTTCCTATGACTGTTATCTTAAGTAGCTGAATGGGACTCTTTTGTTCTACAAGATCTTGCATCAAGGCGGTCCAGTGGACCCCGCTCCTGATATTAAGATCAATAAGATGGATCTTGTTTGCCTTTGCCACATGATCCATTATGGTTTGAATACCTGTGAATTGCAGCACTTGACAGAAAGGAATTTCTTGGTGGCATGCCATGAATGTCGAAGTCGATCCCAGTTCCAGAAAGACTTCATTGCTTTGGACCTGTTGGAAATAGATCAGGTATTGGAAAACTTTATTCATTGCTTACATAAATTTGGGGTGGAATCAACTAGAATTATAAGTCAAATTCTAACATGACTTACTTGTTTTTTCAACCTCTTTGGCATGACGATTCCTGTTTCTGATTCAATCTTGTTTCTTAGAGCTTCAGCAAAGTAGAAAACAAGTCTTTCTACTGGACTACTGTTGTTTGAGGTGAGCCACTCACAGCGGGTGAGAATTTTGTTGGCAAGATCATATTGCTTACGGCCTGCCTTTTCTGCTGCAGTTAAAAGCTGGTAAGCAAGTTCCACCTCTCGTGTTTCATCCAGAGACAGGCTAGAGAATGCTGAAGAACCATAAGGGTGGATAAATATCGCATAGCCATTGACTCTATTGGAATAGAAGTGTATGTACTTTTCTGCAGCCAGCTTCATGAGGTCTTCTGTGGATAACTTTTTAATTTCCTTTGCATCATTGTTTCTTAAATTTCCATCTTCCAATTTCTTGACCCCACTTTGATAATCACCAAGGAGATTTTGAGATGTTATAGAAGGTAAGTTAAGGCAGTTGGGCTTCTCTTTGAGGGATTGTTGAAGGTCAGGAACTGGAATTTTGACTTGATCCTGGTCAATAATGGACTGCAGGGAAGGATGGTGCAGGTTATTCTGGTGTAGGTCACATTGAGTCCAGTAGTCTAAGAGGGACTGCTGTAACTGAGAGATTCCTATGTCCGAGACGTTCTCTAGAGGGGACCCTTGAAACATAGGCAGGTCTTGATAAGAGATTAGTTTTAATAATGAATGTTTGACAAGCAGAAAGAGATTAGTTTTAAAACAAGTAATGCAGATTTGGCAACAATGAGGAAAGAGAGTGGTGTAGCTGTAATGGTGAAGTTTTTGACCTTAGCTGATAAGAGACGACGGGAAGAGGCTAGATAGATGGGCATAGCTGATAAGAGACGGCGGGAAGAGACTAAAGGCTAGGTATAACAATTAGACATTTTCATTGTTTAGATCAAAACAAGGGTCAGATCAGATGGGATGAGAGTTGTTCATAAGAAGTTCAGCCAACTAAAGACTAAAGACAAGCCTCTGTTTGGAGTTGTCTTACTATGCCAATGTGTTCCAGCCCATGATAGGCTTGCTCTTGCTACTAAAGTTAGTGTAAATAAACTAAGGGACCGGCCAACAAAATCTTGCCTTTCTTCTTATTACCATCGAATCTGTAGGATTTTTTCTCTTAGTTTAATTATTTCTCCAAATTCTAGGTCCTCATATCGTTGTGGCTTTCCGTTTTATTATTGAACAGTTACGAATTAGGAGTCAGTGTTAACAAAATTTAGGATTGACTCTGTTTTAGGGTTTCATTTGGACTTATCACTGCATTGCACAATTGATCTCATGTTGTGTCTTGGAGGCATGCCAAATGGCCGTTTGAAAATATGGTTGAGCATATCCGATGATCCTCCTCCTCAACATTAGCAACCTGAGCTTGGGCATGTTTTTTTCTTGCACCCTACAAGATTTTGCAAGTAGCACATATGTCCTGAACCAAACACATTTCTTAGTTAGAAACGTAGTGTTGACAGCCAAATAGAGATAAATCTTTGCCTACTAACTTCATATACTAGCCCTCGAATTTAGAACCAAACATGCGATTCCTTGTTCCTCTCCTTTTCGATTACATTTACAACTTAGATTATAGATCTTGAAACATTAGAAACAATATGAGGAAATTTTGATCTGGTATCTTTGATCAAGTACGAAAAATGAATATGGAATAGATTGCCCTAAAATTGTAAAGAAAATGTCTTGGATAACCAGTTTAGACTTTCTCTTCAGCTTCAATTGGTTCACTAGCAGAATTATGCCGTTCTACCCTTTTACAGAGCAAAATCATTCCAAACCAGATAATCCCCTTCACAACCCTTACCATCCCAATAGTGACTGTTAGGTAATACAACCACCACCCTATAAATGCTGCCAACCCAACACCGACATCCATCTCCCTCATCAGTTCGGCCACCACCACCAGTGACTCAACCTCCTCCCTCAACCTCCACCACCACAGGCTTCCGAAGCTGACGGAAATCAGCACCCTTTCAACCCACTTTTCCTCCCTTTGGAACCCAAAAAGTGTGTCATCCACCACCGGCTTCACCCCTGTCCTCAACCAGAACAACATCGTTTCATGCAACCCCAAGAAGAATATCAGTCTGCACACGTAACTTCTTCCCTTACCAAACTCAAAACCATCAATCCCAGCCCCAATACTCCCTTCAATCCCCAACCCCACACACACATGTAACACGCACAGCATAATCCAGGCTGCATACAGCCTCGGCCTCAATGGCAGAGAAATCCTCAAGAGGCTAGTGTTACGACCACTGCTCAAGGCGTGAATAAGAGTAGCAACAGCGATGGCAGAAACAAGTGCGTGCATAGGATTGATTGGGTTGGCGTAGAGTAAGAGAGAGAAAACGGCAGAGGGATGGAACTGGGGGGCCGTTGGAAACACATTTAATGCGAGCAGATAATACGCAGTTGAGAAGCGAGCTAAGAGGAGAAATGAGAGGGGAAGGAGAAGACTGAAAAGGGTTGTAGCCAGAAGATGAAAGGTATCCCTCAAAGTATCAAAGCTTGAATACTTGTGCCATAACTTGAGACCCATTTTGAGAAGTAAAATTATAAAAGGTTAAGGGATTATATAGTGTATAATATTATTAGGAGATATAGAAAAATGTCAATAATTTTGAGTGGTTTCCACGACTTAGTAGTGGCCAGGTTGACATATTATGTGTAAGGTGAGGGGGATGGCGTAGTTTCATTATCAGAGTTAGGAAGGAAGTAGATGACATGTCCATGGATTGGAAAGGAAACTCCTAACTGTCATCCTATAAACAAAATTGACCTTTGAGCATCGATAAAGAATTTATTTGATATATGTTTTTGTAGCCCAAAATTGTAAACCACTACAGACGGAGACGGAGACGGAGACGGGCCATCAATATTAGGTTGTGACTATTATAATTATAATTATAAATGTTAGGCCTACTTGTTTTAACATCAAAAATATTTAGTGGACTGCAAAATCAATTAATCAATAAGCAAGAGCCATCACTACAGTGGATGGAGGCTTATAACATAAACAACTGATCCCATTTTGTTTAAAAAAATTTTTTTTAAAGAATACCCCATTTAATTTAAAAACAACAAAATCATAATTCAAAATTTTATCAACAATTCAAACATAAGGAATTTGGTAATAGAATAAAGGATGGTTAGACTAAATCAAATTATACATGGGAGAGATAATTGATATGAATAACTTAATTTTATTAATAAAAAGAGATAAATATTTATAAAAGAGCAGGAGTGCTTCCCAAGCAATTATAGATATATTAAATAAGAAAACTATACAATAGTAATCATATTAGGAAAGTAACTAATATAAGATTTAAAAGAATCTTGAAAAGTGATGAGATGAATCGGGTTCTAGCGAGCGGATGGAGTGGGATATGTATATGGTGTATCAGTGGATGCGATACTGGATGTTAGGCAAGTTGTTAGTCAGGTTGTAAGGTAATTTGTGAGACATGTTGTTAGGTAGGTTGAGAGGCATGTTCTGAGACAAGTTGTAAGACAGATTGTGAGGCAGGTGTTTGAACATGAGGTTGATCATATGGTGTAACAGGTTGTTAAATAGGTGGTGAGTGGAGACCATAAGAGACCAAGGGTAGTGATGCACCTTGGGTAGAGGCTAGATGAGGCCAAGGGTGGTGGTGCTAGGGTGTGGCGGAGGCCAAGGTTGGTGAAGGAACTTGACTATCACTACTAGAGAAAATAATTTTAAAGACCATTGAAATGGTCTATAAGTTGCATATATGGTCTCCAAATAAGAAAGTGGAGACAAATGTCGTGGTCTCCAATATATGGTCGCTAAAGGAGACCAACACTGGTGGTCTCCAATCCGCGACGACGGAGTCGTATCGAAATCTGAAGCTGGTCTGCATAATATGTGGTCTCCAAGCAGGCGCGTGTGGTCGCAAGTTTAAATGGAGACCAACAAAAGTGTGGTCGCGACTATAAATGGAGACCAACAACATCAAGTAAAGGTAGAGACCATAAATGGTCTCTAACATTTTTGGAAATCTTTTTTAAAATAAATTTAATCCATAAATATATATTTTGAAATATATATTAAATCACTTTACATATAGATTTATTTTAATAATTTTAGATTAAATATAACAAAATACTTTTAAATATTAAATTAAACAACTCATTATAAAATAAAGATAACATTACTCTAAAATTTATAAAAGCAACATTCAATTTTTTAAACAGAACATAAACACAAACTACTGTTTGTTCAAGTGATATATAGGACCATAAGGTAATATAGTTTCCAGTATGGCACCAACAAAATAAAAGTCATGATCATCACAAAATAAAAAGTTTGTTTCTAAACTCCTCTTCCACTGCCAGCTCTTCCATAATTTGGATCTGTAAGCATTTCAAGAAGGGAACCATTTTCAACACCGACAGCAAATGTATCACTTCTACAGCCATTGCCACCTCCACTTCCATTTCGACTTCCACCTCCACTTCCATTTCGACTTCCACCACCTTCTTCACTTCCACAACCACCTCTTCCATTATTATTTGGCGAGGCTGAACTCTGACCACTCTGTGGTTGTGGTAATAGTTGCATCTGTTGTTGTTGTAGTTGTTGGGGCGGAAGGGGCGAAAGCATACCTAAAGACCATTGGTTTTGCAACTGATGTTGGAAGGAGCCACTAGCACCCGTCATCATCAGACCTACAAATGTAAAGAAATCTGGAACAATGAATGAAACATTATTGGAACAAGATGACTACCACTCTGTCTCCATATAGGGACATGGAGCCAAATGAGAATTATTAACTTACAACAATAACCAAGCAAACATCAGCCTCATAAGTATACACAAACAATAACCAAGCAAACATCCAGTTTTTAGTTTCTGTTTCAACTGCTCAAAAATTCACAAACCATATTGTTATTAAAAATTAATAACAATAGAAGGTCTATACTCCCTCCGTCCCAAAATGGTCTTCCTATTTGCCCTTTATGATTGTCCCAAAAAATTCTTCCCATTAAATTTTAAATGTGCATGATTTGTGAAAATAAGTGTTTCTATCCTTAAAAAATTTGAATTGTCAAATGAGAAAATCATTTTGGGATGGAGGGAACAAAAACCAAGTATCTTCAACCAAACAAAAACATACATATAAAACAAACTTTATAAACTAGGTTTTGAAAAGAAAATTCAAGGGATCAAAAAACGGCACTAATTTAAATCAAGCATATACTATTTCATACTATTTCACTTTGAAATAAAACTTTTTTTTGAAGGGAAAAGTTGTAAATCCTCAAATATATAAACCCTAACCTGTTGAGAAGGACAATACTCCGTTGTAACCGATTTCTTTTCAATGACTTCCTGTTACAAAGTCAAAATTAGAAGAAAACTAACATTAGATGAAGAAATTAGACTATGATTAAACCCTAGCCTGTGGGTGGCCAGAATTGGAACAATTTATACAGAAAGAAGAAAGGATGAAAGAAAAGGATGAAAGAAGAAAGGATGAAAGAAGGAAGGATGAAAGAAATCAGACTTACCGGAAACCTACCGACTGCGGGTGGCCGGAATTGGAAGTGCTCGAGCTCGAGCCAGAGAGAAGGGGTGAATTTTGGAATGACGGAAGATTGGGGAAAATAATTTGGGTTGGATTATTGAAAATTATATATCCCAATGTAGAGACGATTTGGTCGTCTCGAAAATTTCTATAAGAATTGGAGACGAGCAAGTGGTCTCGAAATTTTCTAAATTTCCCGCGACAAATTTTCACCATCCCGCTTTTTTATTTTATTTTTATTTTTTTATGTTGGCGACAAACCTTGGTCTCGAAATACACGAATAGTCGCCATGACAAAATTAGGGGCCACCTTGTGGTCTCCATTTTTCCCAGCCCTTTAATAACTATTTCCCGACCATTGGTTGGTAGCCATGTATAAATTTGTGGTCTTTACTTGGCGTCCAACATTTTGGTCTCCAAATCTTGTCTCCAAATTTTTTTATTCTAGTAGTGTATAGGGGTTTGTGCCAATGTTGGTGAGCACCGGATGGAAACCATAAATGGCGAAGGGTGGTGAGCACCGGATGGAAGCCATAAATGGCAAATGGTGGTGGCGCTTTGTGATGGGGAGGCCAAAAAGACGTTATGAGGGGTGGAATGTTGATCCGCCTATTTGAGAAGGGTGATGGCGGTGTTTGTGAATATGTGTTTCAGTTAAGGGTGGGTGAGCCAAGGGTGGTGGTGGTTTAGACATCCCAAAAGAGTTGAGCCGCCACCATATCCAAAAGGATATTATTTTTTCGAACTTTAAAATTACAACTAGAAAACGTGACCACCGGAGATTGGCTTTCATTTTAAAGTTAAAAAATGTATCTCCGGTAATGTCTCATTGACATTATTGTAATAATGTCAATGAGTATACTTGTTGCTTCTCAATATACTGTATTTAAATAAATGGCAGAGACACAAATGGAAATCATAATATCAGATGCATAACACAACACAGGGCTTCTGATTCTGAACAAGAAAGACACGTACATATATACCTGAATCTCTAGCTATTTCTATTTCAGTCTGTTGACCTTGTACTTCACCAAGAGGGAGGCTGATGGATCATTATTTAAGGCTCTATCTTTTTCCTACAGTTACACATATATAGGGAAGAAAGATAGCAACGTAGTTCATCAATCAAAGAGGAACGTTAAAGCAATTAAATATAGTCTGAGGCTGAGCCCAGAATACAATTACACAGGATTTAAAGAAATTTATTCTAGCCTTGTAGCAGAACCCACTGCCCAGGACCAGGACCAGGAGCAGGACCAGCTTGTTGAGTTGAGTGCATCAAGGGATTAAGAATTATTCATGCCTGGTTACCCATGTATGAGATATAAAGTTTAGGATACTTGCTTCGAGCTGATTGGATACCCGTCAGGATGGAGGAAACCCAAGCAACGAGGGGCTGATTCACATCGACCACAGGGAGGAGCACCAGCGCCACCTTCTGTTGCAGCCACAGTCGATACGAGCACTACTGAAAGCAGTTTACTTTCGACCCTAACGGCCGGACAAATACGACAGATAATGGAGATCCTGGGACACCAATCAAACACTTCACATGGCCCTGCTGCAAATATGGCAGCTAATTTTTCTGGTAAGACAAATCATTGGATAATCGACACAGGGGCTACAGACCATATTGCATGTAAAATTGAGTCCATGACAGACATTCATATGAACCCAAATATACCTCCGGTCCAAATTCCCAATGGAGATAACGTACCAGTCCATGCTTTGGGCCGCGTACATCTTGGACATAATTTAAGTCTTGATCAAGTCTTGGGTGTTTCAAATTTTTGCTTTAACTTGCTGTCAGTTAGTAAATTAACCCGAGACCTTAATTGCATTCTAATATTTGGATCTGATTTTTGTGTGATACAGGACCATAGTTATTAAAGGCGAAAAGCGAAAGGCGGGCGAGAGGTTCCTAGAAAAGGCGAACGATGAAGCGGTTGAAAAGCGGCCGAAAGGCGAACAAGACGGTAAAATCGAACAAAAAGACTAGTACAATAATATATATGTAAAATATACTAAACAAAGCTTAAACATGTTAACAACAAGAATTTTGCGTTAGATAAAGGTCATAATTTCACATGTAATAGGAACTTAACACAATTAAAACACCCCAAAAGTGAGAATTCTTTGACAAAAGTGGTATCGGATTTATGACTTGGAAAGACGGATAATTTATGTCTCCCGCGATGTTCAATTTTTTGAAGATATATATACACTTGCAGTTGAATCTAATGCATCGGAAAAGCTACTAGCAACCATTTCACTTGGGCCCAAAGTGTAATTGGCTCTACAAATGTTCATAGCACACTATCAGATGATGACATTACCAGCCCACTTTGTGAAGCACAATCCACTTCTGATAATGATGTTCAACCTATTACTCATTCTCCTGGCCCCTCATAGTCTGAAAACATACTCTCCGGTTGATCAGTCCCCAAGCATTATCTCCGAACCATCTTCATCAGAACCCAATGTGTCCGAGCAATCCACAATAAGCCCATCTCATGAACCCTTGCCAGAAACCACTGCTGCAACCAATGTTTCTGATAATCCACGAATAAGGCGATTACCAAAACACTTGTCAGGATATCAGTTTACTTTGCCACCTTCCCTGCTCCCGTCTTCATCAGATTCGCACTCTTCTCCCCATTCGGCTAACTCAGCGGTATATCCTTTGTCTCATACTATTTCTTATTCCAAATTTTCTAACACTCATAAAGCTTTCTTAGCGGCCATCTCATCAGTCGATGAGCCGACATCCTTTTCTCAGGCCGTGAAACACCAACACTGGAGAGATGCTATGGCACGAGAAATTTCTGCCTTGGAGGCAAATCAGACATGGAAGCTTGTTTCATTGCCACCAGGAAAACGTGCCATTGACTCAAAATGGGTGTACAAAGTCAAGTTCAATCCTGACGGAACAGTTGAGAGATATAAGGCGCGCCTAGTTGCCAAAGGATATACTCAAATAGAAGGGGTCGATTTCCATGAGACCTTCGCCCCAGTTGCTAAATTAGTCACGGTTCGATGTCTCATTGCTGTTGCTTCGATGCGCAACTGGGAGCTTCATCAATTAGACGTTAATAACGCTTTTTTGCACGGTGATCTTGAAGAGGAGGTCTATATGAAGATACCCCAAGGATTTGCCAAGCAGGGGGAGCAACAAGCAGGGGGAGCAACGTGTTTGTCGTCTTCAAAAATCTCTTTATGGTCTCCGACAAGCTTCCCGTAATTGGTATCATAAATTCACCCATTCCTTGCTTGAGTTTGGTTTTATACAATCTCCTTCCAACCACTCTCTGTTTACACTTAATCAACATGATTGTTTCATCGTCGTTCTCATTTATGTTGATGACGTGATCATTACGGGCACAAATCCTCGAAAATTTCTTGGTTGAAACGATACTTGGATGACAAGTTCCAAATTAAGGACCTTGGGCGGCTCAAATATTTTCTCGGCCTTGAAGTTGCCCGATCTCCTAGTGGTATTGCATTGAGCCAACGAAAGTACGTACTCGACATCCTAACTGAAAGTGGTCTCACCGGATGTAAACCAGCTAGTACATCCATGGAGCAACATCATAAACTCAATCCAGATTCTTGCAAACTCTGTGATGATCCAGGCCCATAACGCCGGTTGGTTGGGTGCTTGCTCTATCTTACGATCACACATCCAGACATAAGTTATGCGGTACATATCTTGAGTCAATTTATGCAAAAGCCACGTCAATCGCGTTTTGAGGCTGCTCTAAGGGTCCTTCGTTATCTAAAATCAGCGCCTGGCCAAGGCATTTTGTTTCCCTCCCAAAACGTACCTACATTGCGTGGTTACTGCGACGCGGATTGGGCAGGCTGCTCCACCACTCGTCGCTCCACCACTGGTTACACATTTTTTCTAGGCTCATCTCCGATCTCGTGGCGATCAAAGAAACAGTCAGTAGTCTCTCGATCCACAGCAGAAGCTGAATATCGTGCAATGGCTACTACGTCAAGTGAAATTATATGGCTGCTCCGTTTGCTTGCAGACTTAGGAATTCATCACTCTGACCCCGTGTCCTTATTTTGTGACAATCAAGCTGGTCCCCATATAGAAGCTGTACGTGCGACTATAATGTTTGCATGCATGTCATCTTCAACAGGACCACCACAACGTATTATTCTCTAAATTCCAACAACAAAGCTTCCATCACTATGAAAGACAAAAAGCACAAGTAACCGAATAAGCTTGAAATGAGTGTAATCAATTACATATTGAAATAGCTGACTGATAACACTCGAGAAACGCTCTTGCACCATTAAAGTATTTTTAAATAGAGATTAGAGAGATAAACTTGACCAAGAAATCTCGTACAAAATTGAACAGATAGAACAAAACAAACTAAAATGTATAATGTGAACCGGTTTGAAGAAAATACTATAACCATAAAAATATTTCAATAGTCAAATAAAAAAAACCAAACTGTCTTAAGTTGCGACTTTATCAAGAGCGCCGAGACAATCGTCAGTGACCCCCCTAACCCAGTCGTCAAATTTTGTGAGCTCGGCATCTTCTCCAACCATCTCCTCAAAACACTGCTGACAAGTATCAACATTGGTTGAAATTGAATTGATATCAAAGTTGGCCTTAAAGAGGTCGCCATCCTTTATATCTTGGAGGGAGTTGTTAATGTCATCCATAGCTGCTGCATAAACCTCATCGCATTGTTGAATGCATTCTTTGGTGGATGTGGATGTCTCTGGGTCATTGAGGCGTTTCTTAAGTGTTTGGCCGAATTCCTCAATCTTTTTCAAGGTCATTTGCATGTTGCCTTCTATAACCTTGGTCATTTGTGCCTTGGTGTCATGTGGAACTACGACAACCGATAATTGTGATTCTAGTTGTATATCTTGAAAGGATGATTGTGAGGGGACAGAGAAGGAGGATACATCTAAGAGGGGAGTAGGGGTGGGGGACGGGGCCAAATGAGCCTCAACTGCAAAGATGGACAATAGGAGGGGGAACAGGGCGAGAGGGAGGGCCATTGTCTCTTTTCCGACAGCAGAACAAGAGACAATGGAAAGCACGAGAGAGAGTAGAAGACGGAAAGGAGATAGACAAATGGTTGTTGGGATGAGGAATTTGGGGTGGACTTTAGGTGGTTTTATACATGTAAGAAATGGCTATCCACGAAAATAGGATTCCTGAAATAGCGATCACAAAGAAATTTTAATGGTTATTTTTTGATCATTTAAATTTATATGGTGGCGTCTTTATCTTTCAGTTTAAAATGCTTAATTTACTATACATTAACTTGATCATCTATACTTTGAAAATGTGTGTGTTTTTTTTAATGGAAAAATTAAAATGAAAATTTGTGTTTTTTCGAATGGATCCCATATAATCAATGTTAAAGACTCATCTCGCAGAGACATAGTTGGAATTTCAAACACTATAAAACAAGTTACAGGATTTTACAAACCCCACCCATATTGGAAATTTTCAAATCAAATATGGGTTTACAAACCAAAACCTAGATTTGAATTGAAATATGTTTTGGACTGCTTTAGATTCAGTTTGAGTAGTTGAATTAGGGACTGGATGGCAAAATGGCGGGAAGGGGTGGCGGTTGCAGCGGCTGAAAATGGAGAGACCTGGAAATAGGGAAGAGAGAGGGAGGTGGAGGTAGAGGTGCCTATCCGGTTCGGACCGGCGGTTCCTGTTCTGAACCGGTGGTTCAGCCAACCGGTTTGCCTTGAACCGTAACCGGACCGGATATAGACGGTTCCGGTTCACGGTTTCGAACCGTCTGTACATTCCGATTTTGAACCGTGATTTTCAAATAGTTTTCGTTGCAACTACATTAGCTCATCTGTTTTGAAAATCTTGAATCTAATTCACCTTTTACTTTTCGGATTTACATTTAGAACCTTGATAGTTGTTTAATTTGATTTTGTGTTGAATTTTCTGTTTTACCCTTCATAAAATGGTCACATCCTCACATGCATGCATTGAAAATGTCAATTTAACTGAAAAAATGGATGTTCACTTTTTACTTTTCGGATTTACATTTAGAACCTTGATAGTTGTTTAATTTGATTTTGTGTTGAATTTCCTGTTTCACATCCTCACATGCATGCATTGAAAATGTCAATTTAACTGAAAAAATGGATGTTGTTAGCAAAAAATATCTTAGACGAGCATCCAAAACACATGAGTTAATGTGGTTGCAATGAAAACTATTTTAAGTATAAAAACCAAACAAACCCTAAATGAATGTCGATTTCCAAGATTTTTTGTTCCAAAATGAATGATATACTCCCTCCGTCCCATTTCAAGCTTCACTTTTTGTCAAAATGGGTGTCCCGTTAAAAGTTTCACCTTTCCTAAAATGGCAAAAAAAAATTATTATTTCACCCACTAATTATCTCTCCTATTTCACTATTATACTCACAACACTTTTCAAATTTACTATTTCTTTCACTCATTCTCTCTCCTATTTTCAAATTACACTCACAACATTTTTCTTCCCACATACTCCCTCCGTCCCGCTAGTAACCGCACTGTTACTGTTTGCGCGGGGATTAAGGAAAAAATAATGATATAAATGTTGTGAGTGTAAAAGTAAAATAGGAGAGAGAATGAGTGGATGGAATAGTAAATTATAATGGTGTTGTGAGTATTAAAATAATGTAGGAGAGAGAATGAGTTGAGGGAATAGTAAAGATTCTTTGCCATTTTAGGAAGTGTGCGATTTGTAATGGGACGCCCAAAATAGAAAGTGTGCGGTTTGTAGCGGGAAAGAGGGAGTATTTCCTTAATTTGCGTAATTTGAAAAAAGTGTGAATCTTGAGCCGAGAGGAGTGAGTATATATTTAAAAAAAAAAATGTTTCTAAATTATTTTTTTCACTAGTCATTTTATATTTGCAAAACTAAATATGTTTGAAAATTAGAAAACAGGAATATTGATGCATTTTTTGTCATTAAAATTATAAAGATAACACATTTTAAAATCAAATTTCAACATTCATGAATTGAGGAAATACTATTTATCCCTCAATTTTTTTGTGTTTTCCTGGGATGTCCTATTCAGATGTCTTGTCATATACTCTGTAGAGATCTCAAAACGGCGCGGGAAACGCCGATCTCCTACTCTGAGATCGCAAAACGGCGTGGGAATATTCTCCGGACGCGGATTGTGCCCAACCCCGTCTTCTCCCGGAACCGTAGCTCTGAATCTGATTCTTCTCTCTACAGCCTGATGCGATTCGAACAATCTCCCTGTTCTGTCCATTGAAGACTGGTGTCACAATCGGTGGTTTGTACTCTCTCTTCCGTAATCCTCTCTTTCTCACATTCATTAATTCGACTATTTAATCTCTGAAATCTGTTGGAACATTTTTTATGGTTAATAGTTGATCCATTGTTAGAACGATTTAGGGTTTTTTTTTTTTTTTTTAGGAGAATGAGTGTTTATTTAAAATAGAGGGGTTGAAACTGCTTAAAACTTACGAGGATGGTTAACTCAGAGCTTTACTGTAGTACGATGATAGGCCTTAGAACAAGTTTGTTAGAGTTGCTCCATTGTTTGACATGTGATCTGGCTAATTTTTAATCTCTGAATATCATCAACCGTGGACTGTAGAGAAAGCTTAACCAATTTCCCCCTCCTGAATCAAAAGTTAGCCCAACTTTTTCAATCCAAGAGGTTTTATGGTTAAGAATTCTGAATCTTAGTTTATGAAGAAACAAGCAAAGTTTTTCGATCTCCATAACTTGATGTTTTCTTTCCCACTCCGTTTCACCTACAAACTAGATTAAGATGTTGGGAGTGTATAAATAAGCAAAATAATGCTGAAATGGAATAGACCTGAAAGGTTGTGGTTATCTAACAAAAACAATGGAGAAGCTAACCAATTTGGAGAATCAAAGAGATGGGAAATGTTGTTGAGGGGCTTGTTTGGTTGCTATCCTGTGGAAGATTTTGCTTCTTTTACTGAAGAGATAATGGTTGTTCTAGTAGAACAACCCTGCTCCACCCCACCCCACCCCACCCCACCACCAAAAGAGAAGAGGAAGAACTAAAAGATGGCACATCAACTCTTAACACTAGCTCACTAGTTGCTCTTGTTTCAAGTTTCAGTATATATTGTGTCATAACAACTTACGGAAATGTCTACTTTCTTTGCAGTCGATGAAACCGTTTGTTATTATACATTATGTTATCAACAAATAGTTTTTAAGGATAATAATACATGCATGTCCTTGATATTTCTTGGGACTTCTTTGCTCATATAGCTACTCAATTCCTGTTATCATACATTATGTTATCAACAAATAATTTTAAAATAATATTTATGATTTAAATTTGCTTAAATTATAACTCGGTCAAGTCTTACTCCCTCCGTTCCACCCGAAAATGCACAAAGTTAAACTTGCGCGGGAATTAAGGAGAGTATATAGTTGAGTAAGTGTTGTGAGTACGAAAAGTGATGTAGGAAAGAGAAAGTGTAGTAGAGAATAGTTATTGTGATTATAACAAGTGAGTCCCACGAATAAATAAGTATTAAAAAGTTTCTATTTTGGGAGTGTGCCTTTTTAAATTGGACACCCAAAATGGAAATTTGTGCCTTTACGGATGGGACGGAGGGAGTATAATTTTTCTACTGTTGCCTTAGGTTAATCGGGAGGAGTGATCAAAATGCTCCAAAATGTTCCCCACTTTGTACAATCTCCTGCCACTGAACTTCAAGAGATCCTTCATCTCCAAGATGCTAAGCAGGAATTCACTCATGAAATCCGATCAAAAGATACTGCAATACTCTCTTTCGCAAACAAACTCAAAGAAGCTGAACGGGTGCTTGACATCCTCCTTGATGATTATTCTGATTACCACCGTCTGAAAAGGTTAAAGTCAGAAAAGAGTTATGACAAATCTTCCACCATGACTGTTGCCACTCAGCTAACTTTGACCGATATTCTATCATATGCTCATAGAATAAGCTACACGGCCTTTGCCCCACCAGAATTTGGTGCAGACCAGGCTCCTCTCCGAGGTGCTCTCCCACCTACCCCACAGGAAGAGCAAATGCGTGCCACTCAGTTGTACAATTATGCTGACCTCAATGTTGGGATACCTAAAACAGTCGAGCAGGAGAAAGTTACAATTGAACCACTCATTGAAGCACAAATAGAAGCCAATCCACTTGCCAATCTGGGTTCAAAGGGTTTGATCCCTCCAAATATTGTTGTTCCGTCAGGATGGAAGCCACGTATGCCTGTGGATTTGCCTACAGACTTACCAATGCTACCGCCACCTGGATGGAAGCCTGGGGATCTAGTTGCTTTGCCTCCATTGGAATCTCTTCCTATTCTGCCTGGGGTTGAAGAGCAACAAGCTCGCCCCATCCCTGTTCCAGGATTTTCGAAGGCCTCTGAGCCTATACAGGTTCGACATGTGCAGCTTGATATTGATGATGATAGTACTAGTGATTACAGCAGTGAAGATGAAAGTTCTGATGATGAAGATTAAGCTAGCTGCTTTCTATTTTATATATACCCTTTTGGCTAACTAGAAATATGTTATAGGATGTTGTCATCTTATTTGTTAGGATCAATTTGTTGAACTTTTTGGCCATGACTTGATATACTGCAGGGACGAATCACTCTATATTGCAGAGTCCTATTCTAATTTTCTGCACACCATCAAAACCACAAGGTCCACAACCTCTGGTAGTATCTCCGTTTGTTTCAACGTAAAATGTTTTTCGAAAAATGATTTCCTGTAAAATGTTTTTCGGAAAATGAAGTTGTTTCCTGTAAAATGAAAATGTTTTCCGAAAAATGAGGATGTTTTCCGAAAAATGAGATAAACATATTTTCGGCTGTTTGAAAAAGAAAATATTTTCTGAAAAATATTTTTATGTGTTTAATGAAAATATTTTTCGAAATTTGAATATTATTAGATTAATATGATGTTATATTTTTATTGAAATGAGTGTCTTCAAAATTATATTTTCTTGAATTATTATTTTTTTTTATAAAAACTTTTTTTTCCTTTTCTACTTTAATTTTTCTTCAAACCAAGTGATTTTTTAGCTAATTGTTATAATGTAGATTTAAAAAAAAAAAATCAGGCTTAAAATATTATCCATCCACTTTTTTTACACAATTTTTGAGTTTATTATTAATAATTTATTTGTTAATTAAAAACTCCAAGAAAAAAATAAAATAAGAACTGAGATTTTGATTTATTGAACCATCTTCTTAAAATTATATATATATATATATATATATATATATATATATATATATATATATATATATATATATATATGAGTTGTACATGAAAGACACCATTTTTCGAAATATGTTTTATTTAGGAAAAATCCGTAAATCATTTTCCTTAGAAAGGGCGTAAAATGTTTTTCGGAAAACGTTTTCTCCATTTTTCGGAAAACAACCAAACACCGAAAAATAGGGAAAACGTTTTTCGGAAAACAACCAAATACCGGAGAATGAGTTATTTTACGGAAAACGTTTTCCGAAAAGCAACCGAACACCGGAAAATGAGGAAAACGTTTTCCGAAAAACAACCAAACACCTTAAAACGAGTTATTTTACGGAAAACATTTTTCGAAAAACGTTTTACGTCGAAACAAACGGAGCCTTAAAATGTTTGCTACTTTCTACAAGTGTAACTTCTCTTAAGGTGTGTACATTAAAGAGTGTGAGACTGAGAATGCATACTAAAAATCTGATGACCGTCTAATTGAATCTCGCTATGCTTTTGGGCATTTCAGCTCTTCTGTGGTAGTTGCTCTTGCTTTGCGTCGAGTGGCATTCGGACATGTCTCCAAGCAAGGTTCTTTGAGAGTGTCATCGTCCTCTGGCAGAGGTGCTAAAACCCCAAATTTGAACTGTCCAATTAGATCAAATCGTTAATCCTGAACTAACACGCAAAAAAGGATTGAATATGGCAATTCATATCTACAACAAAGTACGGAGCGGTAAAGATTTCGTTGCATTTACCTGACAGCTAAAGTCGCTGAAGTTTGGCTCCATCAGTAAAGGAACCCCCATGTCATCTTTGAAGAACGCCTAGAGCAGGTACATAATGCCAAAACTTAACCCTTCTATCAAATGCATCAACTAACCATGCTACAAGAGGTGTATCAACATTTGCTAGATCCAAGTCCAAGAACCAACTAACCTGTGTCGGGAGCTTACATGTATTCACACATATTCCCACACATTTACTCTCCTCGAGGTATTTGCATCTCTCAACAAACACCTGCATAAATGCCAACATTCAAATGTTTAATCACAGTTTTGGACTATTATAATCAAAATTAATCATATTATAATCAAAATTAATCAGACCATCTTTAGGTCGAGTTGACTTCAGCATAATAGAGGAATTAAAACTATTACCCCACTCATCAACGACGTTCCATCAGGAAGATCTACTGAGTTAACTGTGCATTTGCCCATGAGCCACTGACATGATACTGCAGTCACCCTTGCTTCGAGATGCAGAATGCACAAACTTAGCATCGAAAACACTAACTGAGCACTCAAAACAACCTTGTTTGGTCATTTCAAAGAAAGGAAACATACTAAGCAGTGCAAGAAAGAGGAACTCACCGACCATCATAGCAGCCACTTTGCCCCCTCTAATAGGTGCTATCAGCATTTTATAGAGCTCCAACAGTAATGGAGGGAATAGCGATCGCAATATTCGCACCTGCCATGTCAAAACAGATATAGCTGCGGGATCAGCATTGAGCTTAAATAGGTAACCATGCTATATTCTCCCAAAGATCCAAGTTTTTCAACTTTTGCTAACTCAAAATTAATTATATCCAGATTTAGATATACTGCTAACTATAAGCAGCTGACTATGGACTTCTCCATAACTTGTTTGCTCAAATTTTCTCAATGCTCGACTCAATGGTAGCCACGTGTATGACCTTATTCGGCAACCATACTAAGCTAAATTGAGTGAAATTTAAAGGAGAGAATCGAAGCCATATGCAACCATTTTGGGTGGGATTTGTGTATGAATTCTTTATTAAATATAAAGACAGAAGCATTTATATACCGCTGCTTCTTTGGTTTCAGAGTTGCTTCTGGCAATCATAAGACTGTTTGCGACTTCTATAAGTCCATCGTATCCAGGCTTCTGTGAATCCCTTCCAACCTCCTACAATTTCAATCAAACGTCAGAACTATTACACGCTTTAAACAATACAGAAAGAGATGCTCCCTCACACTTATACTTTTGGGGGAAATTATCACACATTTTCTACTTTTTTTTCTTTATCATTACAATGATGAAATTTCATGTGATTCAAACATTGTGAGCAGTAGAAGCAGACCTGGACCATTTTAGCCCGGAACAAATTGAGGAAAAGGTGATCCAAGACACCGGGCTTGTAATTGGGCTCTGCTTCATTTATCTGAGACATAGAAAGCATAAAATCAATCAAAAAATGAAGTCAGATATTAGTTAGCAAAAATAATTGCAGAATCTGACCGGTTGAGAGAGACACGAGAGAGTAGATGAATTAGGGTTTCTGAGTCGACGGCGTGGGCGTGAGAAAGAGGGAACATTTGGGCGAAGGAGTAAAGCCATCGCCTGCCTCCTTCTTTGGATGACGTTTTATTTCCCAATAAGAAATTTTTTTAGTCTAATAGGAAAGTTGCGGTAACTGACTAAAAAGAAGCCCTTCTAACAATCGATGTAAAATTGGGGATTAAATTTGAGGTTGTTTGCAAATATTAACTTAGTGCAAAGTTTTCAAAAATTAAAAGTGTCAAATTATATAAATTCATCATTTTTCTTAGTAAAATGTCATTTTCTAAAAAATTAAGGGCGTTAAAATTGACATATTCTAAGAGTTAAGGGGATGCATCCACTTATCTTTCCTACTCCTCATGTAGACGTCCAACGGCGGGTGCTCGATCAATCCACGCATTCTTAATTTCACTTTGTGTGGCATAGATCAAATTGTAAATTGTGAAATGCACCCTACATGAAACTTATCTCGACCATTGAGCATCAAAACAGGAAAATGTGATTAAATTTGCTCCACTCGCAGAAGCGGTTCCAAATTCTGCAAATTGGTTTTAATAATGTTAGTACAATAAAAATACTACAAATTAATAATGTCGGGACCGGTGAAATTTATTAATTTATAGAGTTCAAATTTATCAATAAATTGATAATTATTAATTTAAAGAGTTTTTAACTAATTCGAAAACATAACACCGAAACTAATGGATGCAATAAGAAAATTAGAGATGAACTAAATGATTTGAACTTTAAAAGAAAATAAACAACTATTGAGTCATATTTTCACTAAATTGTAAAAATTATTTTTTCAATTTCTAAATATTATTAATTTGTGATTTTCGCGAGACATAAAATTATAAATGGGTCTATCGAAAAATTATTATCTTGTGATTTTATCAATTTCTATATTTTTTTAACTGACCCAAATTGGGGCCGAATAAATTTATTATTTTAGAGAGTTTATTAATTTATCGAATATTAATTTAAAGAACTTGTACTGTATTTTGTCAATTTAGGTATAAAGGTAAATTAGTATTTATATTTCTATACATTTAAGTCACATATGCAAGAAGGTGACCGTTATCCAGTGATTGTACAAGACTTGTTTTGAGGTAGCTGTTCAATTACAAGTTTAATTGTATATCCCTCCACTCCACTCTGATCAAACACTAGACCTTACAGAAGTCTAGTGACCAAAAGATGTGTGTCCTAATGGAAGATGTGTTACATTTTCATTTAGGTTATCTCGTTTGAATAAGTAACATTTTCTTTTCAGTTAACGTTATGTATGATAAATTGACTATATAAACCTTCTTTATTTATTTACTTTTGCTTAGTTAATTTCATATTTTGTCTGTCTCAACCAAAATGCTGTATAAACAGGGTGGTACAACACCGGTAGGACAATACGATAGTATTCTATATCATGAATAAATAAAAAGCAATGCAATCAATTCATTAGGCATGTTTTTCTGCCCGGCAATTTGAACATAAGCGAACCAAAAGTTTCATTGATGGCAACCATTAAGCAAATACCAGAGCGGAAGTAACAAACTCATGCAGGTCAATCAGATAGGCGATAACAACAAAGAGACATTTGTGTTAAAAGTTGAAGTCTAGCATAGAAAGGGTTAGATATTCGGCTCTGCAAAATGCTACACTGATTGTATAGTCAACAAAGAAATGAATGGACAAGGGGGGAAATACACTTTACAGAAAAACTGTATCTTTATATCAACTTTAATGCACAGAATAGAAACTCATTGAAACATGGGCACTCGATTCCTCCTTCATCAACTGCCAGGTAAAAAGGAAAATCCTCAGCTCAAACCACACCAACAAAATGAGATGGAAATACCAGTAAAATGCTTCTTTGATGACCTTTGAAACCTTACAATTTGAGGGGGGAAACCATAAAAGTTGCAACTGAAAGGAGCTTTTGACAGAACACGGAGGCTTCTATATCTTCTGTTTTAATGTCACATTGATGATTCCGATGGGGGATTTGGGTCGATAATGTTCATCTGTGTCTACCTCCTCGATTTCCTAAATTGACATTGCAAGAGAAATTTTTAAGATGAAGCATAAGCAGTGTTTCTGGATATAATATAGATTTCGTTAAAGTACAAAGATACTGGAGACTTTCTCCATCCAGCATGGAAAGCAAAACTCTAGTGATAATATGCTGCAACAGGAAATATCCACTTCAAAAATTGTTAAGCGTCCCCACACCCCCTCCCTTTCCATGCCTCTACTTGTCCAAGTATATTACTCTTAAATGCCAAATAACAAAACCCAAGCATAACAAGGTTCATAAAGTCTGAAAAAAACTATAATCAAATCCGTCTCACCTATTTCTCCAAAATGCATGCAATAACAAGGCTATAATAGGTGGCTTATAAATGAACTCTCATAAAAAGAGAATGTTGGTGAAGGAGCAGCCTCATAGCAGATCAATGAAGGGTTGGAGATGTAGTTTAGCAACGTTTGGTAGTCATTGGGACCCAGGTAAACCTCTGCCTAGAGTGAATTAAAAGGTCACTTTGTGTTTGAGGTGGGGGGGAAGAACAGTAAAAAATTTCCAAGTTCATTTCCTTGGCCTTCAATCATCTCATATTACTCCCACATTAAAAGGTCACTTTGGATGTACAGATAGACCATTTACCGAAAATAAGACAGTAAGAATATTATAAGTTCATCTACCTGAACAACATCTTCTCCCTGAATGACCCGCCCAAACACATTAAGCTTCTCATTTAGATCTGGGATGGGAGCAGTTGTAATGAAAAGATCAAATCCTTCTTTAGCATGCTTGGCATTGGAAGTACCAAGCATGAATGCTTCATGCTTTAGACTGAAGGAAAAAAAGAAATAATAATAAATAAATTCAGTGACTAGTGAAAACAAGAGAAACAATATAAGACTATACAGGTATGAGGGTATGCAATGGTGAAACCTCGTATCAAGCTGATTATAGTGCTTCCCCCTAGAAGTCCATTCCTCAGTAACTCCATGAATGTCAAAATCACCTCCTTGGATAACAAAATTTTTTACTACGCGGTGAAATAGCATCCCTTTAAAGTGCCCCTTCTGACTGCAAAATACCTTAATTTTAATTCTTTAATGTGGTAGTGTACTAGTGTCAAAAAAGAGTACACATGCCAAAATGAAGATCCAAGGAACTTCTGAATGAAAGAGGTCCAGCAAGTCAAATATATCAACTTATCATATGAATAAAAAACCCTTTATAGCTTCTCAAATCAATATGACTACTCCCATAAACCACTGATCCAAAAACGGTTACATTTGAGGAGATGGAATGGCTGACTTAGCTACTACACTTTGATGGGATTTCGCAGTTATGTAGTGCTGATGAGAATCACTACAGACTCCCTTTCGTTTATGAACAACATCAACAAAGCCGTAGTCCCAAAATAATTTGAGATTGGCTAACATGAATCCTCATATGTCATCTTAAAAGAAAAAATGTGAGGAAAAAAGGGAGAGAGAAAAAAAGGTGGGGATAAAATTTGGAAGCTTTCGTTTAGGGCAACTCCAACAATAGGTATCAAATGCAAAATTTGATGCCTATGTTAGAAGTACTAGCACTCCAATAGAGAAAACAAAGGGTATCAAAATTTGGTGTGGTGAGCTTTTAGAAATTGTTAAACATAATGCAAGATTATTTATCATATTATAAATTATTAATTATTATGTTAAAAGTATTATTTACAAAATAAATCATTTAAAAAATAATTAATAATTAATTTTTGGTTTTATATAATTATTTATATAAAAAATAATACATTAAAATAATGATCATATTTTGAAATTATTTATCATGTTAAAAATATTAATAAAATTAATAACTATCAAAAAATTATTTTGACATAAAAAATTTGATACCTATGGCTGGAGATGATTTTTTGATACCATATGAATAGTGTTCCATAGGTATCAAAATTTGAAGTTGATACCTATGGAACAAGTACCACCATTGGAGTTGCCCTTATGAACATATCTTTAAAATGCTTTAGAAACAAAATGATGCTTCTGTTGGACTGATGGAAAAGGATAGCTTGAGGACTGGAACCTCTAAATAGTACTCCACATAGATGTTTATGAGGTATACGTGATGCGTAACTCATTGCTTATTTGATACTAAATCCATATTTGTAGAACGTTCATACAGCACACTACAGGCGTCAGCTACATGAACAGGTTTTCAAGCAGACTGTTAAGTAATAGAGTTCAACATTTACCAGGAGTCGATGAATTCCTCAACAACTTCAGGAGAACCTTCCTTGTAGAGTTCAACTGTTATTAAACCTTTTGAGGTGTTGAATATCTGTTACAATTATCAACATCAAACATGGAAAAAACAAAATAATGAAACGGGCAACTGCTGGAGAAGCCAGTAAAGGGAAGATTAGCATAATATTATGTTAAAATAATAACGAATAAATAAACTTTACAGATCTCTATCATATTTTGCAGCTTATTATATAGCAAATGCCTTAGAAAGCATGTGAACGTAAGAATAATAGACAGATTTTCAATGGTTACGACTTGAATCACATAATCTCTGAAGTGTATTGGCATCTCACTTTAGGCACCAATGCTTTGCAGAGTGTCCTTGCTTCCTAGTCTTTTGATCAAGACTAGGAAGGATCAAGTGTCAAGGAGAAAATGCTAGCAACATGTCACTGCATGCGAAACTTACAGCATATCTAGGGACATCAGACTTCCTTGAATCTGAGAAGGTATCATCAACCTGTGGCAGATAACATAATGGAATTATTGATCACAATCGGCAACCATTCTTCAAATTAAAAGAACTTGTAACAATATTTTTGATACTTGAGAAAAGCCAACCACAAATATAGAATTAAATAAAAGTTAATCCTCAACAATTACAGTATAGCTCAAGGATGGTGATGAAAGAAGAAAAAAGTAAACATAAAATGCAAGCTTTTAATCATTAGGATCAAAAGCGCAATTAAAACAGGAAAATAGATTAAATTTCAAGAAACATATGCATACCTCGTGAACTGGTAATCCACCATCTGTCTGAAGTTTTGACCTAAACAGATTGAGATACAAAGTTATGGAAAACTGAAAAGTGCATGCATAGTTGGTAAAGCACTTGGATAAAATAAATTATTTAACACCTAGAAAAAAGTAGTATGTGACTATCTCGAGTATTTAAGATATGTAACGGTAACATCATTAAAATGAATAGATGAGAGATTCTCTGATGACTAGCCTAACGAACTTTCCTATCCACAAAAGTTCTAATAAATATTTCATGATTATTACCAGTAGACTAAACAGTTGTGTCGTAATTTATTATGTTTTAGAGAACATAAGTAAATGAAAGAAAAACAATAGCATAATATGGAATGCAGAAAATGTGCTTATGGCCTAAGTTTACCCAAGAATAAATTGACAAACCTTTGAGACCAATGTCTGTACGTAGCAAACAAGAAAAACACCATAACAACAATAATTATGCTGTATAAGGCAACTGTTGGAATACTGATACGACTAGGAGCTTTCTTCTTTTTGCTTTGCTGCAGCAGTGCTTGAGGCTTAATTCTCGCCATGAATCTCACAAGATTCAATCAACAATCAGAGAGTAATGCAATGCAGACTGCAAGAAAGCCTGAGGCTAAAAAAAAAAAAAGACAAAGAAGAAAGAAGAAAAAGTTTACAATTCAAGTAAAATGTCTATACACACAAAATAACAACTTCCAAGTACTCCATCCAATTGCACATAAATGAGATGGAACCAAAAGAGCACTAGGAATATCACAGTGCACACAGACACAAAGCTTGGCATACCAAAATTTAAATACTCCCTATTAGAGCAAATGAGCAATATGGCAATATACCCAAATCTTCTGGTTGACTTCTCCTTGTTTAGCTTTAATATTTTCCATGTTTAATATTTGGTAGGTTGTATATTTTCCCATAAGGCATGTCTATTTCCTTATAGTAGAAATTCCTTCCATTTACTAGCGAGATACCCTACGTGTATATATATGTATGTAACATTGGCCCAAGATTAATACATTAAGCATATTTCTTCCCATATTTTCATTGTTAACATGATATCAGAGCTGGCTTAATAACCCTATCCTTAAGATCATTTTTCTTCAACCTTGAGTAGTATGGCTGAGCCAAGCCAAAAGAAAGCTTTGGATCCTTCGTCTCCATACTATTTGCATCCATCAGACAACCCGGAACAAGCTTGGCTTTATCGACGGAACTCTGACGAAACCGACTCAAGACGAGGCAGAAATCAGGGCTTGGGCCGCATGCAATTCAATGATTATCTCATGGATATTTAATTCCATTGAGAAATCTATCCAGCCAAGTGTGGCCTACATGGACACGGCGAAGCGCTTACGGGATGATCTGAAAGAGCGATTTTCCATAGGAAATGGACCACGTATCCATGAGCTTAAGGCAGCGATAGCCTCTATACGCCAACAAGGTTTGTCAGTGATGTCATATTATACGAAGCTCAAGGGAATGTGGGAAGAACTTGGTAGTTACTCTAAAGTTCCAAACTGCACTTGTGGTGTAGTGAATGAGATTTTGAAGGAACGAGAAGAGGAGAAGGTTCATCAATTTTTGATGGGCTTGGAGGATGCAGTATTTGGTACTGTTCGATCCCAAATACTAGGGATGGAGATTTTGCCATCTCTAAGCAAGGTGTATTCGATGGTCGCTCGAGAAGAGAGGCATTGATCAGTTGCAAGAGGAAAAGAAGAGAGGGTGGAAGTTGTTGCTTTGGCAGCGCAGCAAATGATGCGAGGAAAGCCTAATGTTTGGGGCAAGCAACAAACCAATGAGAAGCTTTGCTCCAATTGCAATAAGTATGGACATGAGGTCTCTGAATGCTTTGAATTAGTTGGGTACCCTCATTGGTACAAAGGGAACAAAGGAAAGCATGGTCGTGGGAAACAAGAGAATGGACGAGGTCGCGTACAAAACATTTGGGGGTCGGGTCGTGCAATTCAAGCTAAAGCAGCCCATGTCAACCAGATTGCAAATTCGTCTATGAATGATGGAGCAAGTCAAGTTGCAATTCCTGGCCTTTCAACAGAACAAATCCAACGCTTAGTGAGTTTTTTGGATCGAACCACAGATACTACTGAGAAACTTTCTGGTAAGACTACTACTTGGATCCTTGATAGTGGGGCCTCTACTCATATGACAGGAAGGCTAGATTTGATGAGTGATATTATTGATACTCCTCCCCCATCTGTTCTCTTACCTAATGGCACGAAGACCGACGCTACAAAGCGTGGTCGAGTCATCTTAAGTACAGAGATTATATTGAGTGATGTTCTATACGTACCAAGTTTGAATTGTAATTTAATTTCCGTATGCCAATTAATAAATGAGTTAAACTGTCAAGTAACGTTCACTAATAAGCTTTGCGTGATACAGGAAGGACCACACCTCGAGGAACCCGATTGGAGTGGGTGGCAAAAAGGGGGGTCTATCACTTCAAGTTTTTCAAGGAGCAGACAGTTATGCGGACGGATGGGGTAGACCTTCATACGACATGGCATAGGCGTATGGGACATCAATCAAGTCAGAATTTACGATTTATTCCTGCTATTAGTAGTTTGAGTCTGAATAATAACGAACCTTGTGAGGCTTGTTATCGAGCAAAACAAACTCGTTCTCCTTTTCCTTTAAGCAATAATAATGCAAAAGAATGTTTTGATTTGATTCATGTTGATATATGGGGCCATTATCGTATTCCTGCATCATGTGGTGCGGTGCACATTATTTTCTTACAATTGTTGATGATTCTAGTCATGCAGTATGGGTTTTCCTTATGAAAGAAAAGAGTGAAGCTCTTCGGTTCTTAATAGAATTTTGTACCATCGTGAAAATCCAGTTCGGAAAAGTAATAAAAAGAGTTAGAAGTGATATTGGGTTAGAATTTGAAACAGAATTCTATCAAGAAAATGGCATGATCCACGATACGAGTCTTGTGGACACACCCCAACAAAACGGGAGGGTAGAGTGTAAGCATAGACATATATTGGAGGTGGCTAGAGCTTTACACTTTCAAGCATCCTTACCAATTGAGTTTTGGGGAGAGTGTGTATTAACTGCTGCACACCTAATAAATCGAACACCCACCACTACACTTCGGGGAAGATCACCACATGAAATCTTGTTTGGAGTGAAACCATCTTACGAGCACATAAAAGTTTTTGGGTGCTTGTGTTTTGCTCATAATAACCCTAGACAAAAGGATAAGTTTGGGAGTCAAAGCAGGCGGTGCATCTTTGTGGGGTATTCATAAGGAAAAAAGGGGTGGAGGTTATATGACCTTGAAGAAAATGTTTTCCTTTATTCTCGAGATGTATCGTTTCAGGAAAACATTTTTCCGTACACAGAGAGGTTGCAACTAAGGAGGAACATGCTGAAAATGATGATTGGATACATCATGATATTTCCCTTGTTGATGATGAGAATTTTAAGGGAGGACTTGTTGATGAGCAGCCACAAAATGAGACACATAACCCTAGCATAGACGAGAGAGGGAGTAGTATTGAACTACCCAACAATGCTGAACCGGAACAAGTCAGACACAAGAGGACTACTAGATTGCCTTCACATTTGAATGATTATGTTGTGTATACGGCTTGCGTTGGAGAAAATCCACATGGTTCAGAAAATAAGGCTGACCCCCTCTTAATGCCACCACGATATGAAAGGCCCTCAGGTACTCCTTATCCGATTGCTAATTATGTAACGTTTGATAAGTTTTCTCACAGGCATAGGGCATTCTTGGCAGCCATATCATTGCATAAAGAACCTAAAGACTATTTTGAGGCAGTCAAAGATGAAAATTGGTGCAAGGCCATGTCGAAGGAGATTGAAGCTTTAGAGGCAAACAAGACTTAGACAATAGAGCAACTACCCCCCGGAAAGAAACATATTGACTGCAAGTGGGTGTACAAGGTGAAGTATAACTCTGATGATGGAACAGTGGAACGTTACAAGGAAAGGTTGGTGGCAAAGGGATTCACTCAAATTGAGGGATTAGACTTTCACGAGACATTCGCACCATCATAAAAGGATGTGAACTTCACCAAATGGATGTGAGCAATGCGTTTCTTCATGGTAACCTAGATGAGGAGGTATATATGAGATTGCCCCCGACTTTAAGGCGTCCAGAAGTGACATGGCACGTAAACTTCATAAATCACTTTATGGGCTTCACCAAGCATCACAAAACTGGTTTTCCAAGTTGACATCGGCTCTGCAGCGGTACGGCTTTGTACAATCTCTTGCTGATTATTCACTTTTTACATATCGCAAAGGAGAAGTTTTTATGGGACTTTTGGTGTATGTAGATGATCTTGTTTTGATGGGTAATAATTCAATCTCTTGTGTAACCTTCAAAAAGTACTTGAATGAGTGCTTCCATACCAAGGACTTGGGGCCTCTCAAGTACTTCCTAGGTATCGAGGTAGCACGTTCGTCACAAAGATTGCTACTTAGTCAAAGAAAATATGCTCTCAATATCATCTCGGAAAGTGGTCTTCTTGGAGCAAAGCCAGCTGATTATCCAATGGAAGGACAAAAACTTGCATTAGCCAAAGGCGAGGAGGTGGCCAATGCATCAAGCTACAGACGTTTGGTTGGACGTCTAATTTATTTGCTACCACTTGTCCTGAAATATCATATTCTCGCATACGTGTGTTGTCGCAGCTTTCAAGCGCAAGCACCTCGTAAGGATCACTTTGAGGTAACCATGAGGGTCGTGAGATACCTAAAAGGTAATCCGGGACAGGGAATCCTACTTCGGGCAGATGGTGATTTGAAGTTGCAGGCATTTTGCGATTCAGACCGGGCAGGATGTCCAATCACGCGACGATCAGTTACGGGCAACATTGTTATGCTTGGACAATCACCGGTGTCTTGAAAAACAAAGAAGCAACAAACCGTGTCGCGTTAGGAACGCGGAAGCAGAATATCGCGCTATGGCTTCGGTGACTAGTGAGCTGGTATGGCTAAAGTCACTTTTGGCATCTTTGGAAGTGGATCACAAGGACTCCATTCCATTGCATTGTGATAGTCAATCGGGTATTCACATTGCAGCAAATCCGGTTTTTCATGAGAGAACAAAACACATAGAGATTGACGGCTACTATGTCTGAGAGCAAGTTCAAGCAGGAAACATTGTTACAGCTTATTTGCAGTCGCAACTGCAACCGGCTGACATATTTACTAAAGCACTCGGACGACGCCGGTTCCGATTTCTATTGCGCAAGTTGGGCACACACGACGTTCATGCGCCAACTTGAGGGGGAGTATTAGAGCAAATGAGCAATATGGCAATATGGCCATAACTGTGGAACAGACTAGCATCAATCACGTGAACTACCCAAATCTTCTGGTTGACTTCTCCTTGTTAGCTTTAATATTTTCCATGTTTAATATTTGGTAGGTTGTATATTTTCCATAAGGCATGTCTATTTCCTTATAGTAGAAATTCCTTCCATTTACTAGAGATACCCTACGTGCATATATATGTATGTAACATTGGCCCAAGATTAATACATTAAGCATATTTCTTCCCATATTTTCATTGTTATCACTCCCTCCGTCCCAAAAATGATCTTCCCATTTTTTTTGTCGTTACTGCGAATGAACTTTGAGCAATTATTTTAAGTTAATTTTATCATCCTAATGAAAATGTAAAAATGTTATTGATAGTATTATTGATGGTTTATCAATTACAAGTTTTAGATTTACATTAGTATGATTGAAGAAACCTAAAATTATTGCTCAAAGATCATTCGTAGTAACGTGAAAAAAAAAGTAGGAAGATCATTTTTGGGACAGAGGGAGTATTAAAATAAATAAATAGATAGATAAATAAATAAACTCAAGTTCTAGATCTCTTTTAACGAGAATTTAACCCGTTGACAACACTACAAACTTGTGAGAATCCTTTCCTGTGGAGTATAATTTTCAATATTGCCGTTATTTAATTCGACAACATCTCAAACAAGCCTAAATGTTTCGTTCAAATTTCGAACTACCGATCCACAAATGAAATTTTTTTTTGCATGAAGTGATGATACATACTATAACAATCAAGTCGGCCAAAATCACCGAGATTTGAAACTCAGTTGAGTCACCAAGTTAACACATGGATTCCGACGAGGAAGTGAAAATTGAACAAAGGAGGAGTATAACTATAGTCTATAGCTATATGTAGAAGTGCTGTGAGTAGATTTGTACCTGATGGCTGATGGCGTTCTAATTTTGATTCGCCGGCGAATTTTGCGGCTGATGACGATTCTCTCTCTCTCTCTTCTCCAACCTATTTCTCGCTGTTTGCTCCGGTCTGTGTTCCCTCGTAGATTTAATCGAATGATTTTTCTTTTTCTTCTGATTTCTTGTGTTTTTTCAAACGCCAATTATCTTTCTTAGTATTCTCTTCTTACTAGGTGTGTGTAGATTTTATAGTATAATTTTTGGTACAGCAACCATTACAGTTCAAAATGTCAAATGTATGCTATCAGGAATGCAACGAAAGATGCATTGTTTTTTTACTTTACGAAAGATGCATTGTTTTTTTGCTTTACCACGCTGCCCTCCAATTGTGGCCTCTATATAGTATTGTCCTAACATTTTTGAGTATTTGAAGTTGAATTATTAATATTTTGTAGTGGCACAAAATTTGGAAGTTATTTCACTTTGTTATCATCTTCTCAATCTTTTCACTCATTTTCATTTTGACACGAAAGTCCCATATCAAAAAATTGACCACCTACATTTTCAACAAATTGTGGTGGTGATGGTGCACAGTTAGGTTTAATTTCAAGGGCTAAATGTGAGGGAGGAGAGGTCATTTAACTGCTTTGATAAACCTTAAATTTCTGATTCAATCTCAGTCACTCTTTTTTTTTTAAATTGAATTTGAGCCATCATTTATGTGGTATGTGGTAATTGAAATCCACCCCTATTGTAATATAGATTAAAATAACACTTATTTGCCTCTTAATGCGTTTTTGACAAAATTAACCATACTATATTTCATTATTTCCACCTATACCCCTCTCATTTGTAAACTCTCCTTCCTCTCTCCACTCTCTCTATCACGTTTTCCTCATTTGCGCTCTCCCTCTCTCTCGACTTACTCACGCCATGGCCGACTCTCCTCCTCCTGTCTCTGTTTGAGACCATCACTTTCTCCTCCTCCTTGCGCCTCTTATCGTCGCCTTTTACCCCCTCCTTTTATCGCCGGAAGTTCGATGATCACTCTATCTCTCTCCTCCCTCTTCCTCCATCTTAGAACTCACATCCCTTATCTGCTCCTAAGGGAGTTTATTTAGCACCTCTTTGTCCCGAATATGCAAGTGAATAGAGTTAATTTATGTTTTCGTCAATTCCAAAGAATTAGGGTTCCGACGACGATCAAAATCTAGGGTTCCGACAATATTTACTTTGAGGGATTCTAGTAACATTGATGATTGATTGCTCAACACATTGGATCTAAGTTGGGGATTTTGGTGATCTGGTTGACGGTGTAGTGTGACAGTGTGAAATGCACATTAGGTGTTTGAAAAATTGTCAATATCAAATTATTAAGCTATATTATGCATTTGGTATAAGCTTTTATAATTCTATCCTAGTATACATTTGAATATTTTTTTTTTCTAAATACATCGATTACTAATATTACTAATTGACTCATTTCTTAACTTAATAAAAGTATATTATTTTTCATTGTTAAATTATTAATCCCTTTGTTTCAAAATGATTGTCCAACTTTTTTAACAAAAAGGAAACTGATCAAGAGTAAATCATGAAACATTAAACATTCATTTTCAAAAGTAGAAAGTAATATGTTTTTTATTTATTAAATTAGTGGTTTGAGAATATAATAATTTTATGTTAAGATGTTAAGTATTATATTTATTATTATTAACAAATAGTTAACTAAGTACTGTATATAATATTTTAGAAAAGGTTATTAAAAGGTTAAAATGGAAAACAAACATATTTCAGAAAATGAATTCATATTTAAAATCAAGCAAACTAAATAATTCAGAAATTCGTGTTTTGACGATGCCTTTTATTTATTGATTTAGCCAAATTTAGACATAAAATCAGATTTTATAACTTAACAATTAAAAAAAAAAAAAAAAGCCACCTAAGATCATCTTTGTTAGATTCACAATTTTATTATCTCACACAATATTTGTATACTCCCTCCGTCCCAGCTCACTTAAGAATATATTGACTTTTTTTTGTCAACTTTGAGTTGCTTTGACCAAAATTTTATAAAAAAATTATGATGCTACTAAAGATTTAAAAATTAAAAAAATGATTCACTATTAAAATTCTTTCAATAAAAAAATTCAAAATTTTGTTAAGATTATCAAATTTTCTATAAAGTTTTAGTCAAAGTTATCAAAAGTTGACAAAAAAAGTCAATATATTCTTAATTGAGCTGGGACGGAGGGAGTATGATTTAACTTGCTTAACCAACTTCTCAATCAAAACTACATACCATACAAAATTATATTTCTAATTAAAAAACATCTTGTAATTCCAAAAATACAAATCAAAATCATATTAATAATACCAGGGAGATCGAGTTGAAAATAAGATTTTGGTTACATTTTCCTATTCTTAGTACATGAACATGAATATGATGATACCCTATTTGTAGTGTAGCCTAAATTAAAATAGATCCACAACAAAAAACTCAGATTCCGCTTAGTTAAAAAGTAGCATTAGCAGCTCACTCTATGACACCGATGTTCAACGCCCCTTTGGATTGACAATCTGCGAGAATATATCATCCTCTGCCCCTTCATCATGTTCGCTTCCAAGGCTTAAGGTGTTCCTGTGCATTGCCAAGAAACTGTTTTGATCAATGGGCTCCACATTGTCGTAATCGATGCTGCCTCCCCCTTCGGAACTCTTTCTTGGTTTAGCACCATCGGGACTCGTTTCCAAGTTGAGAACAAATTCGAGGTTCCACAGCACGTCACCCATCGAGGGACGGTCAGTTCCATGGTCAGACAGACACTTCTCAGCTGTGTCTGCAAACTTCTTCAAGCCTTCTGGGTGAATCTTTCCCTTCAAATGGGGATCAATGATGTCCTCCAGGGTTCCTTTCCTCTGGCACTGCAATGCATGGTCTGCAAGGCTCACTTGCTCTTTGGGAAGACTTGGGTTCAAAGCAGGCCTTGCACACAAGACTTCAAAAAGAACAACACCAAATGAGTACACATCAGATTTCTCAGTCAGTTGTTGTCTCCTGAAATATTCAGGATCCAAGTACCCAAAGGAACCCTTCACAACAGTACTCACATGACCCTGATTCATGTTTGGACCTGTTTTTGACAGCCCAAAATCTGAAACCTTTGCTACCCACTTGTCGTCAAGGAGAATGTTTGTTGTCTTGACATCTCTATGAATGATGGTGTACTTGGCTCCTGTATGGAGATAATGAAGCCCCCTGGCCGAGCCTATCAAAATTTCGAGCCTCTGCTTCCACGAGAGAATAGTTTTATTACCCTTGTAGAGATGCTCCCTTAGTGTTCCTTGCCCCATGTAATCATACACCAAAACCATCTCATTACCTTCTTCACAGAAACCAATCAAGGAAACTAAGTGCCTGTGCCTCAATTTTGAGAGCATTTCTATTTCTGTTACAAATTCATTAACACCTTGTTCTGACGATGGATTCGATCTTTTGATCGCCACCGCTGTGTCTCCGTCGATGATGCCTTTGTAAACCTTCCCGAAGCCACCGACGCCAATCACATTGGTCTCGTCGAAGTTCTTGGTGGCTTGTTTAATCTCTGTCAGGGAGAAGTAGCGGCAATTGCAGGCCGCATCTGATGAGATATTGGCGCTGCCTTGACTTTTCCCTGATATCGTAGACTTGCTTTGAGAAGTGTGGGAGTTCCCATAAAGTGGGAGCCAGCTAGATGTGGCACCACATTCATTCCCCATCATTCTTCTTTTTCGTTTATGGGCAACGAAGAATATTGCTGCCGCCACACCAAACGCAGCAGCACCACCGGCAGCTCCCCCTATAAGTGCACCATTGTTGTCGGATTTCTTCGAGTCAGGATCCTCAGTTTGTCTATCGGCTATCAGCTGCTTCTGCAACATGTCCGATATCGTGGGATTGGGGCCTGCCAAGTTTGCTTTGCTATCACTGATCTTGAACACCTCCAATCCATTGAGTATGACGTCATAGAATTCAGGCTTCATGTCCATATTAGGACGCAACGCCACCCATACGTAGTCGTCACCTGGCTGGTCCTTGAGATAAACAATGTAATCCTTTCTCATCGGAGCAGATTTCTTCCCGACCCATGCAAAAACATCGGCACTTTCAATTGCAGTTCGGTTGTTGAGGTATATTGCGAACACCCTTTGATTGGCCTTGTCACTCACAAAGTCACAAAAATGCAACCTCACCAAATAAGTGAAGTTGGCATCAGCTTGGAGCATCCATGTGAGGTTAAATTGTTTGTTTAAGGTGGAATCATGTCCTTGAGACCTGGATGTCCGGTACACATCAAGAGGAGCTGTCACTGGCGGCAACCCATGGTATTCAACCGTGAAATTGGCCTCTCTGGTAACACTACCTGCTCCATAAACATAAGGGGTATCATCATACCAACTCCTCATTAGACCGTCAGAATCATTGGCCGGAATAATGTACTTCCCGCCAACGTTCAATCTGTACATGATTTGCATGTTAGCTATTGTTGCATCAAAGGATTCAACATTGTCATTGCTGCTGGCCCCTGTCACGTACTCCACTTTGTCATCAAACAATATTGATGGCTCTGGAATTAACTCGATACCATTGACAAATGCAAAAGTAGCTGGATACTTATCAGACGGCTTGAAGGTGAGTGTTAGTGTATCAGTGTTTATAGGAGCAAGGGTATACTCTTTGATTATATATGCCTGTGTGAGTGCTTGAGCAGTCAGATAAGCACTGAAATTATTCATCAGTGTAAGGGAGCCTGCAATGACCGAGAAGTAGGAATGAGAGATGTTGAAATTGGAGTAAGGTGAGGGGTAGAAATGGATTCTGAGAATGTGACGGGTGGTTGAATTAACGGGGAGTTTGTAAGATGATTCGGCTGTGAAAATTCTGGCGGTCATGTATGGTACTGAAGAAGGGAGGGATGATTCTTGTACCTCGGCCTTGGCGGAGATTGATTTATCGGACGACTGGAGGAACACGGAATCAGAATCCCATTTCCTACTGTTACCATCATCATGGGGCACATTAGAAGCCCCACAGTTCAAGGCCAAAGAGGTTGGTGGTGGTGCAGCATGGAGGACGTTGAAAACAAAACATAAATGCAAAAACAAAATTTGTTTGTTTGTTTGCATGGTGAGCAAAAATGACAACGTACGTACAGGAAAACAAGAAGCAGATGGGAGAGAGAGAGATTGGAAGAAGGTAGGTTTTCCTGTACGTACGCCAAAGAAAACAAATGGTGATTTTCTTGCTTTGTGGGAATTATGAGCGGAGGCTTTTCACCGTCCATATCAACCCTACCCAACCCAACCCAACCCAACCCGGATTCCATGGTTGAGAATTAAGGAATGAATGAGCGTGAAACTTGTTTCTTTCCTTATAAATTCTATTAATAGTCTCCAAAAATGTGAAACGCAATTTATTTCAAACAATTTGCTAATTGTGGATATGGATTTTACTTAATTATTTCGAGTGATTACATATTTTAGAATTTTTTTTCAAAAAATAGCTTTTTAAAAATTTATATACCAAAATAACATTTACAAAAACTTATATACCAAACTAGCACTTTTCACTTGAATTACGGAATTGATAATTCCGGAATAAGGTAATCCGGAATTACCAATTCCGAAATTCAATTTTTTTTTTTTTAAACCGGTTAAAGGGAGCGATCGCCCTATCAGTTGGGGCGACCGCACCATATGGTATCAGGAATTATCAATTCCGGAATCCCTTTTATATATCAAAATAGCTTTTTATATGGTATCAGGAATTATCAATTCCGGAATCCCTTCTATATATATATATATATATATATATATATATATATATATATATATATATATATATATATATATATATATATAGATATATATATATATAGATTTTTTTAAAATAATATAGCTTTTTAAAAATTTATATATCAAAATAACATTTTTAAAAACTTAAGTACCATAGTAGCACTTTTGGCTTGAAATTCGGAACTGGTAATTCCGGATTATGAATTCCGGAATTACCAATTCCGGAATTGTATTTAGGTAATTCCGGAATTGTATTTTTTTTTTTTCCAAAATTGAATTTCCAAAAATAATATGTCCGTAAATAGGGAGCGATCGCGTCCTTATATAGAGCGATCGCTTCATGTGTACTCCGACGTCACCAATTTCGGATTCTATTTTTTTTTTTTTTCCAAAGCTGATAAATTAGGAAAATAATATTTTCTGGAAAATAGGGAGCGATCGCACGTTTATGGGGGGCGATCGCTCATAGTGAAATCCGGAAAAATGGTATTCTGGTTATATATGTACATCCCTTGGAGACTTTGAATCTGTTCAAAACAATGAACTAAAATTAATTAATACGGAAAAATGGTATTGTTTTTTGTAAAATCATTGTATGTAATATATAACTTACCACACCCTCATAACTAGTTGAACGTGGCCAGAACCCTAGTCCCTCCACATTAGACGAATTGTGGATGAGCGATCGAGTAATACGCCTATACCATGTCAAATAGGGGTGATGGTAACTCATATCCACTTCACCCAACTCTACATCAACGACATTAAACTCCCGTTCATTTCACATTGCTATGTGCTGACCATGTTCTTGCATCCAGTTAACGCCTGACCGACCTTGCCGACTAATCCGATGCAAGTCCAAACTGGTGTCGCAGTCATCAGGCACACCTTGAACCATCCCAAATTATCGCATTACGCGATCTGGAAAGTGCCATTCAACCCTCTCAAAGCAGATGAGGGGCACCTTCGCCCTCCATATAGCTTGACCCTGAAGACAGAAATTCGGAACTGGCACACCGTTGTATGGCTGCCACACAACCTGATCCTTGTCTAAATATGACAACTGGTCTCGATAGCCTTGCAGGTTATGGGCAGTCACAGAAGTATACGACAATGGACCCTTCCACCTACATATGAAACCATTGACATAAAAAATAATGAATAAAAAGGCGATATATTACAAAACAGATCATTTACAAAATGAAGTAATTGAAATATACCTGTAACCCACTGGTTGCAATCCAGTAAGTGTTATTGCATCATGTCTCCTAGGTTGTGTACACAACAACCTCTCCCATGCCCAAAGCTATAAAAAAATTATCATTACGTACAAAACAGATTAAGTCCACTAGCATAATGTAATCATTTATAATTGACATACCTGTACAATGGTTAAGAAGCCACCACACCCTTTCGAATCGTGCTGAGATGCTACACACATCTCCCTATACAAGAAGGCCAACGCTCCACTACCCAAACTATACTGACCAATATTATTTATTTTCCTAAGAAGTGCGAGGTATATCAACTTCACTAGGTTATCAGATGAGACGGGCATAATGTATGACCCCAATAATAAGAAAATGTAGGCTCGAGTATATGTCTCAATCATATGCTCGGACGCATTATGGGAAAGTTTGTTCAAAATGAGGGAAGTGTCCTAGAACCCATCTCATTGATATCATTCCACCTCTTTTGATGTCTGCAGTTGAGGGTGCAACCCCAAATAACTCCTCAACAATCTCAACCCATGCCCCCGCACTCCTACTAGTTTCTGAACTAGTCACCGGCATTCCGTCTACAGGAAGACCACACAACATGCCAATATCCTCTAAGGTGATGGTCATCTCCCCTACAGGTAAGTGAAAAGTGTGGGTCTCTGGACGCCATCTTTCAATCAAAGCCTCAATTAAATGTCAATCATATTGTATATGGCCTAATAAATACACTCCATAAAATCCTGTATTTATAAGCTTATCTTCTATCCTCCAATCAACTCTAGCTGGAAGTACTGGACCACGCCTAGGTCTTAAATTGGTTAACTGTTGTCCCTCCCAAATATATTTAGATCTATGTGTATCCTGAGAAGTCAATACATGTGGATCGAAAATCTAACTTAAAAAAATTCTAACTAGGCAAAAATTAAATTACAATTGTTTATGTAACGACCCTAACCCTAGGCCCTAATTTTAATATCACAATTGTGTGCTTTTATTTTTATTGTTAATATTATGTGTCCATTTTTATATATTTGATTTCACATGATAGGATAAATGATAATAAAATAAATTTGTGTTCTAAGGAAAATATAAAAATAGCAAATAAATAAATAATGGGAGGAAGATAAATTGGGTGGATAAATAAATTGGGTGATGATTAATTTAATTGGTGAAAGCAATTGGTTGAGTAGGGAGATGGGTTAATTATTGGTGAAAGCCTTGATTTGAGAGGGGGGGCCATTTTCCCTTCCCCTTACTCCCTCAACCTAGAGCCCCTATAGTCAAACTTCCACCTTACCTCCCCATACCTCTCTTACTCCTCCCACACACTTCTCCCTCCTCCATCATTTCTTCATAATTTCCTCTACATTCTCCATGGAAGAGTTCTTATGAAAGCCTCCCTCTCCTACACTTCTACCAAGATCATTTCTTGTCCATTTGAAAATCTAAGTGTCCTTTTGTGAGTAGAACACCTCAAGGAGTTGATCAAGCCAAGAAAAGCTCCATTTCATCTTGTATTGCCAAAGGTGAGTTATTATGACCCTTTTCCTTCCTTGAATGTTCATGAATATTTATGTTGTTATGAATGTTCTATGTGCTTTGATGCTTGGGAAAACTCTTTTAGATTTAGAAAATGTTATGGTTCATGGAAGTATAAGGATCTAGGTTAAGACATTGTTCCTTGGAGTTAAATGAGTAGATTAAAGTTACCAAAGTTGGAAATGCCTTTAGGTTCATAACTTAGAAGATTTTTGGTTGGAACTTTGGGATTTGGAAGCATTGTTGTTGTTTCTTCTTTGTTTTTACCTTTACGGGCCGAGGCACGAGTCGTGACCTCGGGCACGAGTCGTGCCATGTGAGGGTCACGAGTCGTGCCTTGGATAAAGAGAAGTCGTGACCGATGGGGACGCCGGTTCGGTGGGGGTCGCTTGGGCACGAGTCGTGCCTGCCACAGGGGGCAGTCGTGCCACTGTCTGGTTTCAAGGTATCAACTTTAGAGCTATTCAAACCTACTCAAACTCGAACCAAAATGAAATCTCTTTAACCTAGATTAAAGTAGAATACTTTGGCTTCACAATGACATTCTAAGTGATCAAAATGGAGTAGTGGAAGTACTTTAAATGTTGCTTGGAAAACGTTAGCTAACCTAGTTTGGTAACTAGACAATTATGATCCTAACTTGGTAGATTCAACTTAGACCTTTAAAGAGGCTATGTATTATTGTATAATGACCGTGTAGGATGGATTGATGCTATTTTCCTTGCTTACATTGAGTTCATATACATCGTTGTGTCATGCATAGTGTGTTGATTTAATGTTACACTATGATATTGGTTGAACATGAGTATACTTTACCATGTTGATATATTGTTATCCCTTTTGTGGATTTTATTCAAGTATCTATTATGTGCTTGATATGTGTGAGTCAGCTGACGTTGGGGGTATAACATAATACGGTCAATTATGGAAGTGTGACCTAATGTGATCGGATTATGTTATATTTGTGGCCAGATCCCCTCACTGTGGCCACGGGTTGGGGTTATAGCATCTGTATTGAGCCAAAAGCCTTACGAGTTGCTCTCTTGTCTTATTTGGTTCCACTGAAAAACGGGTCTTATAAGACGTGAGTATTGCTTAAACGGCTCATTTGTAAGATTGGAGTATTATTATACCCAATGTTGTACGACTGCTTGTTCGGACGGAAAAAGGTAAACCAAGGTAATGGAATGTGTTTATAGCTTTCCCGATGTGTTATGTGCGACTTGTTATATGTTGCATTTATTTGGCATATTGTTGCATCCATAATAGCTTCTTTGAGATTTATTCTCACCCCTCTCCCATTCTTGTTTTAGATCCAGAGACAGGCGGGACCAGAGCCAAGTAAGGACGGAGAGGAGTTTGGAGTAATCTTTTGGGTATTGTCGGGGTATGTAGGGTGACGTATAAAATTGTATTTTGGTAATTCCTTTCTTGGAGTTTGTAATTATAAACTTTAAACTCTACGTCATAACCTTAATCTTTTGTAACTAAACTGTTGACCGTTTTCAAAGTTAGTTATCTCCTCCTCCGATGTGGAGTAGAGTGGAGTTCTTTTGAAATTGTTATATTAAATGTTATATTGAAAACCCAAGTGAAGTTTTAAAAGTTTAGTGTTTTTGGGTTAGTTTGAGGACGCTCCAACTCGGGACACGTGTAGGTTCCGGGTCGGGGTCCTCACAGTTTAATTCATTGACAATAAAAAATTAAGTACATAAATCACAATAGTTTTAACAACAAATTATATAAAAATGCACAAATAAAAATTCTTAGAAAAATATATATAGCTAAAATTAACAACTCAAAATAAATTAAAAAAAGAAATATAACTAACCATTCTTAGATACCAAAGTAACACTTTCTCTCACAACTCTTTAAACTTCTTCTCTTCTCCTTCTCCTTCTCCTTCTCCTTCTCCTTCTCCTTCTCCTTAATTCTTTCTTTCTCTATCTCTCACTGCACTTGCTCCTTCTTCTTCCCTTCTTCTTCCCTGTGTTTCAATTGTGTTTTGAATTGGAAAGTAATTGAAAATTTGAATCCGGAGATGGTATAACCGGATTCAAATTAAAGCAAATCCGGAATTTGCATTTCCGGATTTGAAGATACGCCACTAAGGAGCGATCGCTCCATATGGGGAGCGATCGCCCTCTCCTTTTTCCAGAATATTAATTTGTTTTTATATTTTGTATTAAAAAATAAAATAAAAAATAGAATCCGGAGTTATCAATTCCGGATTACACTATGAGCGATCGCCCCCCATAAATGTGCGATCGCTCCCTATTTTTCAGAAAATATTATTTTCCTAATTTATCAGCTTTGGAAAATAAAAAAAAATAAAAAAATAGAATCCGAAATTGGTGACGCCGGAGTACACATGGAGCGATCGCTCTATATAAGGACGCGATCGCTCCCTATTTACGGACATATTATTTTTGGAAAATTCAATTTTGGAAAACAAAAAAAAATAAAAAAATACAATTCCGGAATTGGTAATTCCGAAATTCATAATCCGGAATTACCAGTTCCGGATTTCAAACCAAAAGTGCTACTATGGTACTTAAGTTTTTAAAAATGTTATTTTGATATATAAATTTTTAAAAAGCTATATTTTAAAATAAAATCTCTCTCTCTCTCTCTCTCTATATATATATATATATATATATATATATGTATATTATTTATATATATATAAAATAATAAATTAGAAAGAGGAAGTTCCCTTAAAAGTCCTCTCACTAAGAGAGGTTCCAAAGGAACTTGAAAAACAATGAAGATGAATCATCTATTTATAGTAGAAGAAAGATTAGAAAAATGTAGGATACATCTATGTGGAAAACACAAAAAACATTTGAATTTAGAGATGGTGGGAAAAACAAAATTTCATTTGCCTCCAAAAATTTCATTTGCACCCCTCATGATTTTTTTGGAAGCAAATGAAATTTTTCCTTAAATCAATTACTTCTCTTAGGTCTTTTACTTGTTTTATTTTTATGTGAAAGCCTCATGAAATTTTTGACTAGTAATATACGTGATTTAATTATCTTAATAATGAAAACTTAAAAAATATTGTATTTAATTTTTCAAGTTTTACACTTTTATAAATAATGGTATTATTGATGGTGTATCGATTACAATTTAGTTATTCTAATAAAAATATAAATAATATATATATATATATATATATATATATATATATATATATATATATATATATAAAAAGAAAGAAGGAAGAGAAGAGAAGAGTTAAATAAAAAAAAGAAATAAAAGGGATTCCGGAATTGATAATTTCGGGTACCATATGGTGCGGTCGCCCCAACTGATAGGGCGATCGCTCTCTTTAATCGGTTTTGAAAAAAAAATAAAAAAATTGAATTCCAGAATTGGTAATTCCGGATTACCTTATTCCGGAATTACCAATTCTGAAATTCAAGTGAAAAGTGCTAGTTTGGTATATAAGTTTTTGTAAATGTTATTTTGGTATATAAATTTTTAAAAAGCTATTTTTTGAAAAAAAATTCACATATTTTATATTCATATTCAATTATCAGAAAATTTTGGGGGAAATTAGTTTCCTCAAATATTATAGAAAGTCTTGTTTTTTATTTAAAAAAAATTGTACATGTCTTTGTTTCGATTTTTAAAACAAGACTTTTTATAATGTTAGGGAGAAACTAGTTTCCCCCAAAACCTACTCTTCAATTATAACACTTGTTATAAAAGAGAAAACATTTTTTTTAACGATTAACTTGTGATATACCCGTGCGTTAATTGCACGGGTATAAATCATTCTAAAAAAAGTTACTCCCTCCGTCCTACACCAAGGTTCCTTGGTGTGGGTTTCACGTTTTTTTTTTAAAAAATTTGTTTGTGTTGTTTAGAATAGATGAGAGATAATGTAAAAGTTAAATGTGGGATAGAGAATAGTAGTTAATGATTATTATTATTTTTAAATTGGTAGAAAATTAGAGGAGAGAGAATGTAAGGCTCCGTTTGTTTCGGCGTAAAATATTTTTCGAAAAACGTTTTTCAAAAAATGTTTTCCTGTAAAATGTTTTACGGAGGTAGAGCGTAAAATATTTTACGGAGGAAGGGTGTAAAATGTTTTCGGGTGTTTGGTAAAACGACTCATATTTCAAAAGGTGGCCTACCCCACCCCCACCCCCCACCCACCCCCCCCCAAATTTTTTTTCTGTAACCGCCTACCCACTGCCTACCTACCCCCCCCACCCACCCCCCCAAAATTTTTTTTTTTTTTTTGTAATCGCCCCACCCACCCCCGCCACCCACCCCCCCCAAATTTTTTTTTTCTGTAATCGCCCCACCTACCCCCTGCCTCTCCCATCCCACCCTCACCCCCCACCCAATTTCTTTTTTAATCGCCTTCACACCCCCCCCAAATTTTTTTTTTTTTTTTTTGTAATCGCCCACCCACCTCGCCTACCCCACCCGCATTCACCCCACCCCACCCCCAAATTTATTTTTTGTAATCACCCCCAAAAAAATTTTTTTGGGGGTGGGGGTGGGTGAGTGGGCGAGGTGGGTGGGTCATTTAAAAAAAAAATTTTTTTGAGGGGGTAGGCGAGGTGGGTGGGGCGATTAAAAATAAAAATTTGGGGGGGTGGGTGGGCGATTACAAAAAAAAATTGGGGGTGGGGGTGAGGTGGGTGGGGGGGTGGGGTAGGCGGGGGTGGGTGGGGCGATTAAAAAAAATTGGGGGCGATTACAAAAAAATTTTTTTTTTTTTTGGGGGTGGGGTAGGCGAGGGGTTGGGTGGGCGATTACAAAAAAAAAAAAAAAAAAAAAAAAAAAAAAATTGGGGGGGTGTGGGGGTAGGTAGGCGGTGGGTAGGCGGTTCTGAAAAAAAAAAATTGGGGGGTGGGTGGGTGGGGGCGGTTAATATGAGTTGTACCGTAGTAATATGAGTTGTACATTAAGACCACCATTTTCCGAAAAAATATTTTACTTAGGAGAAGGTCAGTAGGTCGTTTTACTTAGAAAGGGCGTAAAATGTTTTCCGAAAAACGTTTTACTTAGGCAACCAAACAGCGGAAAACGAGTTATTTTCCGGAAAACATTTTACGGGGGCTAACCAAACACCGTAAAACAGGTTATTTTCCGAAAAATATTTTACGGTGAAACAAACGAAGCCTAAAAGTTAAAAATATTTAATAGGAGAGAGAATGAGAGGGAGGAATAGTAAGTTAATGATTGTTTTTCTTTTTTTTTAAATATGTTAACTTTATAAGGGTATAATGAATGGTTCTTTTGTAAATATATTAAATCATAAGGGTATAAATATATTCAAAACTTTCCATTTATAGAAGAGAACCTCGAAGTGAGACGAATCAAATGGAAAAGTAGGAACCTTAAAGTGGGACAGAGAGAGTAAATTTTAAGCAAATATCTATGAAAAAAATTATACTCCCTCCGTCCCGCTAATATTAGCACAAACACTGTTTGCGCGGGAATTAAGAAATATGATATTTTAATAAAATGTTGTGAGTGTAAAAGAATGAGTGGAGAGAGAATGAGTGGAAGGTGTAATAAATTATAATGGTGTTGTGAGTATTAAAATAATGTAGGAGAGAGAATGAGTGGGGTTGAGTGAATATTTTATTAATATAAAGTTTCCTTTTTGGGAGTGTGCGGATATTAGTGGGACGCCCAAAAAGGAAAGTGTGCTAATATTAGCGGGACGGAGGGAGTATATGAAAGATAAAAATAATACTTCGTCCTCCGTCCCCCTATGCTTACAATAAATATTTACAAAAAAGTTGAATATCTCTATATTTTATAAAGGGATTTAATAATTAATCATTAGTTACGAATTTTAATACTCCCTCCGTCCCTAAATGTTTGTCTCATTTTTCCTTTTTCTTTGTCCCAAAAAGTTAGTCTCATTTCCAAAATTAAAGCTTCAAAATCACTAAATTTTCAAAACTTGTAACATTTAGGGACGGAGTATTACATAACGGCGGTGTATATTATCAATAATTTTCAAAGCGTTCGTAAAAATAACCAAAATTAAAGCTTCAAAATCACTAAATTAAAATGTTTGAAAAGTCAAATGGGACAAACATTTAGGGACGGAGGAAATATTTTTTTAATATTACAAAAATTTTAAACAATTTACTATTTATTCATACTACCTCAAACCTCAAGTGAATTACAAACCTTCTAAATATTAAAAGGCCCCGTTAGTGAGTATAACATTTGTTGAGGACATAAACCCCATTCTCACCACCGCCCTCTCTTTGTCTTTCTCTCACGCGTGTATATATTTTGAAGTTTTTGTCTATCGTTTTATCTCACTATTTATCATAAATTTCACCGCAGAAATCATCAATCTCAAATGATATACACTTATTCCGATTAGTATTATAAATTTTTCTACATAAATGCAATTTTAAATGACAGAATTAAATGATCGTTAGCATTCGTTAGTTTTTAAGGAAAATCCTTGTTGTTGGATTTCAACTTATGTTATTGAAATCAATCAATAACAATTTCTATGTCATTTCGAGACTTTAATTTGGTTATTTTCGGAAACATTTACTTTTCTTTTCTGAATTAATTTTTAATTACTTTAATTTTTTTAAAATTATGCACTTATTTCATGCTATTTATTATAGTTGCATGTATATTTTGAATTTTTTTTAAAATATAGCTTTTTAAAAATTTATATACCAAAATAACATTTTCAAAAACTTAAATACCAAACTAGCACTTTTCACTTGAAATCCGGAATTGGTAATTCCGGATTATGAATTCCGAAATTAACAATTTCGGATTTGTTTTTTTTTTTTTTCCAAAATTGAATTTCCCAGAATAATATTTCCGTTAATAGGGAGCGATCGCGCTATGTTTTGGAGCGATCGCTCGCTATGTATTCCGGCGTTTAAAATTTCGAATTCAAATTATTTTTTTTTTAAAGTAATAAAGCAAATTAATATATTCTGAAAAAAGAAGAGAGCGATCGCGCGTCTTATGGGGCGATCGCTCCTTAGTGGCGTATCTTCAAATCCGAAAATGCAAATTCCGGATTGCTTTAATTTGAAATTCGGGGATGCCATTTCCGGATTCAAATTTTGAAATACTCCCACTTCCATTTTTCAGATTCAAACACAAGGAAGAAGAAGAATAGTGCAGTGAGATAGAGAAAGAAAGAATTAAGGAGAAGGAGAAGAGAAGAAGTTTAAAGAGTTGTGAGAGAAAGAAACTTAAGAATGGTTAGTTTTATTTCTTTTTTTTTATTTGTTTTGAGTTGTTAATTTTAGCTATATAAATTTTTCTAAGAATTTTTATTTGTGCATTTTTATATAATTTGTTGTTAAAACTATTGTGATTTATGTACTTAATTTTTGATTGTCAATTAATTAAACAATTGTAATTTAATTTTTGCCTAGTTAAAATTTTCTTAAGTTAGGTTTAAAATAAAATGCTTGTTAAAATTACTTTGACAAACATGTTGCAATTTTTCTATTTAAATGTAGCAAAACCTTAAGTCCCATTTAAATTTAATTACTATTAAATTTTTGTATTTCAGATGAATCAACATGAACAACAACAATTTATTGATCTTGGGTCAATCGATCCACATGTATTGACTTCTCAGGATACACATAGATCTAAATATATTTGGGAGGGACAACAGTTAACCAATTTAAGACCTAGACGTGGTACAGTACTTCCAGCTAGAGTTGATTGGAGGATAGAAGCTAAGCTTATGAATACTGGATTTTATGGATTGTATTTATTAGGTCATTTACAATATGATTGGCATTTGATTGAGGCTTTGATTGAGAGATGGCGTCCAGAGACCCACACTTTTCACTTACCTGTAGGGGAGATGACTATCACCTTAGAGGATATTGACATTGTTGGGTTTTACGGGTCCATGCGCAGCGGAATTAAGCATTAAAACATAAAACCCAAGAAGCCTTAGGATCCGTTCAATACAATTAATTTAAATTCATATGAGATAGAATTAAACCAACCTTGAAACGCTTTCCGGTCTTGAGCTATCGAACGATTTTGATTATGTGATATCGAATCACAAACTTCGTTCTTCAACTTGCTTGAACTCTAGGACTTGATCGATGAACGAGCGAAGACCCTCTTTTGGTATCCACACCTTTGAATGAATCCAAGAACAACTTCTTGATGATTGCTAGATCTAAACCTTGAAGAATATTGAGAGTATTTAATTATGAATTTTGCTTGAAAAATTTCGGTGACCTTTAGGTCCGACGTAACCCTTGTATTTATACTACAATAGTAGGAATACCTCTCCTAATCGTATTAGGAGAGACAGGCTGTCAAAACGCGTATGGGCCTATTATGTCGCGCGGTATATTAAGCCATTGGCTTAATATGTCGCGTGACATATATAGCCAGATACTGAAACTCTCAATCATTCTTCCTCCGGTTTAACCAATTCATTCTAGTTGTGTGTGACCCAATAGGATTACATTATGTTGGCAATGAGTTCGATCATATCGAACCTCATAAGACATAAGCGGACTCTAGCAAGCCATTATGTCTACCCAAATAATGTAACGTAAGAGTTCACGTTTCCAACGGTGTACTTCCATTTCTCCCTTTGTCTCACGATGTTATATTGAACACAAGTCATGGTCATTGTCAACTTGTCTATGTTCAATGCTTTCTCGATTCCTCGAGTATAATGATAATTCCAATCATATTGGGGTACGGCCATACACTTTCATCATTATCACTCATCGAGGGGCCCAAGCAAAACATCTCTCTTTCGAGGGACAAATTCCATCTTGACTTATCATCCTTCCCATCATGAATCCGATCATGCCAAAGATAGCCTTTATGGATATCGTGTTAAGATATCGTTTGACAAAAATCAAACATGACTTTTCATCATATGTAAGGTCATGATAATCTCAGGTCTAGGGACTAAATGAAGTAACCTTATGAGATTTACTTATGACACTTGACCATGTCATAAATCTCATGCGGGTCATTTCCAGTCACTTGTTCTCTAACAAGTACTCATAATTTCAATGTGCATCTCTATGCACATAATCATCACATGATTATCCATTGACAATTATACTAATTATTCTCTTAATAATTAGGGACGCAGATTATTATTAACAAATATACAAAACATATAATAATCAAATGATAAACATCTCATATAATAATAAATAATGTCAACACATAAGTCTATGAATCATAGGCCTAGGGCATAACACCAACAGTCTCCTACTTGCACTAGGCCCAATCTACCATGTATCGAATACCCATGGACCTAACATGACCATCATGTTTAGCTTGCGAGAGAGCCTTAGTTAGTGGGTCCGCCACGTTGTCATCAGTGTCTACTCTGCATATCTTAACGTCTTCCCTTTCACATATCTCACGGATAATGTGGAAACGTCGAAGTATGTGTTTGGATCTCTGGTGTGATCTTGGTTCCTTTGCTTGTGCAATGGCACCATTGTTATCACAAGAAAGTTCAATAGGGTCTCCGATGCTTGGAACGACTTCCAAATCACTAATGAACTTCTTGATCCAAACCGCTTCCTTAGCCGCATCGGATGCCGCTATGTACTCACTTCGGTTGTAGAATCGCCGACGGTACTTTGCTTGGAACTTTTCCAACTCACAGCTTCCTCCATTAAGCGTAAACAAAAATCCGCATCGCGATACGAAATCATCTTTGTCGGTTTGGAAGCTAGCATCCGTAGTAGCCTTTTACTACAAGATCTTCTTCCATTCCTCCAAAGACCAAGAATGCATCCTTAGTTCTTCGTAAGTACTTAAGGATATTCTTGGTCGCTATCCAATGTGGTTCACTGGGATCCGATTGGTACCTACTCGTCATGCTTAGAGCACACGAGACATCGGGTCTAGTACATAACATAGCATACATGATAGACCCAATTGCCGAAGCATATGGAATACCATTCATTCTCTTTCGCTCATCATTAGTCTTAGGACTTTGATTCTTGCTAAGAGATATACCATGCAACATTGGCAAATTCCCTCTTTTAGAATTTTCCATTTGGAATCTTCTAAGGACTTTGTCAATGTAAGTACTTTGACTTAAACCAATCATCCTCTTGAATCTATCTCTATAGATCTTGATACCAAGGATATATGCGGCTTCGCCCATATCTTTCATTGAAAAACACTTTCCTAACCAAGACTTAACAGTCTGTAGTGCAGAAACGTCATTTCCAATGAGTAAGATATCGTCGACATACAACACTAAAAAGTGTGCTACGCTCCCACTAATTTTCTTGTACACACAAGGTTCATCTTCATTCTTGATAAAGCCAAACTCCTTGATTGCTTCATCAAAACGTAGATTCCAACTCCTAGAAGCTTGCTTTAATCCATAAATGGATTTATGCAACTTACACACCTTGTTAGAATTTTACGGGTCGACAAAGCCTTCAGGTTGTATCATGTATACATCCTCAAGTAACTTCATATTAAGGAAAGTTGTTTTGACATTCATTTTCCATATCTCATAGTCATAATATGCGGCTATGGCAAGTAAAATTCTAATAGACTTAAGCATAGCTACAGGCGAAAAGGTTTCATCATAGTCTATGCCATGAATCTGCCTATATCCCTTAGTTACTAGCCTAGCCTTATAGGTGTGCACCTTCCCATCCATGTCGGTCTTCTTCTTGAAGACCCATTTGCACCCTATGGTTTTTACACCTTCGGGTGGATCAATCAAGTTCCAAACTTGATTATCAGCCATGGATTGTAATTCGGACTTCATGGCCTCTTGCCATTTTTTCGAATCAGGAGCGGATATCGCTTCTTGATAGCAAGTGGGTTCATCGTTTTCGATTAACTCCACTTCATCACTTTCCGTAACGAGAAATCCATATCTCTCGGGTTCGGATCGTGACCTACCACTTCGGCGAAGAACTTGTGCATCTTGAACCGGTTCCCTGACGGTTTGTGAACTTGGTTCGGTTTCTACCATTGGTTCAATGTTGTTTTCGGGTTCTCGAATTTCTTCGAGATCTATTTTACTCCCACTGGTTTCTTTGCGAAGAAACTCCTTTTCTAAGAAAGTACCATTTCGAGCAACAAACACTTTGTTCTCGTTTCGGTTGTAGAAATAGTATCCTTTGGTTTCCTTAGGATAACCCACGAAAACACATTTATCAGATTTAGGTGCTAGCTTGTCGGAAGTTAACTTCTTGACATATGCATCGCAACCCCAAATATTCATGAAAGACAAACTAGGTTTTCTTCCATGCCACATCTCATATGGGGTCTTTTGAACCGATTTGGTAGGAACTCTGTTTATAGTGAAAGCAGCAGTTTCTAGTGCATGTCCCCAAAAGGATAAAGGAAGCTCAACTTGACTCATCATAGAACGAACCATGTCCAACAAAGTTCTATTCCTCCTTTCAACACACCATTCCATTGTGGTGTTAGGGTGGAGAGAGAGTTCAAAGCGATTCCACAACTCTTAAGATGATCACAAATTCTTGGCTCAAATATTCACCACCTCGATCGGATCGAAGTACCTTAATAGTTTTGCCAAGTTGATTTTGCACCTCATTTTGAAATATTCGAAATATCTCAAACGATTCACTCTTATGTTTCATTAGATAAACATATCCAAATCTACTATAATCATCAGTGAATGTTATGAAGTACCGAAATCCTCCCCTAGCATCGCTACTCGTAGCCCACATACATCGGTATGTATGAGTCCTAGTAAGTCGCCCGCCCTTTCACCGGTTTTGGTAAATGGGTCCTTGGTCATCTTGCCAAGTAAACAAGATTCGCATGTCTCATAAGATTCATAATCATGTGAGTCCAAAAATCCATCTTTGTGGAGTTTAGAAATGCGTTTCTCGTTTATATGGCCAAGACGACAATGCCGTAAGTAAGTGTGGTTTACATCATTGGGTTTAGATCTCTTATTAATGTTATAGACATCATTATCTTGACTTTCAACATCAAGAATATAAAGGCCATTGAATGAAACAAATAGCATAATAATGCATATCACTCTTGTAAATAGAAAATTTCTTATCACGTATAAGAAAATTAAAACCTTCATCATCCAAAGCCGAAATCGAAATAATATTCCTACTTAAAGGCTGGAACGTAATAACAATTGTTCAAAACAAGTATTAGTCCACTAGGTAAAGTAACTTCATAAGTTTCTACGGCTAATGCAAAGCAACTCTTGCTCCATTCCCCACACGTAGGTCCACTTTGCCTTCCTTAAGCATCCTTCTGTTCTTTAGACCACTGCACATTTAGACAAATGTGAGTTCCACATCCGGTATCCAATACCCAAGAACTAGAAGTAGATAGGAATATATCTATAACAAAGATACACGAAGTTGAAGCAACTTCTTTGCCCTTCTTCGCGTGCTTCCTTGTATTTTGCGCGGTTTCTCCTCCAATGTCCAATCTCATTGCAATGGAAGCAGGCTGCGTCCTCTTGGGACTTAGGCTTAGCCTCTTTAGGCTTGGAAGCCTCTTTGGGCTTGGCAACCTTTGCCTTAGGATTAGCAACCTTTGCTTTTCCTTTACCCTTGAACCACTTTCCCCTTGTTAACCATTAGCACTTGGTCAGTTTTCTTCTCGACAATATTGGTTTCCGCAGTAGTCAACATTTGAACTAACTCGGAAAGGTTTCTATTCATTCAACCCATGTTATAGTGCATTATGAAATGACTAAAACTTTTAGGTAATGAATTCAATATTATGTCGGTGGCCAACTCTTGGCTAATTGGAAAACCGAGCCTTTCAAGATGCTCAATGTGGCCCTTTAACTTGAGAGCATGGGGACCAACGGCTTGTCCTTCACTCATCTTGCATGAGGTCAAGGCCGCAACCGTGTTGTACCTCTCTTGCCTAGCTTGAACTTGGAACATTTCCATCGAGCCGATTGTTTAATTCGACGTCCCCAGTGCTCAAGATCCTTCGAAGGTTCTTGCACATGGCGGAGAGCATAAGGCAACCAACATCTCGTAGAGTCACGCTTGTGCTTGAGATATTGTTCCCTTATTGCCCTAGCGGCATTGGCGGCGGAGTTCGAGGTGGAATAGGTTCATCGAGAACGTACAGTTTCTCCTCTTGTTTGAGAACAATTCTCAAACTACGGATCCAATCCATATAGTTTGTACCATTCTCTTCCAACTTTTCCTTCTCAAGGACAGGTCGCAGTGAAAAGTGATTATTGTTTGATGCCATTTATTCTACAAAAAGATATACATAAAATATGAACACATATAAGTAAACATATTATATGAGAAGTATAACGCATTTAAATAAATGCTCCCACTAAATTATACACCTTCAAATGCAAATAAGCATAATATACATTTAATGGGCTAAGATCCAACTTTAATTCAATTTCAAGTTTGCTATGGCAAACCGCTCAAAATTAAATTAATTAGGTAGAACATATCAATCATATCACATATATGACTCTTAGATCTTTTATGAGATCAATTCAAGACATCATATGTCTAGGCATATTTTAATCTCATCTTATGCCTTGGGTCCAAAACCATTTTGATAACCCAATTAAGTTCATTCATATTAAACTTATAGGAACCACCATTTCCTCATCTTGCTCGCATTCGAATAGAATCAAAGCACCTTGCTATGGCAAGCCTACCCAAAACTATCCGAATGGTCTCAAGTGTTTAATCATGAATTGGCATAAAGAACTTAAAAGGTAAATGAAGGTTCTTTAAAGGTAGATTATAAGCATATCGGAAAGATAGTCAAAATCATGCACCGGGTAAGTTCCCGGGAAGATAGGTGAGCCACAAGGACTTCTTAAGTACCAACTCTTCCTTAGACAGAACTCTCCTAGACATGCATAATTTAGAAATCAACTCTGATTAGGCAACATAATCCCTACCTTTTATAAACAATCAGTTTCCTTTTAAATTTCGCGTATTTATGACTTGTTTCCATAAACAATCATAAGATCCAAAATTTACAATGTCTAAATCTAAACATATTAGGAAACTAAATATCATGTTTCAACTAAACATTTAATTAAAAAATTCTTAGCATGTAAGAACAATTAAAACATGCATCGCAAATAATTATTAAAATCACATTTTAATCAATTAATCATGCATATCAATGAATCAATCTAGCATGGCATTATAAACTCAATTTTATAACATCCAGATTTTCATATGAACATATCGATTGTAAACACAATCACGAGAATAGCGAAAAATTGAACAAACCGATTACGCCGATTTTGGCTTATTATGTCGCGTGACAACATCGACGGAGGCTTGATATGTCGCGCGACCTAACATGCCAGATAACCTGAATTCCTCATGGCTCATCATGTCGCGCGACTAAAGTGCCAAGTAACGGGATTTCAGTTCGAACCAATACAGATTACAACCAATTAAATCATATAAAACGGCCTTTTACAGATTTAATTCAAGATAATTCGAAAACGATTTTCACATTGTTTCACATAAACAATTAAAAATTCTATCGCATACAAAACATGCAATAAGCATATAAACAATTTATATCTTAAATCTAGCATGTTAATTCAAACTTAATCATACAAACGGGGCTCTGATACCACTGTTGGGTTTTACGGGTCCATGCGCAGCGGAATTAAGCATTAAAACATAAAACCCAAGAAGCCCTAGGATCCGTTATATACAATTAATTTAAATTCCTATGAGATAGAATTAAACCAACCTTGAAACGCTTTCCGGTCTTGAGCTATCGAACGATTTTGATTATGTGATATCGAATCACAAACTTCGTTCTTCAACTTGCTTGAACTCTAGGCCTTGATCGATGAACGAACGAAGACCCTCTTTTGGTATCCACACCTTTGAATGAATCCAAGAACAACTTCTTGATGATTACTAGATCTAAACCTTGAAGAATATTGAGAGTATTTAATTATGAATTTTGCTTGAAAAATTTCGGCTGACCTTTTAGGTCTGACGTAACCCTTGTATTTATACTACAATAGTAGGAATACCTCTCCTAATCGTATTAGGAGACAGTATCCAAAACGCGTATGGGCCTATTATGTCGCGCGGTATATTAAGCCGTTGGCTTAATATGTCGCGTGACATATATAGCCGAATCTTGAAACTCTCAATCATTCTTCCTCCGGTTTAACCAATTCATTCTAGTTGTGTGTGACCCAATAGGATTACATTATGTTGGTAATGAGTTCGATCATATCGAACCTCATAAGACATAAGCGGACTCTAGCAAGCCATTATGTCTACCTAAATAATGTAACGTAAGAGTTCACGTTTCCAACGGTGTACTTCCATTTCTCCCTTTGTCTCACGATGTTATATTGAACACAAGTCATGGTCATTGTCAACTTGTCTATGTTCAATGCTTTCTCGATTCCTCGAGTATAATGATAATTCCAATCATATTGGGGTACGGCCATACACTTTCATCATTATCACTCATCGAGGGGCCCAAGCAAAACATCTCTCTTTCGAGGGACAAATTCCATCTTGACTTATCATTCTTCCCATCATGAATCCGATCATGCCAAAGATAGCCTTTATGGATATCGTGTTAAGATATCGTTTGACAAAAATCAAACATGACTTTTCATCATATGTAAGGTCATGATAATCTCAGGTCTAGGGACTAAATGAAGTAACCTTATGAGATTTACTTATGACACTTGACCATGTCATAAATCTCATGCGGGTCATGTCCAGTCACTTGTTCTCTAACAAGTACTCATAATTTCAATGTGCATCTCTATGCACATAATCATCACATGATTATCCATTGACAATTATACTAATTATTCTCTTAATAATTAGGGACGCAGATTATTATTAACAAATATACAAAACATATAATAATCAAATGATAAACATCTCATATAATAATAAATAATGTCAACACATAAGTCTATGAATCATAGGCCTAGGGCATAACACCAACAGACATGTTGTGTGGTCTTCCTGTAGACGAAATGGCGGTGACTAGTTCAGAAACTAGTAGGAGTGCGGGGGCATGGATTGAGATTGTTGAGGAGTTATTTGGGGTTGCACCCTCAACTGCAGACATCAAAAGAGGTGGAATGATATCTATGAGATGGATTCTAGATCACTTCCCTCTTTTTGAACAGCTTCCCAATAATGCGTCCGAGTATATGATTGAGACATATACTCGAGACTACATTTTCTTATTATTGGGGTCACACATTATGCCCGTCTCGTCTGATAACCTAGTGAAGTTGATGTACCTCGCACTTCTTAGGGAAATAAATAATATTGGTCAGTACAGTTGGGGGTAGTGGAGCGTTGGCCTTCTTGTATAGGGAGATGTGTGTAGTATCTCAGCACGATTCGAAAGGGTGTGGTGGCTTCTTAACCATTGTACAGGTATGTCAATTATAAATGATTACATTATGCTAGTGACTTAATCTGTTTTGTACGTAATGATAATTTTTTTTATAGCTTTGGGCATGGGAGAGGTTGTTGTGTACACAACCTAGGAGACATACAGAAATAATACTTAATGGATTGCAACCAGTGGATTACAAGTATATTTCAATTACTTCATTTTGTAAATGATCTGTTTTGTAATATATCGCTTTTTTACTCATTATTTTTTATGTCAATTGTTTCATATGTAGGTGGAAGGGTCCATTGTCGTATACTTCTGTGACTGCCCATAACCTGCAAGGCTATCGAGACCAGTTGTCATATTTAGACAAGGATCAGGTTGTGTGGCAGCCATACAACGGTGTGCCGATTCCGAATTTACGCCTTCGGGGCCAAGCTATATGGAGGGCGAAGGTGCCCTCATCTCGCTTTGAGAGGGTTGAATGGCACTTTCCAGATCGCGTAATGCGACAATTTGGGATGGTTCAAGGTGTGCCTGATGACTGCGACACCAGTTTGGACCTGCATCGGATTAGTCGGCGAGGTCGGTCAGACGTTAACTGGATGCAAGAACATGGTCAGCACATAGAAAAGTGGAATGAACGGGAGTTTAATATCGTTGATGGAGAGTTTGGTGAAGTGGATATGAGTTACCATCACCCCTATTTGAGATTGTATAGGAGTATTACTCGATCGCTCATCCACAATTCGTCTAATGTGGAGGGACTAGGGTTCAGGCCACGTTCAACTGGTTATGAGGGTGTGGTAAGTTATATATTACATACAATTATTTTACAAAAAAAAAATACCATTTTTTTCCGTATTAATTAATTTTAGTTCATTGTTTTGAACAGATTCAAAGTCTCCAAGGGATGTACATATACAGCCAGAATGCCACATCCTTGAAAACCGAATACCTTTGGCAATGTCATAATGTTCTGCATTCCATTCAGCAAAGTCATATTAGTTATCATCATATATCTCCGATCCTTCTCCAATATCACGATAAAATTGATACCCGACTCTCTCATGCACATGATGTTGTGGTTCTTCGTAAGCAACCAAATGTAATGCCAAATCTCCTCCCTCATTCTCGCTAACATCAGTAGGACTACTGCAATCATCATATCCATCGTCACGATCTTCATTTAGAAGCAACCCAATATTTTCTTCATAATCTGAATCATTATCATCATCATTATACAATTCCTCACCCTCACCCCCTCCCTCTTCCCCTCCCTCTTCCTCTTCCTCTTCCTCTTCCTCTTCCTCTCCATCTTCCCCTTCCACATATGTTTGTGTACTTGTTCCAGCATCCCTCTGACTATAGCAGTTTAAAGAACCCATCTGGAAGGTATCTATGTCATTAACATACTCATTTTGGAATGGCTCCTCATGGGTTTCAAACTTCTCAACATTCACATTATCAACTAAATTTATCTTAACATATAATTGTAAGTTACTCAACCCACCAAACTGAGCAGAAACATCAAACATGACTTCCATACCTATATCATTGTCGATTACAAATGGAATGTAGTTTGCAATCCTAGGAGCGACAAGATGAGGATATCTACATGTAACTTGCAACTGAATAATAGCTCGATCTACCCCAATTTCCTTAGCTAACTTTTTAATCAACTTCTTGTAACTCCATCGAGTTTTAGCCCTAAGTGCACATTTTGGTCCCCTTTCAAAATGTTCACCTTCAAACGGGTGTTCATCATTTCCTACCCAAATAACACATGAAAATAAGTGGAACTCCAGCCATATTTATTCCTAAAAATTGAAAAAAAGATTATAAAAAATCTAATTTAACAATATCACTACATTCACAAAAAAATTCAAATAAATACTAAATTTAAATTTCAAACAAAAAATAAGAGGATTAAATGTACCTTCTTAATCACCTCTCTTCTCTTCTTCTTGAACTTCTTAATCAACTTCTTGAATTTTCAATTTTTTTTGGAAAAAATTCACCTACTCTCCTCCTCTTCTTCTTCCTTCTTTTCTCCTTCTTCTTCACTGAGTTTTTATTATGCTTGATTTGTTTACAGATTTGCCGGGGAAGATGAGTTTTGTAAAGCAAATCCGGAATTAGCATTTTCGGATTTGAATTTTTCAAAAAAAAAACATTACTTAATTCAATTCAGTTAAATTTAGTATTAAAAAAAAATTTAAATCCGGTGTTATCAATTCCGGATTACACTAAGATCGATCGCCCCCACAAACGTGAGATCGCTCTCTATTTTTTCCAAAAAATATTATTTTGCTCATTTAATCGGCTTTGAAAAAAAAAAAAGAAATCCGAAATTGGTAACGCCGGAATACACTAGGAGCGATCGCTCTATTCCCACGCGCGATCGCCCCCTATTTACGGAAATATAATTTTAGGAAATTCGGTTTTGAAAAACAAAAAAAAAAAAAAAAACAATTCCGAAATTGGTAATTCCGGAATTCATAATCCGGAATTATCAATTCCGGATTTCAAGTGAAAAGTGCTAAAAAAATCTATATTTTGAGATCCAAATTAAGATAATTTTTTATTTTTCCCAAAATTTTGTCTAACCTGGTGTGTATACTGACTTTTACAATTAGGTCACAATTTTTTAGGTTACAATTTTTTATGTCTATTATTTTTCGACAGTTATTTCATGTATTTATAATCAGTTTATAAATAATTAAATTATTTACTTTATTCTAACAAATATTTTATGCTCCAAATTCGGAAAATTACTACTTTCCCAATTTTTTTTTAAACTTTCATATATTTAATCATCTATGTTATGTGAATATTTTATTTAATTGATCAAATTTGAAACATCTTAAATTCAGAATATTAGCAAAAGAATATTATATTTGTACAATGCTTTAATAATAAAATTTTGCAATACTTTGATTCAACATTAATTATATACTCCCTCCGTCCCGCTACAAATTGCACACTTTCCTCATTGGGCATTTCATTAAAAATTGCACATTTTCTAAAATAACAAAGAATCTTTACTATTCTCTCCACTCATTCTCTCTCCTACATTATTTTAATACTCACAACACCATTATAATTTACTATTCCCTCAACTCATTCTCTCTCCTATTTTACTTTTACACTCACAACATTTATATCATTATTTTTTCCTTAATTCTCGTGCAAACAGTAACTGTGCGATTTCAAGCGGGACGGAGGGAGTATATATTTAGTACAGATTTTTTTTTTTTTGAAACTGCAATATTAATTGTTTTAATTCTAAATTGTTTTAAATGTTAGGATAATAATCATTTATTGTGTGTTGAATGTTTAAATTACTTGACTTTAATTATTTGTAATTATTTAACACCGACCGGATTGTTGAGAAAATATATCTAGATAATATTGTGGCTAGGAGGGAGTTTTGGAGAGAAAAGTGGATTGATCCATTATATCACTAGTAAAAGTCCGTGTTCAAGGATACATTTTTTTTTTTTTATTTTTATTTTAATTTTTTTTAAAGGGCAAAATGGGAAAGGGACAATTTAGTGAGGGCAAAATGGGAAATTTGGTATTTGGCACTATTCATTGTACTGTTCATGAGATGAGGTGGCATGGTGTGATTTATACTATAGATTATATATATACTAGTACATGCCCATGTCCAAGGACACGATTTTTTTTTAATTAATTTTTTTTAAGGGCAAAATAGGAAAGAGACAAATGTATGAGGGCAAAATGAAAAATTCGCCGCTTGAAACTATTCATAGTACTGCAGCACACCACTCTAATTTATGAGTACTATAGATATATCACTAGTAAAAGCCCGTGTCCAATGACACGTGTTTTTTTTTAATTTAAAAAGAATTTTTTTTAAAGGGCAAAATGGAAAAGGGACAACTTAGTGAGGGCAAAATGGAAAATTTGGCATTTGACACTATTCATTGTACTGTTAATGGGATGAGGTGGCATGGTGTGATTTATACTATAGATTATATACTCCCTCCGTCCCACGTCATTGTGAACCATTTTTTCGGCACAATAATTAAAAAATATTATTAAGATAATGAAAATGTGTGGTAGGAAATGAAGAGAGAGAATGAGTGGAGTTAATAGTAGGTTGGTTGAATAAATTGTATGGTGAAAAATGAAGAGAGAGAATGAGTGGGTGGGGTAGGGTGAATATAAAATAATAAATTTATTTCCATTTTGGGTAGTTTGCATTCACGTGGGACGGACCAAAATGGAAATAAGTTTGCATTCACGTGGGACAGAGGGAGTATATACTAGTACATGCCCGTGTCCAAGGACATGTTTTTTTTTTTTTTAATTTAATTTTTTTTTAAGGGCAAAATGGGAAAGGGACAAATGATGAGGGTAAAATGGAAAATTCGCCGCTTGAAACTATTCATAGTATTGTAGCACACCACTCTAATTTATACTATAAATAGAAATTACTCCCTCCGTCCCACCAAAATTGATACTTATTTCCTTTTTAGTCCGTCCCAGCCAAACTGATACTTTCCAAAATGGAATGGAATCTTTACTATTTACCCCACTCATTCTCTCTCCTATTTCACTTTTACACTCACAACATTCTCTCTCCTAATTATTTCTCCCACTCATTCCCTCTCTTATTTAATTCTTCATACTCACAACATTTTCTTTTACTTTTTCTCTCTCTTACTTTTCCTTAATCCGCGTGCCCAAAAATTTGATGTCAATTTTGGTGGGAGTAGGGAGTATATTAGAAAATAAAATAAAATAATAAAAGTACTAAGCAACCATTAATCTGGATTGGGCTTCATCAAGCAACCATCAATCTAGATTGGGCTTTATGTGCAGTAATCTGAGTCAAAATAACAGGCTAAAACCATAAACCCTCCCGTATCTGAATATTGAATTGCTGCAGTAGACGTTGTTTAACTATAGTATTTCACCACTTGTAGACTAGACGGAGATCTCTTATTCGCCGGCGGTCTTCGATTCGAAGCCATGGCGCTTAAAGACCGGTCATTTTTGAGCTTCTTCTTTATTACTGTAATATTATCAGCCGTCCGAGCTTCCGCCGATTCGATCCAAGGCTGCGGTGGATTCGTCGAGGTTCCAATCCCTCTCGTTTTCAATTAACTTGTTCGATTTCTAAACATCGTTGATTAAACGATGTGAACTGTTGGATCTGTTTTCAGGATTGATTTATGTTGTGCTAGATTTAAGTTTTCCGCTCAGAAATAGTTTGTTTGTATTATAATTTAACTTTTAGCTCGTTTATTAATCTTATTGTGAGTTTTGATGGACTAGGCAAGTACGGATTTAATCAAGTCAAGGAAGCCAACTGATGCGAAATTGGATTATTCTCACATTACGGTAAAATAAGATTTGAAGTTCATTGGCCTCAAATTACCACTATAGTGAAGGCCCTACTGTAGTAATTGAGTAGATCCATTGTTTCCTGCCCACTTAAAAGTTATGCTTGTGAAGCAAGCAGTAACTTAATACTGAAGCTCATGATTGTGTTTGTTTATCAAACTGTAGGTTGAGCTACGTACATTGGATGGATTGATTAAGGACAGCACACAATGTGCCCCTAATGGTTACTACTTCATTCCGGTCTATGACAAGGTACTGGGTACTATTTCAGAAGTTTGTACTTGCTGCATGCATTCTCGACTGATGCCATTTTTCCTTGATCAATGCTTGCTTTGCCACTAACTTATGTTCCTCTGGAGAACTTCCAGCTGAAGCTCACAGTCCATCCGACCCAAAATGAGTCGAAGTGGCTTAATCAATGCTTGCTTGCATGCCACTAACCTATATTCCGTTAGAAATTTCCAGCTAAAGCTCATATCTGTTTCGTCCTAAAATGAATGGAAGTAACTGATTGCCTGTAAATTTGGGTCAACCTCTACTGGAACCTTGTTTCCCTAGTTGGTTTGTTTTTCTGTCATGGTTATTTGATATTGTGTGCACTTTTGTTTGTCTCTGCTATTACTGGGTGAGACTACTGACAGGTTTTACACTAAAATTCAAACGTTGTCCTTTTGCAATTGATTGGCTATTTTCTACATTTACTATTGTAAAAGTGGTCATAGCTGTACTTGGAGCTGGGCATCGGTTTGATGTGATATTACTAACAGTTATAGTACAGTGGAGAATAGCTATATGCCAAGCTCCATATAAAGAGAAGGGTATTGGGGTGCGGTAGGGACGGGATCATAATTGCGAAAGGCTAGCGCCTCTCTCGCCCGCCTCGCCATTTTGGCGCCTTTAGGGGTCGACCGCCTTTTGGTTTTATGGCGGTCTGTTGTGCGCCTTTTAAGCTAAGCGAGACGTTTCCTAGTTATGGCGAGAGGCGTAAGGAGTCTACCTTTGTCAAAAGGCATAATAGGCGTATGTGTAGTGTTAAACTAGGTCATTTTGTAATTTTAGTTTTAATAATTTAACTTACCCAATGGATTGTTTTGAGAAAACATGGGGGCAAAGATAGCTTGTGGCGTGCATGAGAAACAAAGATATTCGTTATTTCTCTTGAGTGAACAAAAGAAAATAAGTACGATACATGTGTTTTTTGTCTAAAAATTCACCTATTTTCACGCTTTTAAATGACTACTTGTTTACTAATTTGAACACATTTTTGGAACATAAAATGTGTTTTTTGTCTAAGAATTCTCACTTTTGGGTGTTTTAGTTGTGTTAAGTTGCTATTCCATGTGAAATTGTGACCTTTATTTAATGCAAAATTCTTGTTTTTAACATGTTTACGCTTTGTTTAATATATTTTACATATATATTATTTTACTATTCCTTTTGTTCTACTTTAATGCCTTGCTCGCCTTCCGGCCGCCTTTCAACCGCCTCGCCATTCGCCTTTTCTAGGAACTTCTCGCCTGCCTCTCGCCTTTCGCCTTTAACAACTATGGACGGGATGGTTGTTCTATGATTTGTGCCTAGGAGCAAACATATTAGTTATTCAAAAAGAGAACTACAAGTGTGTAATGTATAGAGTTGAATTGTCCAATTTATTCTCATTACATTTTGAGATAAGTAGTTTCGAACTGCATATGAGCATATATGATTCCATCAATTGATATTCATAAACAAAAAAACTCTCAAGGTCAGGCGCAACTATGAAAACAGTGGCAGACATCTGACGATGACTGGCAAGTACTTGGAAGTTGCTAAATCTGGTTGTTTCACATGATCAGTAGTTGTCTCTCCTTTTACTTATATTGGGTATATAGCTTAATTTTATTATTTGGGTGCTTGTTTTGTGTAAGAACTGAATAGTTCCACTTTCAGTCCCTTAGTATTGAACTATGTGCACATAGTTCAATGCCAACTCATTTAGAGAAGTGTTGTCTTTAGAGCTTGCCACTAATGTCATGGTGGTCGTAATGCCAGCAGTTTTTACCACTAAATATCTGCTTGAGTTTTCTTATACTCTACCTCATCCGCCCCACTTGAAGTGGTTGAAATTCCTTTTTGGGTTGTCTCACTTGAAGAGTAACTTTTGTATATGGGCTGTCCTTTTCCAACCAATTGGCTATAATAACCTTCTTTTCTTCCCCAGATCGAATCAAATGTAGCCAGAGACTTGGACTTATGATTTTGGCAAGCAGAACTCAAATACTAAAGCTGTTGTAACAGATTTTTTGTTGGTATCAGATGAGAGATTATCCTTATTTGGTCCGTAAGGGTTACTAAGCTAAAGCTGTGTGAAGAAATCCTTTTAAGATTGATAACTCATCATTTATATAGTAACTTCTAGAACATCACCAGTTTCTTCATGTAAGAAAACTATAAAATCATGGTACAAATTACTGAATTAGACAATATTAGAAAGATGGTAAAGCTTGCAAGTTATATTTCCTTCATGTTCCACTGCTTATTATGTCTATCGGTCACATACTATTGCATCTTACTCATTCCATTTGTTTCTATTTATCGTGCAGGGCTCATTTGTTATAAAAATTAAGGGGACTGAAGGATGGTCATGGAACCCGGATCAAGTTAAGTACCTTGAATTAGCGAGATGAGTTTTACACTGATGTACTTCATATCATTCTCTTTTTGTGGAGTATTTTGTTTGGTGCACTTGCTGTAATACTGACGTTAGCGTATTACCTTTTGTAGGTTCCTGTTGTTATAGATGATGCTGGCTGCAATGCCAACGAAGACATAAATTTTCGTTTCACAGGGTTTGTTCTGATCAACCAATGTCATGGATACTTTGTTTTTATTAGTTGATGTTGAAAATATGTGTCTCAATTGATTGACTTTAGTGCTTGAACTTGTTTTGATATTTTTGTACATTAGCTTATCAAATCTCTACATTTGCAGGTTTACCTTATCTGGAAAAGTTGTGGGCGCTGTTGGTGGAGAGAGTTGTTCGTACAGAAACAGAGGTCCATCGAATGTAAAGGTCGAGCTTTTATCTTCTGCAGGGGATCTTGTCTCTTCTGCTTTGACATCATTGGCTGGAAGTTACTCTTTCACAAACATAATTCCAGGTTTGAATTCTTCTTGACACTTGCTTGACCGAAGGTAATTGCATTTCCATGTTGGTGTACGAAGATAGACCTCTTTATTGTGCATCTTGTATAAAAATGAGCTTAGAGCACTTCCCACCATTTGAAGAAAGGACTTTTATATTGAGTATTTTGGTTTCTGATCTTGTGTCCAAGGAGTGTCCTGATTGTTTGGTAGGATTGCTTCATCATTTTCATTGTAAACATTTTTGGTGTAGGAAAATACAAATTACGGGCTTCCCGTCGTGATGTGAATATTGAAGCTATAGGTTCCACTGAGGTTGTCGTTTCCTTTTGCAACTGTTTCCTTTCCTCCCCAATTTTAATTTCCTCAATCTCCTCATCATCTCTTCCATGCTCTTCTACATATGCTTCTCTTGGAAATCCATTCAACATGTCACTCATCCTAAATATGATTTTTTTTTCCAGGTAGAATTGGGGTTTGGAAATGGCATAGTGGAGGACATTTTCTTTGTTCCTGGATATAATATTCGCGGGTCAGTTGTTGCTCAGGTAGAATGTACTCTATTTTTTATGATGGCCCAGTTCCTGCAGTATCTTAAAGCTTATGCCTATATGAAACATTCCATATTATACCATGTTGGGTTACTTACTTCCTCTTCGGAGTGTTATAGCCTCAAAATGCTAAATGAATCTACCATCAGATACTCACTATTCTACAACTTCACTACTGTCTAATGATGCATTTAGCCCATACTTGCTTTTTTTCTCACCATGTTAAATTATAGTTATCACTTACCATAATTGAACGGGAGCGGCCATTTAATAATTGAAACCTTGAACATATTCGGTAGCCAGTCCGGTTATGTATTTGTATTAGAATTGCAAAAGAACTAAACTGATTCAAAATAACCGTCTGAACCAAGCCAAAAGCTCTACGAGCTGGATGTTTTTGACCTAAGCCAATTTTTATTATAGAAGTTTCTCTAGAAATACATGGAATTTTGGTGTTATATGCATATACTGAATTTAGTCCCATCTTGCCAGCGGTTTTTTTCCCCTCACATCTTTTCTTTCACGATGACATATGAGGGTTCATGCTAGCCGACCCCAAATTCTTTTGGAATAAGGCTTTGTTGTTGTTGTTGATGATGTTTCATCTATAAACAGCGAGCCAAAAATATCTAGAATTTGCATCTTAGCTTACTTTTACATATCATCAATTTTCTATATAATCTTAAGAAAACCTTTCACAATCGTGAACTATAAATAGTATGTACTTCTCTACATATATACGTCAAACATGTCTGGTTAACTTGGTTCAGATATTGTGTGTCGCTTTTTCCATATCAGTTGTAGCAATTTGCTTAAGATGAGAAGTGAAGTTGTAAATTTCCAGAAAAAGGCGCGCAGGCCATTTACCTGTGCTATACAGGAACTGCAGTTTTCATGAATATGAACATCCTTGTAGTATTATCTGTTGTCACTGATAACAAGGGTTATGCACAACTTTTGTGCGGTTGCAGGGAAATCCTATACTGGGGGTTCACATGTATTTGTATTCAAAAGATGTTCAGAAGGTGCCCTGCTCTCAGGGTTCTGGCAATGCCCCTGGGCAGAGAAAAGCTCTTTGTCATGCTGTATCTGACGCTGATGGAATGTTCACGTTTGAGTCAATACCATGCGGTAACATTCATAGCTCATTCATGCAACTCCTTGCATTTTATTTGACCTGCTAATAGATTTAGTTGCATTCTTCCGTATACCTTTGCTGATGCATGCATGTGATGTCTATTTCACATATATTCATGATGACCTTTAATACCAAATGTTCTATCCTTGGATTTTGAATTCTCAGTTGAAATGCATATTCATATTTCTGCATGTTTTTTATTAGAGTTTATGCTAACATGATCTTCCACAATAAACTGGAAGGGATAGATCCACTTGTGGCATTCACCGTAAGCACAACTAAGTTAATTGACTAATTCTTTTTGGTTTAATAAGCCTGCATACTAGGCTGCATTGTAGTTTCTCTAATGTGAAAATGCTTGTGATTACATTTCGACTTTAGATTTAGTTTAGGTGCAAGGAAGAACAAAAGAAAAAATTGATGGAATATGCAGCTATATGCTTGTTCAATTCAAATATGAACGAGATAGTCTTTAGCTTTTGACTGAATCGATCTGCGTGTTGCTCTTAGTTGTTTCTGCAAATTATTGTATCTGAATTAAGACCATTGGTCTTGGTTTTGTGAACTATCTACAGGAGTTTATGAGCTTATACCTTACTACAAAGGTGAGAATACGGTTTTTGATGTTTCCCCTCCGTTTGCCTCTGTGTCTGTTCAACATGATCATGCGACAATATCAGAACAGTTTCAGGTACTTACATTCTGCGCCATACTCAACTCGTTTTCTGAGATAGAATAAACCATATATATTTAACAAACTTCTCTAGGATATTTTCCTCATTCCTTTCCAGAAGCTGTGTTGTATGTCTATGTTTCATCGCTTTGTTATCCCACTTATATTCGTGCTGGAATAATCTGGTGGTGCCTTCTCTGAGCTGATATAATTCATTAAATGATTCTCCTGTTGCATAGTAGTTGTCATAATGCCTGAATTTACTTCTAATCCCTTTATAAACGTTCATTCAAAAGACACAAAGCTTGATGTTTCATGCATCACATTATGCTGAGTCAACTTTTCAGCACTAAGACAAGTTTTCACTCCACAGCTTCTGCTCTTTACTTGTAATGAGTTTAGTTCTCTACCCTGGCCATTTCTTTTTTCCAAGTTCTCCTGAGAGGTAGGACTTGTTAAACTCTTCTTTTGGAATGAGTCTTACAACGGAATGGGAAAGGGAATAAAGTCCGTAGACCGAACATCATTGCTTTGTAATTAGAGTTTCTTATTATCCCCAAGTTCATTCTAGATAAATTGGAACAATAAATCTGTAACGTTTTGCAGAATGCAAGATCTACTTACCTCATGGCGTTTTGAGATGCTACTCATTTGAACTGATCTTTCAGTCTCTAAGCTACTATTATTTTTTTGTTTCCTTAGAAATTTTGCCTTTTTTCAGCAAGTCATTTTATTCATTTGCTTTATTTCCTCTGCTTTTGATGTTGCAGTTTATATCTTAAGGTACAAGCATGTTTGTTAGGTTACTCTTCTTATTATTTGGATGCAAACTTGTGTAGGTCACTGGGTTTTCTGTGGGGGGTCGTGTTATTGATGCAAATGGCGAAGGAGTAGATGGTGTAGACGTTTTGGTGGATGGACTTCAAAGGGCAATCACAGATAAAGAAGGATATTACAAACTTGACCAGGTGAAGTGATTTGTTCTTAATTTTAACTTGCATTCGTATCCTCAGTAGTTTTCCGGCAGCTAGTATCATTTCTCTCACCTTGAACCTAATTAACTGAGAGTGCTTTATGCATTTATCTTCTTTATACGTATAAAACAGTTTGTTTCGTCTTTCTTAGCAAAATTTCCCAAGCCTTGGATGTTCAAAATGTATTCTGTATAATCTGAAGCATCAGTAGTGACCGTTTTTGACAAATACCCCATAATCAATTTTTAATTTTCTTCTGTCAAATCTAGAAATATAGAGGGGTTAAAATGAAACTTAGCATGAAGGTTGTAATGTGTTAAAGGTCGATAGCTTAATTATTTTATTGTATGTTGTGTACATGTTGACCATTGGTTCAACGGGGCTTGTGTGGTCATGCCAGAGGTAAAGTTCTACTCGTCTTTGTAGCAGAGAGTTTGACCGCTTGATGCTTAGGCTTTAGACTGTGTTATTGAAATGTGAAAGATTGTAGCTCATTAGGAAGGATAAAAGAAAATTGATATCTAAATATGTATGGCATGCATGCGCATACATCCCATTGGAATCCAATCGCTGATTGACTATTGGCATGGCTTGTTTATTTATTTAATTACTCCCTCCGTCCCAAAATGATCTTCACACTTTTTTTGCCTTTACTACGAATGAACTTTGGGCAACAATTTTAGGTTGATTTAATTATACTAATTAAAATCTAAAACTTCTTATTGATACACCATAAACGATACTATCAATGACACGTTTTAGATTTCTATTAGGATAAGTAAATAAACCTAAAATTATTGCTCAAAGTTCATTCGTCGTAGGCCAAAAAAGTGGGAAGATCATTATGGGATGGAGGGAGTATAAAAATGAATGAGTCCAGATAATGAACTCTTAATGAATCTCGCTGAGTATGTGAATAAAGCATGTGAAACTGTGGTTGTAGTCACTATGTCTCTTTGTTCCCAACCCCCACCAGTTGTAGTTATTGTCCTTATAAAATTTAATTGATATTTTTTTCTGTAATGGTACAAATATAAGTATTTCTTTTTATCTTCGTTTTCATCTTATAGGTTACATCCAAAAAGTATCTTATAGAAGCGAAGAGAGCACATTACAAGTTCGAAAAACTCAATGATTTTATGGTAAAGTGAATGTCAGAATTTCAGACCTTTCAAATTCCCTTGGTAACTAAGAACTCAATGAGATATGCTTTATACTGTTTCCTTTTTAACGCAGTTTTTATCATAACTGATAGGTGTTACCAAACATGGCCTCAGTTGTTGATATCAAAGCAATCTCCTATGATGTTTGTGGTGTGGTACATACGCTTGGTTCTGTTTACAAGGCAAAGGTATTTCCAACTTCTGCAATAACATTTTTTATGTACATTCGTTGAACATATTTATCGATTGTGGCTAGAACTCACAGGACGGGGTTCACTTTGTTGTTTGATGAAACTACAAGCCTTGGTTGGTAAACTTGGTCCATCCTGTTAGCTCAGAGACTTAGATGGGGTGATCCATTAGGTATTGTATTTTTTGTGAGACTTTGGTGTGTGCATTTAGTGGTTTCATGGGTGTGAATGGAGGTCTGTGGAGTGGGTGAAGGTATCATTGCTTTAAAGATGATCCGTTCGGTAGGTGGAGCTCACAGCCATTCATGTAAATGATCAACGTTGATTTTCGAGAAAACCGGCACATGATATCCTCTTTTTTGTTACTTTACATATAGGAGTTCATACTGGACAAGACATTGTTTGAAGTTGTTCATCTCATTATTTTGCTACACATTTGTTCCACATGGTCATCAATTTTGTGTGTGTGCAGTTCTTTCAGTGTTCAATGTTCCTTTGTATGTAGTTGTTTTCTTCTCTCAGAATAATATGTGTAAATACCAGGTTACTTTGACTCATGGACCTGCGAATGTTAAACCCCAAGTTAAACCGATTGATGACAGTGGTAAATTCTGCTTTGAGGTATGCTCTCAGAATCTTGGTGCTGAATTTGTAATAAATCTTGGTCATTCCATCCCATTTTAGTAGAATAAATTTCAGACCGGGATTGTTCAAAAAACATGAAAATAAATGTTCAGTCTTGCCGACCAGGAAGATTTCAGTGATCTTTTGCTCCTTCCTAGGTCCTATTAGGTTATCTGAATTTGAAAGGAAAAGATTAAATCCAGGCTCAGAAGTACCACCACCGTATGATCATTTTCTCTGTTCAGCTTTATTGTTTCTAGTTCTGAGCTGGTCAGTCTTGGTTTTTAAGGTAATTTGGGTTCCTGAAGAGGCCGAGGAAGCTGTTAATAAATGTCCCAGTCTTTGTGCTCTACATGGTTTTCTCTCCTTTTTGAAATTTACTGGACCATGTCCATACTCCGTAGTAGGTGATAAATTTCCTCTCCAAAAATCTGGAGCTTGGTTTAAGCGGGAAAGAAGCTGTGACAAGACTTTAGAGACGGAAATAATATGTTTTCTTACAACTCCTTTCTTTCGCTTAATCTCATGATATGATGATTTGTGCTCTCATTAAGAGAGTTTGGGAAGGTTTTCATTGTCAGCTCTTCTTTTTTGTGGACTTCTTTTGTGACTTTGCACTTGAGATCTTAGGGGGTTTTAGTTTTATCTCCCACATATTTTGTAACGATTTCTTTCGGAGGGGCTAGGTCACATTTACAGGTTGAGCTAACATGGCACTATAGCCTCTAGGCCTTTTTCATTTTCCTTTGTTTCATTTTGGCTTTTACATTTTCCTCTCTTCATGGATTTTACCCCATGTTAATTTCTTAACATGGAAAATTGTACTAGGAAATATTGTTAATTTACTCTGACATTTGCATCTCCTTCTCTGTGATCTTTAATGGGTTGCAGGTTCCACCGGGTGAGTATCGTTTGTCGGCTTTTGCAGGCACACCTGAGAGTGCGCCAGAACTTCAGTTTCTTCCATCACATGTCGATGTCACAGTCAATGGTCCATTATTATCTACCGAATTTCATCAGGTGATTTTGTTTTATGAGCAAGGTTGTTCAAAAATTTCATTGTATATTTGTTTTAGGACGGACAACTTTCTTTAATTATAAGCTTTCCTCTCCTGATTTTATTTCTTATACTGTTGGCAAGGAAAACTTTAGCATTCAAGATGGCAATGCTAACTTGTAAATAAATATTGCTATTTAATCTTAGTTATAAAACTGCCTCTTATATCCTATCTGATGTGTTTCTCGTTATAGGCACAAGTTAACATACTTGGTTCTGTAGCATGCAAGGAAAAATGCGGATCATCTGTTTCTATCTCGCTGGTGAGATTGGACAGTAAAAGCAGTAAGGACAGAAAGTCAAGTGTGCTGACTGATCAGAGTAGTGAGTTTTTGTTTTCCAATGTGCTTCCTGGAAAATACAGGCTTGAGGTATGGTGTTTGTTCTCTTCCCATGATAAGGACTTCAATAATGATTTATAAAGAGCATTCAGCTTTTTCTGTTTGCTGATCCCTGGGATCTGCCATTTGGGTTCAGAGTCGCATCCTAGAAAACATTATTGAAAATGTTAGGGTCTGAGATACTCCTTAAACTGACAGCAAAGTTTCCATCACACACACTAACACATATATATAGTGGTTGACACTGCACAATATCTTTTGCCTACATGTTGGTATTTATTTAATCTTCTCCTGGGAATCATTTCTGTTGTGCTTATTTAGTGTTTTTTTCTTTTCCAAATTGAGGTCCCTTCCCTTTCTTTTTTGATTTGGCTGTTCATCAACTCTTTATAATGCTTGCCTTAATTGTTAGGTCATACGCCATTCTGAAGGATCAATCTCAGGAGAAGATAAATGGTGCTGGGAGCAGAGTTTCATTGATGTAGATGTTGGGACTGAGGATGTAAAAGGAATAAAGTTTGTTCAGAAGGGTTATTGGGTTAATATAGTTTCTACTCATGATGTAGATGCATATCTGGATATGTGGGATGGATCTCGTGTAAACCTGAAAATTAAGGTATTTCACTGCATTAAAACATTTGATAATTTTTGAACAACATTAGTTCAGTACCCCGTTCACTTTCAAGGAATTATACATTTCTGTATTTGTTTCTTGTTACCTGCAGAAAGGTCCTCAACACATCTGTGTAGAATCTCCTGGAGTGCATGAACTTCACTTTGTGAACTCCTGCATCTTTTTTGGGAGTTTGTCTGTGAAAGTTGATACATCTATCTCGTTGGTATGTGGCTTATTAAGTTGATATTCCTGGTATACCTCATGTTTTCATTTTGTGCTTTCACGTTTTCCAATTATCATCTTTTTACTTGTTTATGCAGCCCATTCATCTTAAAGGAGAGAAATATCTCCTCCAAGGACAGATCCATGTTGAGTCACCCACACTATCAGGCACAGAACAGTTGCCTGGGAGTCTACAAGTGTATATCCTGAACAATGAGGGAACAATTGTTGATGGCGCCACTGCTGGACTTATAGCTAACGGAAATGATCAATCAAGCACAGCGGTTTACGAGTATTCTTTATGGGCTAATCCTGGAGAAAAGCTTTCATTTGTTCCTCGGGATTTACGGTACATATATTGAGTTGTCTTTCTTGAGACATCATTTTTTCCTTTTCTTGTCTTTGCTTTCTGTATGCGCAAAGATGCATATCCAAATATTATTGGGTTTTCGTAGCTCAATATGAAATGCATGGTCATGTCTGTTTTTGCAATCATGTGTTATTATTTTTTATTTTTTTTTGAATCCAATATAATGTTTAAACTTTGTAGCTAACTTCCAGGCTTTCCATCTCTGTTTTCTTTTAGGCTGTGTGTTCTCCCTTTTCTTGTTTCAGTCGTTTAGATATTTAGTTCATGCTATGTATATATAGTTCACCCTTAATCTAGTTGTGACTTATTGCAGGGGAGATGGGGGAAAGAAAATTTTGTTTTATCCCAGACAAAATCTAGTAAGCAGCTTTGGAAGTTTCAGTTCACAATGCTACATACATCCGCTTTAATATTCATAGTCTTTTTCTTTTCTGCTAGGTCTCAGTGGCCCAAGATGGTTGCCAGCCTTCAATTCCTTCATTTTCTGGTCGACTGGGGTTGTACATTAAAGGATCAGTCTCTCCCCCACTTTCTGATGTTAGAATTAGAATCATTGCTTCAGAAGATAGCAACAATGCTCCAATCAAGAAAAATGAGAATGTATTTAAAACTGCTACAGGGGGAGATGGTTCATTTGTTGGAGGACCTTTGTATGACGACATAACTTACCACATTGAGGCTTCAAAGGTAAGAACATCCCATTATTGAATACCTTCTTTCATGCAGTGTACTTGTTGAGTATTCCTAGTAATTATCTATGAGGTAGATGCACTTCTATTGTCAGTTCCTTTCGGAAATAATGTGTTAATTGTGTTATTGTCATATTGTGTTGTATAATTGAGCAGTTGTGTGAAGCATAGATCTATTATGTGCTGAGAATCTTGCAATATATTCTCTGTTATTACTTCAAGTCTTTAGGCTATTCAATTTTAGTACAACTAGTCTAACACCCGACCAAAAACTTTGACAAATAACAAGAACTAAATTAAAAGAGTTACTATAACTATCTCATTTTATTTGGATAATATTATTAATTTCTGAGTAATTAATATTATCAACAACTCTATTTTTTTATTAATTCATATCTTTTAAAATAGTCTTTTTTATAATCTTATAAAGTCATGCTCCGTATTATGTAACTAATATTATATTTTTGTAAAAAAAATATCTTATATTTTTTTATTTAAAAAACCTATAGAAAATAGCTTTTATAGAAAATTATTTTTAAATGATTAAATAAATCATTTATTTATTTAATTTAGAAAAAAATAAACAAATCATTACCCAAAAAAATCAACTTAAATATTTGATGCAAATTAATTATCTTTGTTTTTTAAACTTATTTTCCATACTTTACGTTCACCAATTTATTTATTTTTTGCTCGTGAAAGTTCACGTAAATAACACTCATTGAAACTTATAACTAGATTACTCTATTAAAAGATAGTTCAATAAGATACTAATATATCAGTTCTTATTTTATTTTTTCTTGGAGTTTTAATTAATAAAGAAGTTATCAATAATAAATTCAAAAAAATTGTAAAAAAATGGATGAATAATATTTTAAGCCTGTTTTTTTTTAATCCACATTATAACTATTAGCTAAAAAAACCCACTTAGTTTGAAGAAAAACTAATAAAGAAAAGGAAAATAGGTTTTTATAGAAAGAATTAATAGTTTAAGAAAATATAATTTTGAAGACACTTATTTCAACAAAAATATATCATCACATTAATCTAATATTATTACAGATTTCTAAACATAATCAATATCTATGCTCATTTAAATGACACTCTACATTTAGAAAAAAATGCATAGAAATATCTAAATATCATTGTTATACTTAAATCAATAAACATTTAAAAGAAATTAGTTACATATATATGTTTATTCAAACGTATATTTTCTTTGCCCTTACAAATAATTTATCATTTATACACCAAAAGAAATATCTAAAATTCTAAATATCATTGTTATACTTAGTAGAAAATAAATAAATTATTGTCATTAATCTAATAGGATGAGTCATGACTAAAAAAATAAATTATTTTTATGCACAATAATAGAAAAAAAGCTAAAAGAAAGTATGTGACAATTATTTTCATTTTCCATTGAAGTGTTAACTTTATTTGCCAATTGAATTTTAGTGAATGTGCATATATGTGATTTTGTTCTTTTTTTTTATTTCATAAAATGAAATTGTTGATATAATTATAAGTTTGAAACCAACATGCATAACACTTACACAACACTAGTGGGTGAAGGAGAGAGAATTGATGGTTAAAGCTTTAAATGGTGTTTGTTGGGTGGTTATAGTGATATTAATGAGTCAATTAATGAAATGATATTTTAGTCAATTACCCAAAAGAAGTTTTGGAGGGAAATTTGCTCCAATCACTTGAGCTTTTATATATATTCCTTCGTACCATATTTGAGTGTAGACTTATTTCTTTTTTCGTCCGTCCCACATGAGTGGAGACCGAGTAAAATGGCAAAAATTTTATACTAGTCCTCTCGCTCATCCTCTCCTGGTTTACTTTTATACTCACAACACCAATCAACTTACTATTCATCCCGCTTATTCTCTCTTCTATTTTATTTTTCATACTCACAAACACCTTCTCCCACTAATTCTCTCCTACTTTTTCTTAATTTTTGTGCCCAATTTTTTGGTCTCCACTCATGGGGGACGGAGGGAGTATATAGATCAAGACAAAGCTCATATTTTGGTCATGAAAGAAACCATATTTTTGCAACGTCCTTATTGAAGTTTTTCTTTTGCAATGTCCTCATTCAAGTACCAAATTTTTGTAATGCGCTCGCTTGACTAACGGAGTTGTCAAAATTTTAACGGATTCTGGTCACATGATGGCACATGACTAACACCCGTTAAGAAATTATGGGTTCGTTAGTGGAGTTAACTTAAATCAACGAGCCTCTTTACTTTTTAAGAAAAAGAAAAAGAAGCAAAAGCAAAAGCAAAAGAAAAATAATAATAAAAAAACAATTTATTGGTACATTAGGAAAATAAAAAATACGGATAAAATAAATAATAAAAATAAAACATTTTTTTGTACATTAGGAAAAATCACAATAAAAATACAGACAAAATAAATATTAAAAAAAAAAACAATTTCTTTTGGTACATTAGGAAAAATAAAAAATACAGATAAAATAAATAAAAAGAATATAAAAAATAAATAAAACAAATTTTTTGGTACATTAAGAAAAATAAAAATGGAGATAAAATACTTTTTTTTTTTGACGGAAAGTTAAGTTTATAATGGCTGTTAAGTCACGTGACATCACGTGCCAAATTCCCGTTACAAAATTGACATCTCTGTTAGCAAAGTGAGGGAATTGCAAAAAGAAACTTCAAAGAGGACATTGCAAAAAAAAAAAAAAAACTCTTCAAAGAGGACATTGCAAAAAAAAATAACTTCAATGAAGACATTGCAAAAACATGGTTTCTTTCATGACCAAAATATGGGTTTTTCCATTAAGCCAAAATTAATTATCTAAAAATCTGTAACAGATTGAAATTGCAAAGCAAAGCTTGCCTGATGATTTAGGAGCACAATCCTTTACAAGGAATACTCTATATTTAGTTAACGATCTTCACATTTGCAACTCTTGAGGTTTTACCTGTACAAAATTTGGCTATTTTCACAGCTTTTTACTTCTAGTCTTTTGCTGCATCCTTCAGGATATTCTATCTTCTGTATATAGACGGCAGTAACCACTGTTGCACCACATCATTAGAAGCAGTGACCTTAACGATATATTCTTCTTAAAAATGTGAAACTTTAAAAATGTGAAACTTTTCAGACTAGAAGCACTGACCATAAATTTTTTATGCAATCAATGTGAAAACACGTGTAAATAGCCACTGGCTTCATCTGTTATGTATACTCTTTGCTTGGAATGCATATTATCTCTTGAGTCAAATATCAGGCATAGTTTACTGATTAATAGTGCATTTCCCTGGCTATCATCTCTGATCCGGAGGTCAAAAACATAAGCACGTGCCACGTACAAAAGAGTATATGTTTGTTTGAAGTTTCCTCACTTCAAGATATGATTTTGGTCTAGTAGTCTTCAGAACCTGCTGGATGTATTGAAGAAAAAATACTCGTAGGATTTATGGAGAAAGTAACCTTTCAATTCTTGACATGCTCAGTCGGCTTGTGGTAATTAGGCCTAAAACGGATATGGTTCCCACCCTTTGAGAAGTTATGATTTTGGCTGAGATTGTGAAAAATTAATTTTATGTTGTTATTGCCCTAGTATCTAGCCTGTGGGTGTGTGGCAATCTTAATATTTTATTTGCAATGGATTAGCGTATTGCAGTTTCTTTGTGAAAACAAATGAGTCATACTTATTTTTTACCTTTGTAGTTTGTAATTTGTTAGAAGTTTCTAATCTTTTTCTTTTTTGATCTTTTACAGCCTGGCTATCATGTAAAGGCGGTTGGACCTTATTCCTTTTCTTGTCAGAAGCTTGGTCAAATTTCTGTGCGTATATATTCTTAAAAGATGATTCCAACGAACCTTTTCCTCCCGTTTTGTTATCGTTGAGTGGGGAAGATGGCTATAGAAATAACTCCATAGCTGCTGCTGGTGGGTTGTTCCTGTTTGATAATTTATTTCCTGCGAGTTTCTATCTCCGTCCTTTGTTGAAGGTACGTGGTTGATGCTCTTACATCACTTTGGGTATATGCACTCCAGCCCACCCCGCCGATGAAAGGGAAAAAAAGAAACCAAAGTCTATTCATATATTTACAAATGGAATACTGTCGTTTCTGCAGGAGTATGCTTTCGCCTCCGGCACAAGCAATTGAACTTGGGTCTGGGGAACTTAGGGAAGTCGTCTTTCATGCCACACGTGTTGCTTACAGGTACTTCTGTTTGTTTGTGTTTTTTTTTTCTTTTTTCCTCCTGATTAATTGGTTTGAATATGAAGCATTTAATATTTGGCTCCATCTAGGCCCAGATTTTCTCTTCTCGTTGTTTGTTCTATCTTTCAATCACTATTTTTTGAGGGGCTTACAGAAGTAGGTGTGATCATCTTTGGAGTTCGTTTACGCAGTTCCTGTAGCGGGCTAGTGGCAACTGCTTTTATTGAGACGGAATTACAATTTTTTTCCTTGGTTAATAAATTTTGTTCTTTCTTTCGAGCTCTCTCATCTTTGATTCAATCTTTCCAATCTTTGATGCTTCTCTAACTTTCTTTAACATATTCAACCTCTTTGCAGTGCCATGGGTGTGGTAAGTCTCTTATCTGGTCTGCCAAAAGAAGGTGTTTCGGTTGAGGCTCGGTCAGATAAAGGCTTTTACGAGGAAACAAAAACTGATTCATCAGGCAGTTATCGCCTGAGGGGGCTCCAGCCTGATACGGGATACGTGATCAAAGTAGCAAGAAAAGGTGACTTCGAAAGCTCTCAAATCGAACGTGCATCTCCTGAATCTGTTTCTGTTGAGGTGAGTCATCGGTTTGTGGTTAGCTTAGTTGTCCAATTGCTGTCATTCTAGGGTGCATCTAAAGTTCTCTATTGCTTGTGTTATAACTATATCGGCGGTGCAATTCTCTTGATGATATGGGTAGGTAGCTTTGAGATCCCACATTGTTCCCCAAATTAGTTTTGAATGGCATGCTTTAGCCATATATTTCCAAGAGAATGGCATGGCATGCTTTTCATTTATGACATAAATCATAAATCCAAGTCATTTACTGTTGCGTCATTAAAGTGGCTAATTTGATTGAACTTTAAGGAAGGAATTAGGAAAAAATAATTGTCCCAATGAAATTCTAAACCTCTTATTTATAAGCAATTACAACAATAACAATTTTTAGAATTTTATTAGGATAATTATTTGGCCTAAATCTTTTGTCAAAGTTCAATCAAATTAACCACCTAAAAAGTGGGACTATCATTACGGGACGGAGGGAGTATAATCGACTAATAGCTGGGGAAAAGAATTATGTAGGGGTCATACGTAGTACTCCCGTCCCAAAGTACTCCCGTCCCAAAATGAATGTCCAAAAAAAATTCAAATTTGCTCTTAATCAAGAGCAAATTTGAAATTTTTTTGGACATTCATTTTGGACAGAGGGAGTACTACTTTTTATGAAGTGGGTGTTGGATCATCTTGGTGATTGTAGATGTGAGCCAAGCCGAGCAACCCCAGCTTTGATTGTTCAAGCTTGGCTATGTCATTTTTAGTTGACCTCAAGCAGAGCTCAGCTCGAGCTTATTACGAATCAAGTCCAGCTGGGTTCATTTGTACTCCTGGCCCGGTTTGTAAAGAAGCTATATTACTGTATTGTGTTAAGCACTATTCTCTCTGTGCGTGCTCTGATTTGGGCTTTATTCAACTTCTTAGGTTGGATCTGAGGATATAAGAGGATTGGACTTTTTGGTTTTTGAACATCCAGAAATGACAATTTTAACTGGCTATGTCAAGGGAAAAATAAATAAAGAGATTCATGAACATCTCAGGGTAGAAATCAGATCAGCCAGTGATCCATCAAAGATTGAATCTACCCTACCACTGCCACTTTCTAACTTCTTCCAGGTGAAGGACTTGCCCAAGGGTAAGCATCTTGTGCAGCTTCGATCTACTCTACCATCGAGTGCCCTTAGATTTGAATCTGACATTATTGAGGTTGACTTTGAGAAACATACTCAAATTCATGTGGGCCCGTTGAGCTACAGTATTGAAGATGAGCTCCACAAACAGGTACTCATCACTATAATTGTTCTAGTTTGTACTTGCGACTTTACAGTATCTTCATTAACGGTATTTACATTTATGTGCTACTCAACCTCCTTAATTTCCTTGAAAAACTGAAAACAAACACTTGTTTAGAGTAATAGTTCTCCTTAAAAAGTATCTAGCTACGTTATATTTTCTTCCTCTTGCAACCCCCCTCCCCCTTCCTCTCACCCTATCTCCCCCTCTACATTTCATTATGGTACTAATAAATGAGATTGATGGACTGGTGACTCTCTCTCTCTCTCTCTATCTCTGTCTTCTCTTTCCTTATTCTGCTTTTCTCCTTCTGAGAAGAAAGAATGTCGCACCATAATCTCTAATAGCACAATTTTTGCTTCGTCACCCGTGGTCTACAGGAATTGACTCCCGTGCCTGTATATCAGCTCTTAATTGGAGTATCAGTGATTGCTCTTTTTCTCAGTATGCCAAGGTATCCTAGAGATTCTCTTTTAATCATCATTTTTATTCTCTTCAGTCACTCAACCAATCTTTTAATTGTGCATTTAATGCTACATTTTTCTATAGATTAAGGGACATATACCAAGCCACCATAGGAACATCCGTGGCTGGAGCAGCCACCACAGCTGCCAAAAAAGACGTGAAAAAGCTAGTTGTGAGAAAGAAGACTTACTGAAGGGCCCCATTTTCCTGTAAAACTTTGAAAGAAAGCCGTTATCTGAGCCTTTCTCCAATTTGCGGAAAATTCGAGCTTTGTATCGGCAAACGATTCAGTTTTGTAATGATTTGACTCCATAATTTACCCCAGCAGTAGAGAACAGGCGAATATTAATAGTCTGAGGCGGAGAAGGTTTCTAGAAGCAGCCATACAGTCGACACCACCATATTGGTTGCGTTTCTAAGTGAACTCCTGCAATGCTAGGTTACAATTATAGCAACTTTAATCTACACACAACATTTACTCATTTTTTCCTAATCGACCAAATTTTTTATTTTGAGTGGGTCAGAGGGAGTATTCAATTAGAACCGAGGAACAAGAGTAAAAAATAACAAAATAAGTACTCCCTCTCTCGGTCACATTTGAAAATACACAAATTTATAAAATCATACAAAAATAATACTCCCTCCGTCCCAATCTAAATGTCTCAACTTTTCATTTTGGGCGTTCCATTTAAAATGTCTCATTTTCAAAAAAGGAAAGTTTTTTTCACTATTCCATCCACTCATTCTCTCTCCTACTTTACTTTTGCACTCACAACATTCTCTCTCATAACTATTCCTTTCACTCATTCTCTTTCATATTTAATTTTTCATACTCACAATATTTAAACTTTTTCTCTTTCTTACCTCACTTTCCTTAATTACCGCATCGGATCCATTTTTGGACATTTAGATTGGGTCGGAGGGAGTAAAACGTGATCCATTTCCAATATATGAAAAGAAAAAAACATAATCATTAGATCAAAAAATATGTACAACAAAAATGTAAAGCCCACAAATAAATGCACAAGAATAGGGCTAAAACAGTTACGAGGCTTTCAACCAATCCAAGGGCCCATAAAAAGAAACTAAGAACGATTTTTTTTTAAAATAGTAGCGCTCTGACTGCTTATTATAAGGCTATTTACTTATAATAACTATTCATTTACTATTCTCAATTTCACTTTTTTTTTTCTAACTCATTTTTCATACTTATAACAATTATTTTATTATACATTTTTTTTTAATTTTCGTGCAAAGAAACTTTTTTGATAGGGGGGGAGGGGGAGAGTATATTTCTAAAATGTAAGACAATGATAATTTAGATTGGATGGATAGTTAAAAATCAGGAAACTTACTAAATATGCCAAATACGCAGTAGAGGGTATATTATTATCATTATTGGTGTGGTGGAGTTCCCAACGTCCTAACGGATACTCTTCTATCTCATTCGAAAAGTAATTTTTTTTTATTTTGAATGTCTTATTTCTATTTAAAAAGACACACACTCAAATGAAAAGTTTTTAACACTTTTTTGTTTGTGAAATTCACTTGTTATATTCATAATAACTATCCACTTATTATTTTTTATCCCATTTACTTCCTCTTACCTCAATTTTTATACTTACTTCACTACTGTATACTCATTTTAATTTTCGTGCAATATTTCATTAATTTTTTTGTAACACCAACTTTGTGCCGGCTGAGACTGAGGCCTGAGGGAGTAAACCATAAAACTAAAAGAGAGAAAAAAATTAAAAAAGTAACTTTCATTCACCGACTTTCTTATCTACTCTCTGATGTGATTCTCAAAGTCTTTCTTTCTTTCTCTCTTCCTCCCTCCCTCCCTCCCTCCGCCGGCCCTCATGGCCTCTTCCACACCCCCAACCCTCACCACCTCTAAACCTTATCAAACCCACTCCCAAAATCGTCACTGCGACGCCCACCGTCCTCCCCTTCCTCACCGCCACTGGACCTCCCATAAAGTCTCCCTTTCCCGCCCCCAAACCCCTCGTAATGTCGTCAGGCCTCCATCCCTTCCCTCCTCCGCTACTACCCCACCTCTGCTCCATGATCCTAATTTTGACTCCCTTACTCCTCACCCCCGCTCACATTCCAAACTTGGTTCCGATTTTTCGGGTCATAGGTCGACCCGGACTGTCTCCAAGATGCACTTTGGTCGCCCTAGGTTTCCCGGCGCTTCCAGCCGTCACTCTGTGGTAGCTGAAGGAGCTCTTCAGCAAGCTATCTCTTCTGGCGGCGATGATCAGCTGTTTGACCAGGTCCTGCTAGGTTTTCAGACCAAGTTGTTTGGGACTGATGATTATGTTTACTTGCTCCGGGAACTTGGAAATCGTGGGGAGTGGTCAATGGCTATTAGGTGCTTTGATTTTGCTGTGAGTCGGGAACGGCGGCGGAATGAGCAGGGCAAGCTGGCTAGTTCCTTAATCAGCATTCTTGGTAGGTTAGGGAAAGTTGATTTAGCTGAGAAAGTTTTCGAAAGAGCTGTTAATGATGGCTATGGAAACACTGTTTATGCTTATTCTGCTTTGATTAGTGCTTATGCGAAGAGTGGCTTCTGTGATGAGGCTATTAGGGTCTTTGACACCATGAAAATCTCTGGCTTGAAGCCTAATTTAGTAACTTACAATGCTCTGATCGATGCATGTTGCAAAGGGGGTGCAGATTTCAGGAGAGCATCTTCGATTTTTGATGAAATGTTGAGAAATGGGGTGCAGCCTGATCGGATTACCTTTAATTCACTTCTTGCTGTTTGTAGTGGTGGAGGTTTGTGGGATACTGCTATGAGTTTGTTTAATGAGATGGTTTGTCGAGGAATTGACCAAGATATTTATACGTATAATACACTTCTGGATGTTGCTTGTAGTGGTGGGCACATGGAGGCAGCGTTTGAAATAATGGCGGAAATGCCATTTAAGAACGTCTTGCCTAATGAGGTCACTTATAGTACAATGATTCGTGGGTGTGCCAAGGCAGGGAGGTTAGACCGAGCATTGAGTTTGTTCAATGAGATGAAGTTTGCAGGTATTAATTTGGACCGGGTCTCCTATAATACTTTGCTTGCTATTTATGCAAGTCTTGGTAGGTTTGATGAGGCTTTAAATGTTGCCAAGGAGATGGAGAGCATTGGTATAAAAAAGGATGTTGTTACCTATAATGCCCTTCTTGATGGGTTTGGGAAACAAGGTTGGTATGATAAGGTTAGAGAATTGTTTGGTAAGATGAGAGAAGAAAATCTTTCCCCAAACCTACTGACTTATTCAACTTTGATTAGTGTGTATTCAAAAGGTGGTTTGTATGGGGAGGCTATGGAGGTTTATATGCAATTTAAGCGAGAAGGTCTGAAGGCTGACGTTGTATTTTATAGTAAGCTTATCGATGCTCTGTGTAAGAAGGGGCTAGTGGAGTCTTCCGTGTTATTGCTTGAGGAGATGACGGAGAAAGGGATTCAACCAAATGTTGTGACTTACAATTCAATAATCAATGCTTTTGGTCAGTCAGCAGCTGCTGAAGTTTCAGATGATGGTCAGCCACGTATAGGTTCTTGTTCTGTATCAGTTCATGAGGAGACAGCCAAAGCCACCTTCGAAGAGGGAGAACAAGATAGGATCATAAAGATATTTGAGCAGTTAGCTGCTGAAAGGTCACATCTTTCTGAAAAGGCTAACAAGGGAAGACGGGAGATCACATGTGTCCTCGGACTTTTCCATAAGATGCATGAGCTGAAAATTAAGCCAAATGTGGTTACATTTTCAGCCATTCTGAATGCTTGCAGGTATGTGGACATATTTTTAGTCGTTTCTAACTTTCAAAGAGTTCCAGTCTACTCTATTCACACTTTGTACGGAATACCTATTTGTGTAGTAGGAATTGTACTATGCAAATTGAAATTATTTTAAGGATTTGGTCAGGTGGACATAAATAAACCTGGAAAAAGATATACTTTATTTTTTTTTTTTTTTTTTCCAGTTTTAAAGAAGCTGCAAATTGATTGAAAATGATAAAATGGTGAGGGGTAGGGGAAGACCCAAACAAACTTGGATTAGAGTGATTGAAAATGATATGAGTTTATATGGAGTGGATGAAAGTATGGTGCTGAAGAGGTCGGAGTGGAGGGCAAAAACCCATGTGGGGGGTTGATTTTTTTTTTTTTTTTCAACAACCTTTTTACACGATGACATATGAAGATTCATGTTAGCTGACCCCAAATTATTTTGGGACTAGGGCTTTGTTGTTGTTGTTGTTTAAAGAAGCTGCAATTAGAAAATGATTAATTTGATTGGAACTTTACCATCTGAAAAATTAAATAAAATATCCATTTTTCTATTTGGCTACAGCCGTTGTAGCTCATTTGAAGAAGCTTCATTGCTGTTGGAAGAACTGCGTTTATTTGATGATCAAGTTTACGGTGTGGCGCGTGGCCTTCTTATGGGTCATAGAGAGAGTGTGTGGGCGCATGCCCTCTCTTTGTTTGACGAGGTAAAGCAGATGGATTCTTCCACAGCATCTGCCTTTTATAATGCTCTCACTGACATGCTCTGGCATTTTGGACAGGTAACCCTTTTAACATCATTCAATCTACAGTATAATAAACTTGTAAATATTTTGTTTATTTAGTTTTACTTGTCTTTTTTCCAGAAACAAGGAGCCCAGTTAGTTGTGCTTGAAGGGAAGCACCGACAAGTATGGGCAAACACATGGTTAAGTTCTTGCTTAGATTTACATCTAATGTCTTCCGGTGCAGCACGTGCGATGGTTCATGCTTGGCTGCTCAACATACGCTCTGTTGTGTTTGAAGGCCATGAGTTGCCAAAACTGTTGAGGTATGGTTTGTTATGATATCAGAGCCAGCTCTCTAAAACACATTTTCCTTTTTTTTTTTCTCCCCTTATTAATGCTTTTGGTAAAATCTGTTCAAAACATGTTTTTTTTTCATACTCTCGAAGTCAAAGCTGAGCATTATAAAGAAAAGGCTCCAAAAAGAACAGCAGTGAAGAAGCCCTTAATCCTTTGGTTCTAGTTGTGTAGGCCAAGTCATCGAGTTGTTTGACTTTTGACATACTTTATTCTTTTTATGGCAGCATTTTAACAGGATGGGGTAAACACAGTAAAGTAGTAGGTGATGGTGCACTTAAACGAGCTATAGAGGGGCTCCTCATAAGCATGGGTGCACCATTTACGATTGCCAAGAGCAATATCGGGAGGTTTATATCAAGTGGGGCTGTGATGGCTGCCTGGCTGAGAGAATCAGGCACGTATAGGCTACTTGTTCTCCAGGATGACAGAGCTTATGAAGAGACGACAAGGTTTGAACATATCCCCGATCTGCAACCTCTTGCTTTGTAGCTTTGGGTGTATCAAATTGTTGTTTTTTGATTGCCTTGTACGTTCTAACTTATCCCATGTAAATTACGAAATTAGTAACTCTCTCTCTCTCAAGCTTGGTAAAGCTGAAGCATTGGAGATGGAACAAGCAATAGCAATTAGCATCATCACTTGTGATTTTGACTCTAGATGGTAGGCAATGTATAGAATTTTGATATGTTTGTAAACAACCTTATGTTGTTTATCGGATTGGGCATTGTGATTGAAGTAGATGTTGGTTCGTAAATTTTGATGATGCTACCCGTTTAGAGACATCAAGGATGAGGGGGAAAGAGTGATTAGCATCTTCTATACGCTTTTGAAAGCCAATGGCTGTATTATATTGATTGATGAACTCAAGTGTCACTCTGCAAAAAAACAATGGGATTAGGTCGATGTCTCGCGCGAGTCAGGGATGAACACAACTTTTTATCTTTTTACCAATGTGATCTATGGTGACCCGAGCCTGTTATTTAATTGTTGTAAAATGAGAACGTAGACGGCCTTTGGGTTTGTTCTAATCAATAAATAAAACCTAATCATGTTCTTGAATTACGAAGGCATTTTTTCATAACAAGAGAAAAATTCTAACTATTACGACATACTACTTGTTAATACTAAAACTCTTGAAATAAAAGTCATATATGAATAAACTATTGATTTGTCTAAGGCAATCTCTTGATAATCTCTACGATCTAGTCTTTCTTTAGCTTTGTAGGGGGACGTTTGACTTTGTCCTTGAATTCTCTAGTTCCCTTGCGTGAAGGGTCATTCGAACCGGAAAACTCACCAAGATGGATAAACACGGATTTGGAAAGCCTATTGAACACATTGAGCCTGTAAAGAGCTTGCATGCGACCGTCAAGGCTTCTCTCCCTCCTTCCGTACCCATCATTATCAAAGATCTTGGATCAAATCAGAAGGAACATTCGCTGGGTTGATTTCCCTTACCCTCAAGATACGCTCGTGTCAAAACGCTTCCCTAACAATGGACGCGTTACTTCATCAATCTTCTCCACGTCCGGGTGACCATCCTTCAAAAACAATTCCAAGTACTTATCTGGAAGTTAGATGCTCCCATCATAACGACGAAGGTTGCTCCAACGATCTTGATTGGTACCTTCTTCCAAGCTCTCGCTAAAACCTTAGTAAGTCAGGGCCAATGTAAGAAATCTTGCGTGTAACTCCACCGTTGATAAAGGTGTCCTGTTGTTGGCCAAATTTGTAAGAACATGGATTAATATAGTATGTATCATTAATTCCATATGTTATAAATCATTTAATAATGTTGAAGTATAGATCAAATATGTAGAATTCCATTAGGTGTAAGTACCATTAAATGATGGGCATAATGGTAACTTCACACCATCATTTTTATGAAAGGGTGTAGTCCCTAAATGAAGTGCCCCTTCTCTTATTATATAAAGGCTATCCATCAGCCATTAGAGACACGAGTAAGACATACATAATTCAGTCATAAATCATTCTTCATTCATCAAGGAAGAACTAGTGTGGGCACAATCATTTAGAAGATCTACTCTTCCCTACTTTGAAGACTATCTTCATACTTCATCCTTTTAATTCAAGAACAAGACTAAGAACAATCATGGAATCACAAGGTACACGCTTCCGCCTTCATCTTCTTCTCTTCTTAATCTAGTTATGAGACGGTTCAAGGTTTGATGGATCTTTTAATGTTCCATCAATTGGTATCAGAGCCTACTCATATACTAGATTGAGTTTGAAATTCTTGTAAAGCCTTATGCTTTAATTTATTTATATTTGTAATCCTTGTGTGATTTCATTTGGTTTTGTTCTTGTTTATGATACTCATCTTGTCTAAGAGTATCATATTCATAACTTCATTCTATTTCGATTTTTGGTTTTACTCAAAGGCTTTCAACCCTTAATGTAAGATTATCCCATTTTTTGAACATAGCCACCATCCTTGGATGCGTTGTGAGTTTGTTCATATGCATAGCCACGCATTTTTTTTTAAATGTGTTGTGAGTATGCGGATCTACTTACTTTGGTTGAAAATTGAGTCACCATTAAATTAAGAACTTCATTTAATTTAAAATAATGGTAAAATCAAACTTAAGAGACATGATGGTTCAAGCAAGATTATCCCATTTGCATAGCCAACATTGTATGATGTATGGAGTGTGCAAATCTAGATCTACTTGTTTGACCATTTTAATTTAAGTGCAAGATTATCCCATTAACACAACAGAGCGTTTTATGTCGCACAATCGTGTTGGATCTACTTGTATATTCATGTCTTAGTTAAGCGTTAATTTTGCTTGACATTCATGTTTGTGTTAAAATTTAATTTCTGGAAAAAGCAATAGAGTCCGATTGCATTTAGTAAAGCAGTTGGTTAAAAAGTTTCATCAAATTATCAAATGGCTGTTCCGTACCGTGGCCATTGAATGATGAACCATGGCTGTTCCGTACATGTCGAAAATCACTCTATAATTTGTACAATTCTAGAATTTGTACAATTGCTATCTGAAAGGGTTTAAATTCAGTGAATGAACGACTTGAGTGGTTTTTTATATTGGTGACTTTTAATTAATTGCTTTACTCATGTAACATGGCTGTTCATAAAAAGGAATATAATTGGTGACTTTTAGTTGATTTACTCCATAGATCGTGGCTGTTCATAAAAGGAGTATAATTGGTGACTTTTAGTTGTTTTATTCCATGTATCGTGGCTGTTCATAAAAGGAGTATAATGGTGACTTTTCGTTGCCCAAAATTTTGATAATTTATTAATAAATTATAGTATCTGGACACCAGTTGCGCTTCGGTGGTTCTTGAAGTTATTAAACTTTAAGAATGGACGGGTAGAACAAAAGGATATTGTCTTTTATTAATAAATTTCGCTTATTTCTTTATCCTTTTAAATTTTCAGAAATTGCCTTAAGGCCTTACATTTTCGATTAATTATATCCTTAACAATTTTGAACAAAATTAACATGCTTGTTTCCCAAAGGAGACCTTGTTAATTAAATTCAAACTTGTTAAAAGATGAATGTAAATGTTGATATGTGATAACATGCTTGTTTCCCAAAGGAGACCTTGTTGTTGACTAAATATTTGCATTCATGGGTAATAATTGAATTAAACTTTTGGTCATTTTAAATACTTTGAACCATCCCAAAGGAAGGCGGGTGTTTAAAGTGAATTGTTTATATTCTTTATTGCCGGGTAACAAGTACCTTAAACTTTAGGACATTTTTATACTTGAACCGGCCCAAAGGAAGGCAAGTATTTAAAATGTATTGTTTGAATTATTTGTTCACCCTAAGATAAATCAAATTGTGAGTCAATTCGCAATCCAAAGATTAGTCTTGATGTCATGTTGATTATCTTTATTTTGATGGAATTCATTTGATATAATTAATCATTGTGTAGATTCGTATATATGTTTTGTATTCATTCTTTGTTCTTATTCCCAAGATTTGATAAATGCTTCATCCGTAACTACCGCTATTAATGGGATTAACTTTAAAACTTGGAAAATTAATATTACAATGATCTTAGGCAATATGGACATCGATCACGCATTAAGGGAATCAAGTCCCACGCTCTCAATAAAGGAAATACCGTTATAGAACGGAAAAATGTTGAGCAATGGGAACGGTCCAACCGCGTGAGTCTAATGATCATGGAAAATGCAGTTTCAAAGACATTTTTGGACAATGTCTCTAAGATCGAAAATGCTGAGTTTTTTCTTGAATTCTTGTGGAAACTTGTTTCCATTCGGTACAAGGGTGAGGAAAATCTTCGGGAGTACATTATTGAGTTATTTCATCTTTCGATCAAACTAAAGGCACTTAAATTAGAGATTTCGGAAGATTTGCTCGTGCACTTAGTTTTGATCTATCTTCCTCCTCAATTTGGTCCTTTTGAGGTGACCTATAAATGTCGAAAGTCAAAGTGGAATATTAATGGATTACTTTCACATATGACATTAGAGGAAGATAGGATGAAATATCTTAAATCAGAAAGTACTCATTCAGCATTTACTTCTTCTCGTGGGATTAAGAGAAGAGGGAAGGAAATTGTGGTTGCAAGAAAGAAGCGTAAGGGATCATTTAATGGTCATAAAGTCAAGAAATGCTTCTTTTGCAAGGACCTTACTCGCATGAAGAACGACTACCATAAGTATCGCGAATGGCGAATTAAGGAAGGTATGTCATTTGGTCTTGTTTGTATTAAGGCAAATTTGGTTTCAATTCCTTAATATACATGGTGGTTGTATTCTGTTGCAACAACTCACATTAGTTCATGTATACAGGGTTGCCTGAATTACCGAATTTCCAGTGAAGATGAGAGATACATCTATATGGCAGCTGGAAATCCGGTTGAAGTTATAGGCATAAGGACTTTTAGATTAATGTTAAAGTACTGGCTATTATTTTGTATTAAATAATACATTTATTGTACCGTCATTTAGGCAGAATTTGATATCAATCACAGTATTAGATCGGGAAGGTTATTCCCGTTCATTTGGTAATAATAAATGTGATCTTATTTTCAAATTTCAAAGTTGTCGGTATTAGTACTTTATCTTACAATGACAATTTATATTTACTTCAAACAGTAAATATTATTAATGAGTCCCATAATAATGAAACCAAAACTAAAGGCACTAAGTAAAAGTTATCAAGTAAAAATTCTTGTATTATAGGACATAGGCATTTGGGTCATATCTCCAATGGGAGAATTGATAAAGCTTATGTCGAAGGGAATCCTAAAACAAACTTTTGCATTAAGTGTTTTAATTTACAAACATTAAAGGAAATAGGATCTTTGAGAATATCAAACATCTTGGAACTAATTCATACAGATATTTGTGGACCATTCACTACCCTTCATGGAATGATCAACAAATATTTCATTATGTTCATAGATGATTACTCTCGTTGTGGATCCATTATTTTTTTTATTTTTTTTTTCATGTAAAGTCTCAATCATTGGACGTATTGGGTGAATAACGTCCGGGTCCTTTATACTCGCTATCGTGAAGAGTGTGGGATTGTCCCTTACTACACCATGCCAGGCAAACCTAGCATAGTGTAGTGGAGAGACATAATAGAATCCTTAAGGATATGGTAAGAAGTGCGTTTTCTTGTACTTCTTTACCTCACTCATTATAGGAGATGCATTAAAGAACCGCTACTTATATTCTCAATAGAGCTGCTTCAAAGGCTACCGACAAAACTCCGTATGGACATTAAGACCGTTGGCAGTTACTTTGTAGGGTATGCTAAGAGATCTAGGGAATTTAAATTTTATGACCCGAAAACTAGAACATTTTTCGAGACTGGCGATGCTAGGTTCTTTGAGGATATTGAATTTAGTGGGAGAAATGGTAGTAATTTTGAATTTAAAGAGTTAGAGAAGGAATCCATTTATATTCCTCTTTCTATAATTTGAAGAGTTAGAGGAAGGATCCATTTATATACCTCTTCCTATCGAAAATCAAGCACTTGTGCCTGAAATTCAATAGGAATCTATAATTCAAAATAAACGTTAATTCTCCTATTAATGAACAACATGAAAATGTTGATGAGGAAATTCAACACCCTCAAAATCAAGATGAACCAAAGGCCCTTAAGAAGATCTATTAGAGCAAGAAGGAGAGCTATACCGAATTATTATGATGTGTATCTTGCCGAAAATAAGGAACTGTTAGGTTTAGTGGGAGATGAACCTATCACCTTCCATGAAGCCATTAGTGGTTCAAATTCGCATAAATGAATTAATGCCATAAATGAAGAGTTAAAATCCATGACAGATAATGACGTTTGGGATCTTGTCCCATTACCTAAGAATGTGAAACCCATTGAGTGTAAATGGGTCTTTGAGACCAAAAGGGATTCACAAGGTAATATGGAAAGACATAAGGCTCATCTTGTCGCTAAAGGATTTACTCAAAAAAAAAAGGCATTAATTACAAAGAAACATTTTCATCGGTATCCTATAAAATTGCTTTTAGGATCATTATGGAATTAGTGGCACATTATGATCTTGAGCTTCATCAAATGGATAATAAGACGGCTTTTCTCAATAAAGACCCTGAGGAAACCATCTAAGAAAACCGTAAATGGTGACCGATTCGAATCAAACTAATCAATTAGTTTGTAAACTTAAGAAATCCATTTATAGTCTCAAGCAAGCTTCTCGTCAGTGGTACTTAAAATTTAATCAAGTTATTCTTTCATTTGGTTTTGAAATGAATATTGGTGAAGATTATGTGTACCATAAGTTCAGTGGGAGTAAATTTATATTTTGGTCTTATATGTGGATGATATTTTACTTGCTAGTAATAATAAGGAACTTCTTAAGGAAACTAAGAAATTTCTCTCAGACAAATTTGAGATAAAAGATCTTAGTAAAGCATCTTTTGTATTGGGAATCCAAATTCATCGTGATCATTCACGAGGTATTTTGGAATTATCTCAAAAGAGCTATATGGAGAAGATATTACAAAGGTTTAGCATGGAAAATTGTAAATCACATGACACCCAGCCTCTAAAGGAGATAAATTCGAGTTTAAAGTAATGTCCTAAAATTAATTTTTAAATCCAAGTATATGGAAAATATCCCTTTTGTACCAAGCAGTAGGAAGCTTAATGTATGCGCAAGTCTGTACTCGACCAGACCTTGCATTTATTATTGGGATGCTTGGTCAATACCAAAGCAATTCGGAAAGAAGAACATTAAGTCGCATCCAAAAGAATGATGAAGTACTTATAAAACATTGAACTACATGCTTATGTATATAAAATCGGATCTTTTTGAGATCATTAGGTATTCCGATTCTATTTTACTGGATGCAAGGATGTTGAAAGACATCATATGGTTATATCTCTTGTTGAAGAGAAATAAGTATAAAATAAACAAATAGATATACAACTTATAAGGATCAAACTCCATGTTATTGGATCCATTTTTTATAAAGCGTTGTCTCTTTTGATGTTTCACGAGCATACTGCTCATATGGGTGAAACGACTTTTGATAATGCTAAAATCAGTGGGAGTTTGTGTTGTTTTCCATTTACTATTTGTTTTATTCATATTGATCTCATTTGGTTAAGGAGGACTAGTTGGAGAATATATATACATTTTGTATATTCATTAATATTCCATGCTAATTGATCTCATATTGATCTCATTTGTTTTCCATTTACTTAATCTATGTCATTTAGTTTGATATATATATGTGATTAATGTGGGTTTAGTTGCGAATCAATTACAACGACTGCCCCTTTAGTCCCTATACTTAAAAGACTAATGGACGGGATTGTGTTGGATGACAATAAATGTGCACATAAGGGTTGTCATTCATGTTATAAATGATTAAGGAATTTATTTGGTAGAAGATACATATTATTAATCCAAGTGGGAGATTGTAAGAACATGGATTAATATAGTATGTATCATTAATTCCATATGTTATAAATCATTTAATAATGTTGAAGTATATGTAGAATTCCATTAGGTGTAAGTACCATTAAATGATGGGCATAATGGTAACTTCACACCATCATTTTTATGAAAGGGTGTAGTCCCTAAATGAAGTGCCCCTTCTCTTATTATATAAAGGCTATCCATCAGCCATTAGAGACACGAGTAAGACATACATAATTCAGTCATAAATCATTCTTCATTCATCAAGGAAGAACTAGTGTGGGCACAATCATTTAGAAGATCTACTCTTCCCTACTTTGAAGACTATCTTCATACTTCATCCTTTTAATTCAAGAACAAGACTAAGAACAATCATGGAATCACAAGGTACACGCTTCCGCCTTCATCTTCTTCTCTTCTTAATCTAGTTATGAGACGGTTCAAGGTTTGATGGATCTTTTAATGTTCCATCAAAATTGACGAAGGACTATCATGGAAAAATAAAAGGAGTCTCTTAAACCCAGTGGTACAACTCTATCAAAGTCGGTGGTGTTGGCAATATACTTATTCATCCTCCAAAAAGGCGAGCACCAAGCAATGTCCACCATGATAGTCTCGCCAACATACAAGCCCACTCTTCGATTGAGAGATCTTTGACCAAGAGCTTTCTCCATGGAAAGTATAAAGAGAATAGAGGCATTTACAAAAAAACTACTTTAGAAAGATGAAAATTACAAAAAAAAACAAAAAAAAAACATAAGTTCGAAATTACAAAAAAAAAAAAAAAAAATTGGGTTTTTTTTTTTTTATCAGTTTTGGTCAAACAACTGATAATTTTAGTTATCACTTGTTTACAACTGATAACTGAAATTATCAGTTGTTTGAAGCACAAATTACTCTGCAAACAACTGATCAGTTGTTAGATCAAAACTCATAAAAAAAAAAAAAAAAGAAAAAAAAATAGTTTTTAGTAATTTCCCATCTTACATGTTTTTTTTTGTAAATGCCATCTTTTTTAGTGAGTTTTTTGTAATAAGCCCAAGAGAATATCGGGTAGGAGAATCCACCAACTTGAAGTGTTCCCTAAGCCAAATAGTAAAAAAAAGTCGGGCTTCCCTGATGAGTCATGGAATTGGTTCGGTGCAATTTATCGAGGCCATGAATTGTTTCACCCAAGATAAGAAGGATGATATTATAAGCACATCCTCTGGCTAGAAAAAATAACTTGCACCAATTGGGAGTCCACCAAAGCTCTTCTACAAGTAAATAGCACATTCGTAAAGAGGCAAAATGTTTTCTTTGAATGCACGAAAACCTCTCTCCTTCAAAATGCTTATTAAACCTCCTTGGTAATGAAGAACAGTAGACCCAACGGCGATGCAAAAAGAAATAGCCTTCATGAAGAGTGATTCCCAACACATCACATAGAGCACCCGCATGATTTCTATCATACTTGAAAATCGCTATCTTACCGGTCAAGGGCATATCCAAGATAGCTGCAAACTCTTTGATGATTGGCATCATCTCATTAAGAGAGAAATTAAAAAGATGAAGAGATGGATCCTGAAAACGAGTTGCTTCATGCAAAAGGTCCCAATCCAACTTGAATAATATCTTGATTTTTTTTCTCTTGATAGAATCGCTACTTTTAGAAATCCATTTTTAGTGCTTGAATGGAATCATATTGATATGCAATCCTTTTTGACAAATATTGAAATTAGTTACTTTCGGTTCCTTTTAAGTAAATTGATTTGAACAGTTTTCAAGGTCATACCAATACCTATATCACCATGTCTGGTTACAGAACTAATCAATTCTCTGTATCATGGGTACTGAAGGAGGTTTTTTTGGAGTCATTTATGTAGATACATATTCATACAAAAAACTCAAGATTAGTGTTGTACCAAGGAAGTGATCATTGCATGCAAACTTGACTCACACACATGCTTGGTTGTTTAAGCTAGGCATTCTGGTTGGTTGGTGCTTAACGTGACATCAAAATGGTTTGTTCTGGAAGCTGTTGATATAGAGACTCCTGATAAACGTAACAAGTACTCCCCCTCGTGTTGCAGAAGAGATGGATGTGACTATTGGAGAGGAAGTAGGTTGTAGCATACGTTTTGAAGATTTCGGTAGTGCAAGTGCAAGAACAGTTTTGAAGGAATATTGTAATTTCGACAACCACATGCGGAAACCTCTTTGACTATAGATGACGTAGTTTATGTCAGAGACCCTGTGTTACACTAATTTATGAATGTCTTGAGTCTTGGCTGACTTCTATGGAGAAGTGGACATAGCAGCACCACCAATCAAAGGAAGCGAGATGGCCTCCACCTCCGGTCCTCCAATCAAAGCCCGAAAATCCTCAAAAGTGGGCACCATTTCATTGTAGGAGAAACAGTACACATGCCTCCTAACATCCCAGAACTTCGCGGCAGCCCGCAACAAATCCCAATCAAGAACCAACTCCTTAAAAGATCAAATCGAGCAAAGACGAAACCTTACCTCGAAAGCCCGTCTCTGATGCCTCATACGGCGCCGCATCCACATTTTCAGCTGCTCAAGGAAGTGTGCTTGCCTCTCCTGCGAAAGCCTCGGCAAAATTCTAGGGACGTACGAAGAATCCATGGCAAAAATGGAGGTTCCTAGAGAAAATGGGGAAGAAAGCTCGAAAATGGCTGCAAATGGGGAATGGGGAAAAGTCCAGACACTGGAAAGCATTTATCTCCTTCCCAAAAGCAAGGTTGGTCCGTACGGACCTCTTTGCAATGCAGGTCTGTCCGTACGGACCTCTTTGCAACCAGAACCCATTTCCCCAGCAAACAGTACAACAACCACTGTCCTCAGCAGGACCTTGCTCCAAACTGCCCAAACACTGGCCAAAGCCATTTCCGACAAACATACACTACCCGCAAACGCACTCTCAGCTCACGTGGCATGCACAAAAAAATAAAAATAAAATAATAATAATAACAACCATTTCTAGGACAATTCCCAGGAATCACAAAAATGACATTACATCTTAAAATAAAATGTTGTTTGCCGTGCAAATACGAGTGTTTTATTACAGGTACATCAAATGTCTGTTGCTAAAAAAAAAAAGAGAAGATATGGAAAGAGGGAAAGCAAATGAATACTAATCAGACTCCTCAGCATCATCATCCTCGCCAAGATCATCAAGAGAGAAGTCGGGCATCCCGGTGAACTCGCCCGTCATATCCTTTCGCCATCGCAGTACCGAGCTCCTCCGAGGCCGGGTACTCAAAGTACTCAAGGATCAAATTCGGCGAAAGGATCAAAGAAAGAAGGCTCGACGAACCCTCACCCCGCGCATCCCGCCGAGGGAAGAACCTGATAAAAGGGTTCGCCCTCGGAGCTCCCGAAGACGTCCCGCATCCATGCTATGCCGCCTCGAAGGTCCCTCCCGCCGTGGCTCCGGCTCGGCTCTCGGTGGAGGAACGTCTCTGCACGCCTCGAAGGCATAGGCTCGTACGCCGCACGCGTCGGGAAGACCGGCAAGACAGCCTTCGACGCCATCTTCTTCGCAACGACCTCATCGCCACATAACGGCAAGTCGCATATCATAGGCTCTCCCCGGACTCCGCACAAGCAAGCAGCCAAAGAAACGCTCAAAGAATACAGCTTATACTCAACAACAAAAAGAGAAAAATACGTAAAAGATGCCAAGATGGAAAATAGTCGCACACTCACCGATCTATCAGATCCACTCGGTATGCGGCAGAGCTCGTCAGAACGGGTACAGACACCCTCCTCCTCGATTTCGTCCCCACTGACATACGTGAAATCCGGCCCGGCATCGGAACCTCCGGGGAACCCGCGCCGCCCTCCTCTCCTCGCCAACACCGCGGCGTCCTCAACTTCCTCCTCACGAAGGCCCCATACTCCTCTCCATACAAAATAAACTCCTCGGCACCCACACCGCCAAGGTACCTCTCAAAGTCCAACACATCCATGTCCCGGAATCAAGCATCCCAAAGGAGGGTCCCTGAGCCACGGAAGCACACCCTGGGCCATCTTGCCCGTAAGACCCGCTCTCCCGCATACATGACATCACAAGTCAAGCCCGCGGCAAAGATCTTCGCTGCGCTGTCACCTCAGGAGCCCCCTCGAACTCATCAGCCTCATACCGAGCCCACGGGAACAAAATGTGAAAGACATTGCTACAGGTGAAACACTTCTCACTGGATACAGAAAAGGTAACGTATATGCTATCGATTTAAACAATGTTTCGAATGTTACTAATGTTTGTTTTGTAGCTAAGAACATCAGTGAGAACTCCCGGCTATGGCATAAGAGACTCAACTACTTGAATTTTAAAAACCTATCCAAGCCGGCTAATCAAAATCTAGTTGCCGGGCTTACCTCAAGTGTCCGCTAATCATGAAAGGAAATGCGAGCCTCGCCAATTAGGAAAACAACATAATAATCATTCCACAAAGAAGCCCCCGCATGTCCACTTCTAAATGCCTCCAGTTGCTACATATGGATCTGTTTGGCCCCACAACTACTGCCAGTTTAGGGGGTAGCAGATATGCTTTAGTTGTTGTAGATGACTTCTCGAGATATACATGGGTAGAGACTTTTGCTTCAAAGGATGATACATATGAAGTTGCTACCAGATTGTTTCGTCTACTTCAAACCCAAAAGAGTGTGACATCATCGGCATGAGATCGATAATGGAACAGATTCAAAGATAATGGAATCGCTCAAGCATCGTGATGATCATGGAATAGATCATAATTTCTCGTTTCTTTGAAACACCGCATACAAAATGGTGTAGTTGAGAGGAAGAACGTAACATTGATCGAAGCCGGAAAAACAATGATATCCGAAGCTAGGCTTCCCAAGTATTTTGGGCCGAAGCTATCCATACACCGCTTCACCTGCAATAGATCTTTGGTCAACAAGTTTCACAACAAGACCCCTTATGAGCTATGGCGTAGCGTAATTCCCAACATTGGTTTCTTCAAGATCTTCTACCGCAAATGCTATGTACTTCTACAATGGTGAAGAGCGCCGAGGTAAATTTGATGAAAAAGCTGATGAAGGTATCTTTGTGGGATACGCCAAGCACAGTAAGGCATTTAGAGTTTTTAATAAACGGTTGTTGAAAATTGTTGAATCTGTTCATGTTACTTTTGATGAATTTGATTTGCTAGAGTCTGATAAGACTCCAAATAGTACTGATAACTCTGGTGTGTTTGAGACAGTGAATCAAGTAATCAAAACTCAAGTCAATCCACCAAGCATCCATGCAAATCAACCTCCACTCAACCTCGCCTCTAGTGGTGTAACCTTTAGAAACCTAGTTGATGACTCCTTCTTTCCTCAATCGGTTAGGCAATCCAATGTACAAACCCAGCTAACCGATCCTCTACCAACTAGTCCTCATGTTTCCATTCCCAATTCACCACCTGAAGCTGAACCAATTTCACCCATCAACTTACCGTTTACCTCTCCAGTTACCGATCACCACCATCAGTCAGTATCACCCTCTCCTAACCGATCTCCCTTACCGGTCACACCTCCCTTAGCCGATTCTACTCCTTCATTAGAAAATCTAAGACAAGAATCGGTCAGGCAAGATCTACCTAGGGAAGTGAGAACAGTTAGAGATCATCCCTTGGAAAATGTAATTGGTGATGTCTTTGGACCTAGAATGACTAGAGGCCAATTAAGAAGCATGGAGGAACAACATGGATTATTTTTCTCTGCTATGGTCTCCAATATAGAATCAAAGAAGACTGAAGAAGCACTTGATGACCCCAGCTTGGTAGAAGCTATGCAAGAAGAGCTTAACCAGTTTGATAGATGTAAAGTTTGGGAATTAGTGCCTAGACCTAGTGATCAAACGGTGATTGGAACGAAATGGGTTTACAGAAATAAATTGGATGAGTCTGGAAAAATTACCAGGAACAAGGCTAGACTAGTGGCTAAAGGGTATAGACAAGAAGAAGGCATAGACTATGATGAGACCTTTGCACCCGTAGCTAGATTAGAAGCCATTAGGTTATTCCTTGCCTATGCAGCCTACAAAGAGTTTAAGCTATATCAAATGGACGTGAAAAGTGCTTTTCTCAACGGTGAACTTCAAGAGCTTGTATATGTTGAACAACCTCCAGGATTTGAAGATTCCAAGAAGCCTAATCATGTCTACAAATTGAATAAAGCTTTGTATGGCCTCAAGCAAGCACCTCGAGCATGGTATGAAACTCTCTCCAAATTCCTACTTAGTGAGAAGTTCGAACGAGGTAAAATCGACACCACTTTATTTATTGCAAAGCATAATGGTCATTCATTGTTAGTTCAAATATATGTTGATGACATAATTTTTGGATCTACTAACGAAAAATTGTGCAAGAGATTTGAGAAGCTTATGAAGAGCAAATTTGAGATGAGCATGATGGGTGAGCTAACATTTTTTCTTGGACTTCAAGTCAAGCAAACCCAAGAAGGTATATTTATCAATCAAGCCAAATATACGTATATTTATCAATCAAGCCAAATATACCAAAGATTTAATCAAGAAATTTGGTCTTGACTCTGCTCATCCTCAAAGCACTCCAATGGCCACCAATGTACACCTGGACAAAGATGAATCCGGTAAGAAAGTAGATATGACACTCTACCGAGGTATGATAGGATCTCTACTTTACTTAACCGCAAGTAGGCCAGATATCATGTTTGTCGTATGTGTATGTGCTAGATTTCAAGCTGACACTAGAGAATCTCATTTACAAGCTGTTAAAAGAATTATTAGATATCTTGTGGGAACTGCTAACTTAGGTTTGTGGTATCCATAAGATTCATCATTTACACTAATTGGCTATTCAGATGCTGATTTTGCAGCCTGTAGACTCACCAGAAAAAGTACTAGTGAATCTTGTCAATTCCTAGATAACCATTCAAAAATTGAAATAAAAAATAAATAAAATTGTTTAATAATAGCCATAGATGAGGGCGGTTATGGATTAATCTGGATCCTTTTTAAAGTCAATAGAAAGTTATTCTTGTATACAATCACAATCGCTTTTTATGATGATTGAAGATAGATTCTGACTGCTTTTTGTCTTGAGATTATTTCCGAGCATTATTATAATATAAATTTATATGGAAAGATTTTTGTTATCGTGAAAGGGCACTCATTTAGGAGTTGAAAATGGAAATAAAATTTAAATTGTGAATTACTTGATCAGATCAGAGTGGATGAAGTAGAAGTAGAAGTAGAAGTAGAAGATGATGGGACAATAAAGCTTCATTACCAAGTTGATAATCATAATCCATCCATTAATACAATACAATGTGAAAAAAAGAAAGTAGAAGCAGAATTAAGAAAGAAAAAAGGAAAGAAAATGGAAAAAAAAAGCCTAGGGTTCGGTGTTGGGAAGAAATGGGCTACTAGAGGAACCGACGAAGAAGCTTTCATTTCAAAGGCGTCTGGTTCGTCGCCACCGTCCTAGAACCCCACCCCCTCCTCATCCAATCCTTTCAATCACTCTAACAAGACAAGAGCTTCACCGAGAATGGTTAGATGGCAAATGGGTCCGACCCCAGAAGCAGGTACTGCTTTTCTTGCCTTTCTTACTAGTATTCTCTATTAGCTTTTTTACATCCAACTTATAAAGTTGGATTTTTCATGGATTCGTTACTTTCTGAAGCTAACAATTTTTTCAGGAGCTTATTTTCTTGGATATTATCCGTGGATGTGTAATTTTGCATTTTCCCCATGTTGTTCCTTCTCTCCATTTACTCAAAAAAAAAATTGCATATTGAACTCTCTTTTTTTTACTCCTAATTGAGCACCTTTGGGTTTGACATTTATCAAGATATAGGGACCTACAAGCCATCATTAGTTTAACCTATCAGAAGTTTCCAGTTATGATGTCTTGACTATTTGGTTGATTGTCTATAACCTGTAGAAAAATGAAATTTCATGATAATTTTGTCATTGTATTGCTTTTATTATCCCGAGTCCTATATTTCGTATAAAAGGAACACATTTTACCTCTATTGTATGTTTTCAAATGTTGTACAGCTGTGCAGTATCCTGAGCGTACACTCAAAAAGTGGTTTATTCTGATAATTATATATACCTCATGTCATTGATTATGGTGCTAATATGGTTCAACAAAATCGTTGTGCTAAAAACCTGTTGGTATTTGTGACTGAAATAATGTACCATACATATCTATCAAAATTGCTTAACTTATAGAATTTCAGAATAATGGCATAAGTCTTGATTATTGCGAATGCATCACTTAATTTTGCACTATTATTACTGATTGATAGAAGTCAGTTTTGTAAAAAGGGGAGGGATTAAATTTTATGGTAAAAAAGATTTTTTTTAGCAAAAAGAAATCGAAGAAGATATGAGTCTGTTGAATTTCAAGCAGTCAGCATCACCAAAAAGTTACAGCACCCTTCACATTTGAGCTGCAACAAAAAAAAAAAAGACTATTCATCTCTGAGGATACTGTCAATCCAATTTTCAGTTATTGATTTTGATTTTTGTCTCCTTTCCCAATTCCTCGAAAGAGAACAGCAGGGTTGATGTTCAGTGCTGGAAAAAAGGTAGAAGTGTCATTTGAGAAAGAAGATTATCGTGATGCTTGGTTCCCTGCTACTGTTCTTGAAGATGCAGGCCATGGATCATTCTTAGCGGAATACCAGCGTCGAGTAGTTGATGATGATGAGGCTGTGTTGCACCAAGTGACTGTTGATTACCTTCATATCCGTCCCTCACCTCCTCATCTTAGGGATAGAAGTTTTGATTTATTGGAGAAGGTAGATGCATTTTATGACTTTGGCTGGTGGAGGGGAGTAATTACGAAAGAACTTGCTGATAGCAGGTATATTGTATTCTTTAAGCACAAGAACAAAGAGAAGGAACTCACTTACTCAGAGTTAAGGCCTCACATGGACTGGAAAGATGGGAAATGGTTCAGTTCTTCACGGGTATGATTATTTTCATTTATTGTGGTGTTTGACGTAATGTTCTTCAACTGTCTGAATATCTTGTTTTGGCTATTTGGATCAGCCCATCATCTGATCTGCAATATACTTCTGTTTTTTCTCTTAACGGGTTATTGACTGGCATTATCTGCATGTAGTAAAATTGAGTTTCACGATTTTATGATCTGCGATAAATACTCTCCTCAGAGGAAAGCAAAAGAAGGATTATGTCCTTTCCATCTATGTTATGTATGTGGCATAAGGCATGTATATTCCTGATTAAATAACTACCTTAATAGAATAACTGCCCAATTAATGTATCATTTTTTTCCAGACATGAGAAACTTTGGTTAAATTGTTAAAGATACTTTTGGTGGCAATTGCTTAGTTTAGATTGAAGGATATATTGTTGAGCTTCAGTTTATGGTAAAGCGTCACTGACTTTTTTGGTATTCTTTCTTCAAATGGTATCTTGTCACTGATAAAGTATCAAATACAATTCAGTCTGGAGCTGGAAAAAAGTGATTTCGTTGTAGATCTAATTTTGTTCATTGATACCCTTACCCTTCTAAAGTTATGGTAAAGCATCACTGACTTTAGTGGGCGATACCATTTCAGAAGCTCAGAGTGCTTTTGCAGGGGGCCTTTTCTAGTCAAACTTCTTGTGCTTGTAACAGTTCTGGTATTCATGATAACATTTTCTTAGGATTGTACAAATAATTTTACTGATAACATTACGGAATTGATGGATCAAGTGGATGATCTTCATGAGACAAATTGGTTGACGACCTATATGCGTAGGCCAAGTTGATTAACTTGGCCATTATTGTGGCTTACGTTCATATCTGCTGTACTTTGAGTATCACATTAATGTCTGGGCGCATGACTACGAAGTTTGTATGGATTGTACTTGTCTCTCTTCAGTCTCAAGGTGTGGAGACACACTTTGGAATCTCGAGGTTTTCGATTAAGCAGAAGCAAGACTGAATATTTGGAGTTAAGTTTAGCAGAGTTGGAAGTAGGGAGGCAGGGGCGGCCAAGTTTGTATGGAGTTGTGGAGACACACTTTGGAATCTCGAGGTTTTCGATTAAGCAGAAGCAAGACTGAATATTTGGAGTTAAGTTTAGCAGAGTTGGAAGTAGGGAGGCAGGGGCGGTCACATTTGATGGAAATATTATCCAAGCTTCTGAGTTTTTTCGCTATCTTGGATCCATTATCCAAAAGGATGGAGAATTAGATGGAGATGTGGCTCATAGGATTAAAGCAGGTTGGTTGAAGTGGAAGAGTGCCACAGGGTTTTTATGTGATCGCGGCATGCTCAATAGATTAAAGGGAAAATTCTACCGCACGGCAATTAGGCCGGCATTGCTTTACGGCACCGAATGTTGGGTCAGTGGAAATGTTGTCACGTGCATAAGATGAATGTGACGGAGATGCGTATGCTTCGATGGATGTGCGGTCATACAAGAAAGGATCGATTGGGGAATGAGGTGATCAGAGGTAAAGTAGGAGTTGCGCCTATTGAGGATAAAATGAGGGAAAATCGTCTAAGGTGGTTTGGACATGTGAGAAGGAGACCGAGTGATGCACCGGTTAGGAGGCCGGAACAGTGGAGAAATGATAAAATGGCGAGGGGTAGGGGAAGACCCAAACAAACTTGGATTAGAGTAATTGAAAATGATATGAGTTTACTTGGAGTGGATGAAAGTATGGTGTTGAAGAGGCCGGAGTGAAGGGCAAAAATCCATGTGGGGGTTGATTTTTTTTTTTTTTCGATTTTTATTTGTATATTTATTTATTATTATTTTTTTTTTTCAACAACCTTTTTTCACGATGACATGTGAGGATTCATGTTGGCCGACCCCAAATTATTTTGGGACTAAGGCTTTGTTGTTGTTGTTGTATATCACCAAAGAACATAATGCAGACAAATCTTGTTAATGATGAAACAAATTCACAGCCTTCCAAGAAATTGAAGGAAGCGAATGTTTCTAACGCCCTATGTCAATTAAGCACATCTCCTAGTCTAGTGCAAAGTCAAGAGACATCAGTCCAACCACTGGTTACACTGACTTTCATATTTCCAATTCCAAAGAACCCATGACCATCGATCAGGTCTCTGCTAAAACTGAGAGCTTTTCTCACAGCAAAAAAAGTGGTGAGTCAAATTTCAAATATGTAGCAAATTATTTAATTGCCAGAAAAGAGAGCTTTATCTAGGCATTTTTGGTTAGAGGAATATTGAATCTTCACATTTTTTTTTAAATTTGTTGATCGGTTGCTGGTTAGTGGTTACCTAGGCAGTAAATTTAACAAATAAAAGAAAGCAAAATCGATTACCAGCTTAACCGTGCACAAAGAAGCGGATTACCAGCTTAACTGTGCAACATAGACTTTAATTTGGGACTTCAGATTTTGACTATATTACAGAGTCTCAGGTTGATTAAGAGCAAGTTATTACAAATTCAAGGGGCAACTAGAAAACATCAATACTCGTCTAGAACCTGCCATTTTCTTTGGTAATTGTGTTTCCGTGTTTATCGTGTACATGGGCTATGAACACACCAAAAGAAAATTTATTGCACCCATCTGGCCGTTGCCACCACTTGTTTTTTATTACTTCCTTTAGTATTTATGACTAGGACTGTTTTTCAACTCATGCAGCAGAGTAAACGAGGTAAAGGTGGTGAAACAAACAGTCAGCTGATTGCTCCAGTTAAGAAGCCAGGAAGGTCGCCGAGGAGCCCACACGGTGTTCAAGGTTTGTCAGTAGTACAACTTCTACGTTAGATCTTACTACATGTTATAGATCTTCCTGATATCTCTAGTTCAAACCTGATAACACGTTGCAGGTAGTATATGTCAATCTGCTGAAGACATTGTCAACATTCCTGTTGTGACCGGCTTGGAAAGTAATGGGGTGAAGAATGCGCGAGCTAAAATAGCCCATCATTTGCTTAGTCCAAAGTCTTCTGTGAAACAAACAAGTGGTCAAAAGAAACAGTTAGCTGATTCACTGACACCCACATCAGTGAACGATAAGGTGAGAACTGCATATTTATATAAAGGGTATAGGTATTTTCATATGAGGATTCATGTTAGCCGACCCCAAATTATTTTGGGACTAAGGCTTTTTTGTTGTTGTTGTTGTTTTATAGGTATATTCATAGTGCCTCTGCCAATATTAGATTTATTTTGTACTCTCTCTGTTCCATACTAAGTGCAATTTGGAAGAAGCATCAGTTAAAAACTAGATGGCAGAGCCTGTTTGCTATCAAAGAATTTTAACCGTATGACTTGCTTGTTTCTTTAGAATACTTTATTTATTTGCCATATCTGTATGTGTGAAAAATTTCTTTTGTGGTTTTTACGTTAAGTTAATTTTCATTGTGAAATATGTTCCATCTGGTCCTTGTTTAATGAGTTTCTTTGGACCTTATGCAATTAGTTTGAAAGCTCGATATTTAATTCACTCTTTATCTTTTATTATTTCATGATAACAATGTCTACGCTGTAGGAGGTGAACAATTCAGAAAGGGGTACAGTGAGCTCTCAGAAACGAAAGAGGGGAAGACCACTTAAAGTTCTGGCCCAAAGCCCCAAGATTTCAGCGGCAGGTACATTTGCCAAGAGAAATACATTGTTAAGATAAATTATTGTTTCGTATTCCAGAAGTGGTTCTAGGTACAGTTGGTGGTATATTTCCATGAACAATATCTCCATATAATATGGCCATGAGTCTGCTACTTTCTTGGCCCTTTTTTTTTCATGGCATGCACTCTTACTCTGTAGCTGAGGTATTTTTCCTCAAGGTCTTTAACCATCTCAATATGTTCATTCATGATTCAATCTGTTTGTTTTCCCCATTGGTTAAAAGGGATGGGTGGGCGTAAAAGTAGTAATATATCATGACACCCGGGATTTCCTTATAAGCTGTAACGCAAGTAGTCTCTACTTTTTTAAAAAAAAATCAATAGTGTTCCTGGCATATATATATATATATATATATATATATATATATATATATATATATACTCCCTCCATCCCAATATAAAAGAAACTATTTTCCTTTTTGGGCGTCCCAATATAAAAGAGACTTGCCTAAAATAGACAATGAGACCCACTTGTCATATGATGCTTGGACTCTTTGGTTTTCCCTGCCGGACCCTCGTCAACAAGACTAAAATAGGAGTGTCCGACACGGGTACGACGATATAAACCAAAGAGTCCGAGCATCACACAACAAAAACTCCATGCCTCACTTTCTCTCTCCTACTTTACTTTTTATACTCACAACACTTACTTTTTCCTTAATCCCCACGCATTCACATTTCGTCTCTTTTATATTGGGATGGAGGGAGTATATATATGTGTGTGTGTGTGTGTGTGTAACTGCAGTTATGTAACATAAGTTGTCTCTACTTTTTTTTTTTCAATAGTGTTCCTGGCATTTATATCTATATATAAAGAAAAGCTCACCCTAATATGAGCCGTGTTTTATTTTGTAAAGTCGTATGACCTGTCAGAACCATGCACTATTATTTATCTGTAGTATTGTATTTTAGTTGTTCATTTTAGTAAGTTGTAAAATATGACTGCAGTTAACAAGCAGAATGGAGATGCTGCTCCCAATCTAGTGGCTGCTGAAGATTACTTAAAGAAACCAGTGAGTTCGCCTACTTCGTTAGGAACTGAGTCAGTGGAAAAGGACGCCCCAATACCCGATAAGGAGCAGTTGAAGCTTGTTAGTAATAATATGCCAAAGCAAAAAAACACGTTAAGCAGTGTCATGAAAATATCTTTGTCAAAGAAAGGCAAGCTGCTGGAAGAAGAAACTGCACAAGCTTCACCCGAGCAATCTAAAAAGCAGTCGTCAGTTAGAGGAAAACAAGGCAGACAGCGGACTAGAAGTGCGAATACTGAATCTTCAAATCAAGGTACACTAGGAGTTCCGTTTATGCAATTCAAGTACTCCCTCCATCCCAAAAGTAGTCCCATTTTCCAAGCCAAACTTTTAAGGGTGTAGTTTTACATGTTGCGCCTTTATGAAATTACACTAAAAAGTAACTCCGCGTAGTGAATGGGAATATTTTTTGGTACAAGACAAATAAGGAAATGGAATTTTTATTTTTATTTTTCTTGGGGATGGGGGACGTCAGATGGAGTATAATTGTAGCGGTTTTCATAATTGGGCTTCATTTGCATAATGGAAAGCAACTGAAAAATGATGGGATCGCTATTTTCTTAAAACTGGTTTGTTATTTGTTATTTTCTTATTGGTTAATGCACATAAAATTTGTCCAAAATGTCTAGTACAATCATATTCACTGTAACAAAAACACAGGTGAAAAGCTTTCTATATAGGTAATTAGTGGCAAATATAGAAGAGTGAAGAGCCTCATTATTCAGAAGCTGACTTACGAAGCTCAAATTTACAAATGCACAAGCCCTTTTTTTATTCAAAAAATGTGGCTTTCCTGTACCATGTACTCCTCTAGAGTTGACTGATTTCCTTGACATTGGCCTTGGGCCAACTCCAGTTTTCCTGGTCATTGTCTGTCGGAAACTTATCATCCTCTCTGCCAACTATAGATTCTGAAGATGCATCTAAAGAGAAAGTAGATGAAAGCTCGAAGAAAGATGGCCCATCAAGAAAAGATGATATGGCTGTTGATGTATTGCCCAGCACTATGTCGGATGATCAACCTCTTGCCATGTGGTTTGAAGGAAAGCACCCTCTAACTGTTGACATGTCAGGTAAGCTTTTTTTTAGCTTGTTAAAGTGAAGAACACTGCGTACTTTACAATGTTGTCGATCAATTGGGAGGCGCTTCAGCAAACTGTTTGCTAACATGTCTGTGCTTGCGTGTTGGTCTGTGTTGTAGTTGCAGGCGCTTGTGTGGGGGTTAGAACCAAGGAGCAAGAAATTAAGAGAGCAAAAGTTGTTGGTTCTGGAGATGGTGAAAGTGTGGGAGGGGGTGATATTGGGAGCCTGCCCTTTGTGAAGGAGAGTCCAGTTTGGGAAACAATAGGAGGAATGGAGGTGTTCAGGATGATCCCCCAAAAACCACATTTTAGGCCTTTAGTAGATGGTTATAAAGAGAGTGTTAGAGAAGGGTTGGCTGTAGGGAGTATGGTAACATTTGGGAGTGTGGTGGAGAAGACGGGTGCATTGAGATTTGATGATGACAGGAGCACCATTGAAGACTATTTGGAAAATCTTGTAGAACTGGAAAGTCATGGATTCAATGTGAAGGTGGTAAGAGATAGGTTGATGGCATTGCTATTGTTGAAAAGCAAGAACGGTGAGCTTAATAAGAAGTTGAATGGAATTAGGAGTAGGATAGAGGAGCAGAGTGTAGAGAGATCCAAGGTTGATGAGGAGATTGAAGAAATCGACAAGCGTATGTGGGAGTTGTCAGAAAAAAGGTCTTTGGCAGTGTCGAAGAAGGAGATGAAGTCGTCAGAAATAACGGGTTTGGAGAAACAAGTAGTAGGGATAAATGAAGGGATATCGGGTATCAGAAGTGAATTTGAGGAGTTAGCTTCTTCTCCATGGCAACCCTAAGCAGGTAGATAGTTGTCGCAGATTAGATTAGGAATGATTTTTTTATGCCAACTATCCTCCGGTCCTGGTCCTGGTCCGGTCCAGATGTTGTGTGTTGTGTTTTAGTAGAATTTTGCTGTTTGTTTGCATCGGTAGAGGAATGGACGTACGTATTGCTATCATTTATATACAAATGGTTTCTTTCTGGCCTTCACTTTTTTTTTTTTACACAACCTAATACTCTAGTGAGTACTATGTTTACACTTTCAAATTTTACAGAGGGATCATATTTATTTAGGGAGTAACGTTTTTCCATATTTGTAGTTGTAGGATGTGTATCCCGCATCCTTGACTCACATGCTCCTGCACGTCCGATCATCACCCCCGCACTTGTGTAATGCACATGCGGAACGGTTCAAAGACTTCCCTTACGAGTAGTTATACTTCCTTAGGATTTGATATGTAGTGGAATCCGTCAAAGGGCGTCAAAGGGTTTCTCATGATTGAACAAGGTCAAGAGAAACATCATCTACCACATTAATGAAAATCATCAATGAGTTATGAATTAGAGGGCTATAATAGTGGAGTTAGCCATGTGGCCCAATTGAAGGACTGCATGTGGCCTATCTAGTGTAAAAAGGAAACTGCGGGATTGGTCCCCATAGGTAACGCGAGACATCATTTCACGGATTCGTATGGTCATGGAGGTCAGCATGCGGTACGGACTACACGTGATCTATCACGTGCACCGTACGAAACTGCCAAGCTCAGACCCTTATAAATATCTGGCTCACTTGCAAAGGCCCGCTCTGATTACTCACGTGATAAAAAATTAATATGGGCAAAAAAAAAAATTGACGGGGGGAGGGGGGTTGAAGGGGAGGCATGAGAGCTGATAAAACAATTAATATGGGAAAAAAATTGACGGGGTGTGTGTGGGTGGGGGTTGTTGTTGGAGGGGCGACATGAGAGTTGATAAAAAAATTAATGAGATTTCTTTTTTTGACGGGGGTGGGGGGGGGTGTAACGACCCCAACCCTAGGCATTAAGATTTTAATATTTTATTATATGCTTCTAATTTAAGATAATTTGGGTGAGAAGTAAAATTAGAATCTTTTGAGAAATTTTGGGATATTAAATAAAGAACTTGGGGAAATAATAAAAATGGAAATTGGACAAATAGAAAGAGAAGGTTAAAATATGTAGAATAAATAATGGAAATAAAAAGGGTTTAATTTTAATTTGGTGGGAAGCCTTGGTTAGAGGGGGGCCATTTCTTACTTCCTCCTAGAATTCCTCCATGTGTCTCCCCCATATCTCCCCCCCTTGACCGGGCCCCCCCCTCTCCATCACCTCCTCTTACTCCCCTTCCCCTCCTTCTCCTTCATTCACTACCATTCTTCATTCTAGAGAAAATAGAGAAAACCTCCATTGAAGTCCCCTTTGCCCAAGCTTTGAAGTCAAGCATTTCTTCACCAAAAATCAAGTCTAAGGGCACCATTGAAGTTGGATGACCTAGAGGAAGCCATCTAGCTAGAAAGATCAACATTTCCTTATAAAATCCAAGTGAGTTGTTATGACCTCCTTTCATCTATGTGCTCATGAACTATCTATTGTTGTTCTTGGTGTTGTAATTGTTGTTATATGTTTTGGGAATCTTCTTGGAGTTAGAAAATGGATTAATGACTTAAAAAGATGAGTGGTTCATGGGGGTTGAGTTAGATTTTAAGGAATGGATGGAATTCGAATTTGTTGAAGTTAGGGTTCAATGAAGATGATTTAAAAGGGTTGAAATGGGTAGAAATGGTAGTGATAAATAATCTAGGGTTACTTGGTTTTGGAGTTTACATGTTTGTTTGGGACTTGGAAAAATGAAAGTGTTCTTGAGTGTTCTTGAATAATCAATGGTAGAGGGAAAGAAGAGATAGGGTTAAAAAAATCAATTGGCAGTGGAGGCTTGGCGGTCGCCCGAGGGGGCGAGCGGCCGCCCATGATGGCGAGAGGTTAATTGGCTTGGAAAATCCACTTGGGCGGTCGCCCGTGGTGAGCGGTCGCCCGTGTTGGCGGGAACATTTAACATCTTTGGAAACCCACTTGGCGGTCGCCCGAAGTGGTATGGGCGGTCGCCCGCGGACCACTGAACCAACCTTTCTTAAATTGAACTAGGATCATTAACAAGTTTGTTTGGCCACTCATAAATGGTGACTCCCACCCAATAACAATTAGTAGAACCTAATCAACCCGGATACAAATTGATCCTCTTTAACCTAGGTTAGAGTAGGATACCTTGGCTTGGCCATGACCTTTATTTAGTCAAAGTGGAAGTGTAGGAGTAGCTAAATATTGTTCGGGAAGTGGTCCAAACTTGAGAAGTAGGTCTTGCACTTTTATTAAGATTATTCAAGGTTGAGTAATGACTTCGTAGGGTTGGTTTATGATACTTGGTGACCTTATTTGCCCATACTCGGTGTAGTTAGCTTGAATCATGTTTAAAACCATAAGGCCACACTATTGTATTTAATGTATATATATCAACTGTAGCATGATTATCCCAATTGTGGATTATTTGGTATATGGTTGTGTCGTATTTCCGTTGTGGATTCTACGGTATGTTGCTAGTATTGTATTAGGTTGTGGATTACTTGGCATGTTGATTTCATTGTTCCCGGTGTGGATTATGTGGTTATATTGTTACCTTAAGTGAACTCATATTCAGTTGGTGATATGATGCATAGTGTATTACTTAAATGTTGCATTATGATGTTGGTTGAACATGAGTATATTTTACCATGTTGCTATAGTATTTATCCCCTTTGTGGATTACTTGGTATTGTTATATTATTATCCCGTTTGGTGGATTATCTCATGTATCTATCATGTGCTTGAGCGTGTTTATGTTCGGGTGGGTATGATGGATGCCAATCAATTATGGATTTGTTCTATACGTGATTGAAGGTACATCATACCGGTGACCTTTCCCCACTCTGTGGCCACTGAGGCCGTGCTGCTAATCAATTGACCCAAAAAGCTTTACGAGACTGTTGCGATCGTTGTAAGGAGGGACGATATTATTTTTGGATATTCTAAAATAGGTATCCTTTCTTATATGGATGGTGCAGGGTATGAGTCCTATAAGAGGTGAATGTGCTTTGGAGGCAATTCACCAAAGAGTGAGTTTTACTCCCACGTTGTACGACTTATTGTTCGAGACGGGGAAAGGTAAAATGAGGTAACGTAAGGTGTTTACCGCTTTTATAATGTGTTATGTGCTACCATGCTATGTGTTGCACTTTGTTTGGCATCTTCTTTATATCATAATAGCTCATTGAGATTTATTCTCACCCCTCTCCCTTTCTTGTTTTAGATTCCGAGACAGTGACCCGAACCCGTGAGGCCGGGGATTTCATTGTGGACTTTTGCTTTTGGGGCTTGACAAGTTAAGTATAGGAGTCACTGTTAGGAGTATTTATTAAGTATTCTTCTTTTGTAAATTGTATGGAAAACTCTTTTGTTAAACAAGGTTAATTAAGGTTTCTAATGTAATTGGTTAGATTTCGGTTTATTAAAGTTGTAGTTGGATTTCCTTCGAGTAGGGATATTACCAATTGATTTTTATTTGGGAAGTTTGAAAAGTGGTTTTCCTTTAAAGGCAAATAAATGCTTTAAAAATTTGGATGGATTTTCTTAGTTTGAGCTCCCTTAGCTCGGGACACGTGTTAGGTCCCGGGTTGGGGTGCTCACAGTTGGTATCAGAGCTTAGTTTAGAGGTCAAGGGTAGATGTCTAAACTAAGGGGGAATGTGTGGAAATTGACGCCGAGTGTTTAATGCAGGAGTTCGTTCTAATGGCCGGAAGCAAGGATGATCAGCGGAAGGTTCTAGGAATTGAAGAGGATACGAGTATAGGTGGAATACAGAATGAAGAAATGATGAAATTATTCGGGATGTTTGTACAGAATATGGAGACTAGAGGATCGGTTCCGAATCAACCTGAGGGATGTCGAAGCGATGGATGGGAAAGGTTTGTGAAGATGAATCCGCCGAGTTTTAATGGATATCCGGGTCCGCTAAAGGCAGAAAAATGGTTAGAAAGAATGAACAAAATCTTTGAGGTTATGGAAAGTCGCAACGAAGAGAAGGTTAGGTGCCGTGTTCAAACTTGAAGGTTTAGCTGATCAGTGGTGGCATAATTTGAAGGGAAGTTGAGAGCGGGATCATACGCCCCAGACTTGGGATAATTTCACTCAACAGTTCGAGGACTACTTCATTTCAATGGTTACAAGGGATAAGAAAGAGATTGAATTCTTAGGACTAAAACAAGGGAACATGACGGTAGATCAGTATTCAGTCCGGTTTGAGGAATTAGCTAGGTGTTGCCCTCATTTGGTATCGCATGAAGTGAAAAGGGTTCAGAAGTTTGTAATAGGTTTGAGGAGTGAGTATAGGAAGGAATTATGGATTGATGGTTTCGCCGATTATCAGACAGTCATAGATAGAGCATATAAGGTCGAGAAGGACATTGAGGAAAATAGTGGAAGGTCCGGAAGTGGGATTAGAAATAAGCCAAAGTATCTAGGACAAGGATCCAAAGTCATTAGAGGACAGCCAAGTGCTTTAACTTCAGGAAGTATGAGAGAGGAACTTGTGGTAGCTTCTTCGTCTAGGCCAATACCCAAGCGGTATGGGATGATTTGTGGATTTTGCAAGAAGGTTGGACATACCGAAGATCGGTGTTGGAGTAAGCAAGGCAAGTGTTTAAAATGTGGAGCATCGGGACACTTTAAGAGGAATTGCCCAAGGATGACGAGGGGACGAGCTTCAAGCAGCGGTCGGTGGGTGGACGACAAAGAGGTGGTACCAAAAGAGATAGCGAAGGAGAACCGAAAGAGAAGGTCTATGGTCGAGTACATGTTTCGAACCTAGGAGAGATAGTTTCCTCGAGAGGTTACTAAAGGTATATTCCTGTCTCGGAATTAGGGGTCATATTTTATGGATCATGTTGCATATCATTTATGCTTGGCATCACAGTTTGCTTATATGTGACATATATTGTTTGAGATGTTATTTTATTGTTAGAGGATTCTGCTCTTATGAGAGGATACCTCGAACCTCCCTTGATTTACCACGATAGTGATGTGGTCATGACTGAGTATGTATTGCCAGTTGGATTGGTATAATTATTAATTTATGATTTTGAGATATACTTGACCGGGAGGGTTAAGTAGTTGTTGTATAATGGTAGACGATCATAATAAGTGAGTCTCCTTTTTCCATGCCTAAATTACTTATATTGGTATTTGATATAGGTAAACCTTAATGTGAAATTCTTGATGATATATGGATATTTAAGGTGAAAATATTGCATTAAGATGTGAAGGGTAATTTGTATATGTTAGACTTGCATAAGAAGCCTTTTCAAAAATTGTATGTGCTAATTGTGAGTAAATGGTAAATGTGCTCCCGTCGGTATATTTCATGTGTTGGTTCTGAGTATGATAAGCAGAATTTTTTAAGCCTTATTTTGATGGCTTTATGGTAATTAGAATTGAGGGTCTCTTGTTAATTAAAGTTTCGAGAGGATCATGAAAATCATTGGAGGATAGGGTTAATAATCCTTGGTGAGAAGTACTTGTATGCAAAGTTTAGCTAGTATGAGTTGGCTCGAGAAGTTTTCAAAATTTTGGGTTCTATAGTCTTAAACGTGGATGTTACCATGGATCTTGTGAGGATTAAGTCAGTGATCCTTAAGTTGGCAAGTGTTACCTAAGAAATTTAAGGAATTCTTAAGAATTGTAGAGTCGTTGCTTTAGTTGACTCTAAAGGACGTATAAATGGTGCAGGATGTAACAAGGGTGAATCATATGGTTAGTAATGGAGAATAGGTTAGCTTTGAACCCGATCCTTACCTTACCTAGTGGATGTGAGGATCTTGTGAAGTTTTAAGTATGTATTACCGGAAGATCAGGGTGTTGTGTTATACAAAATGGGAAGGTGATAGCGTATGTTCCGGGGAAGCTAACTTAGGTAAAGCGGAATTTTCTTATCGTTTATCGAGAGTGGTTATAATTGTTTGTGTGGTTTAAGTGGAATCTTATCTTTTGAAGCTCCCTTCCGGGGTTAGTTACCGACCCTAAGAGTTGAAAGATTTAGTTAGTCGAAAGGAAGAGATTTGAAGACTACCCAATTACGGAAGAATAGGTTATGTTTGTGTGACAGATTTCCCTTCAACTTGAGAAGTTTAATTAACCTTAGCGAGTTTGCGTAAATAGCAGGTATCATTCTAGCTTTGAGATAAAACCGTATGAGGCGTGGTTCAGGAAGATATTCCGATCTCTAATTTGTTGGGGTGAAATTAGTGACGCTAGGCCTAAGGTAATTTCGCGCCAAAGTTTGTTAATCCATTTGAAGTTTAGAAAATGTTGGTGATTTGACTTATAGACCGACTTGGGGCAGCTTATAGAGCGTTGGAAGTTTTAAATGTAATGTCGTAATGTATTGGGTAACATAAGATAATACTTTTGATTTAAATATACTTCTTTGAGGTCGTAAAATTCGGGTTAGTGATGATGGTATGGTATTCTCAGAATATTAAGTTGTAATATCACATTATTAATGAAATTAGAATCTTGGAAAGAATCATAGCATTGATGAGACTAATTGAGAATGGAAGTCTTAGAGTATTCGAGTCGTGAAAGTGTATAGTAGAATCATGCCATTGAGAAATCTAATTAAAAATATTAAGCTAGAATGTGTGAAAGGTAACCTTTGCTAGTTTGAACCTTAGGGTAAATGACAGTCAAATTCGGGACGAATTTTCTTTAAGGGGGAGTGAGTGTAACGACCCCAACCCTAGGCATTAAAATTTTAATATTTTATTATATGCTTCTAATATTTAAGTTAACTTATGTGTTCGATTATGTCTTTAAAATTCTTAATTTAAGATAATTTGGGTGAGAAGTAAAATTAGAATCTTTTGAGAAATTTTGGGATATTAAATAAAGAACTTGGGGAAATAATAAAAATGGAAATTGGACAAATAGAAAGAGAAGGTTAAAATATGTAGAATAAATAATGGAAATAAAAAGGGTTTAATTTTAATTTGGTGGGAAGCCTTGGTTAGAGGGGGGCCATTTCTTACTTCCTCCTAGAATTCCTCCATGTGTCTCCCCCATATCTCCCCCCCTTGACCGGCCCCCCCCCTCTCCATCACCTCCTCTTACTCCCCTTCCCCTCCTTCTCCTTCATTCACTACCATTCTTCATTCTAGAGAAAATAGAGAAAACCTCCATTGAAGTCCCCTTTGCCCAAGCTTTGAAGTCAAGCATTTCTTCACCAAAAATCAAGTCTAAGGGCACCATTGAAGTTGGATGACCTAGAGGAAGCCATCTAGCTAGAAAGATCAACATTTCCTTATAAAATCCAAGTGAGTTGTTATGACCTCCTTTCATCTATGTGCTCATGAACTATCTATTGTTGTTCTTGGTGTTGTAATTGTTGTTATATGTTTTGGGAATCTTCTTGGAGTTAGAAAATGGATTAATGACTTAAAAAGATGAGTGGTTCATGGGGGTTGAGTTAGATTTTAAGGAATGGATGGAATTCGAATTTGTTGAAGTTAGGGTTCAATGAAGATGATTTAAAAGGGTTGAAATGGGTAGAAATGGTAGTGATAAATAATCTAGGGTTACTTGGTTTTGGAGTTTACATGTTTGTTTGGGACTTGGAAAAATGAAAGTGTTCTTGAGTGTTCTTGAATAATCAATGGTAGAGGGAAAGAAGAACTAGGGTTAAAATCTGAATTGGGGGTCAAGTTTGGAGGCTTGGGCGGTCGCCTGGCGGGGGCCGAGCGGCCGCCCATGCGATGGCAAAAGAGGTTAATTGGCTTGGAAAATCCACTTGGGCGGTCGCCCGTGTGGTGAGCGCCGCCCATGTTGGCAGGAACATTTAACATCTTTGGAAACCCACTGGGCGGTCGCCCAAGTGGTATGGGCTACGCCCATGACCCTGAACCAACCTTTCTTAAATTGAACTAGGATCATTAACAAGTTTGTTTGGCCACTCATAAATGGTGACTCCCACCCAATAACAATTAGTAGAACCTAATCAACCCGGATACAAATTGATCCTCTTTAACCTAGGTTAGAGTAGGATACCTTGGCTTGGCCATGACCTTTATTTAGTCAAAGTGGAAGTGTAGGAGTAGCTAAATATTGTTCGGGAAGTGGTCCAAACTTGAGAAGTAGGTCTTGCACTTTTATTAAGATTATTCAAGGTTGAGTAATGACTTCGTAGGGTTGGTTTATGATACTTGGTGACCTTACTTGCCCATTACTCGGTGTAGTTAGCTTGAATCATGTTTAAAACCATAGGCCACACTATTGTATTTAATGTATATATATCATTCGTAGCATGATTATCCCAATTGTGGATTATTTGGTATATGGTTGTGTCGTATTTCCGTTGTGGATTCTCCGGTATGTTGCTAGTATTGTATTCCTGGTTGTGGATTACTTGGCATGTTGATTTCATTGTTCTTGTGGATTATGTGGTTATATTGTTACCTTAAGTGAACTCATATTCAATTGGTGATATGATGCATAGTGTATTACTTAAATGTTGCATTATGATGTTGGTTGAACATGAGTATATTTTACCATGTTGCTATAGTATTTATCCCCTTTGTGGATTACTTGGTATTGTTATATTATTATCCCGTTTGGTGGATTATCTCATGTATCTATCATGTGCTTGAGCGTGTTTATGTTCGGGTGGGTATGATGGATGCCAATCAATTATGGATTTGTTCTATAAGTGATTGAAGGTACATCATACCGGTGACCTTTCCCCACTCTCGCGGCCACGGCGGGGTCATGCTAACGACCGTATTGACCCAAAAAGCTTTACGAGGCACTGTTGCGATCGTTGTAAGGAGGGACGATATTATTTTTGGATATTCTAAAATAGGTATCCTTTCTTATATGGATGGTCTGGGGTATGAGTCCTATAAGAGGTGAATGTGCTGGAGGCAATTCACCAAAGAGTGGAGTTTTACTCCCACGTTGTACGACTTATTGTTCAGACGGGAAAAAGGTAAAATGAGGTAACGTAAGGTGTTTACCGCTTTTATAATGTGTTATGTGCTACCATGCTATGTGTTGCACTTTGTTTGGCATCTTGCTGCATATCATAATAGCTCATTGAGATTTATTCTCACCCCTCTCCCTTTACTGTTTTAGATTCCGAGACAGGTGACCCGAACCCGTGAGGCCGGGGATTTCATTGTGGACTTTTGCTTTTGGGGCTTGACAAGTTAAGTATAGGAGTCGGCTGTTAGGAGTATTTATTAAGTATTCTTCTTTTGTAAATTTTATGGAAAACTCTTTTGTTAAACACGGTTAATTAAGGTTTCTAATGTAATTGGTTAGATTTCGGTTTATTAAAGTTGTAGTTGGATTTCCTTCGAGTAGGGATATTACCAATTGATTTTTATTTGGGAAGTTTGAAAAGTGGTTTTCCTTTAAAGGCAAATAAATGTTTTAAAAATTTGGATGGATTTTCTTAGTTTGAGCTCCCTTAGCTCGGGACACGTGTTAGGTCCCGGGTTGGGGTGCTCACAGGGGGAGGGGTTGGAGGGGCGGAAGAGAGTTGATAAAAAAACTTAATATGAACAAATGAGGAGGGGTGGGGTGGTGGTGGGATTTGAGGTGATGGTGTTAAGAAGCATTTTCCGGAAATGTTTGAGGAGGAGAGATGCGGAAAACATTTTCCTTATAAAATAAACCTAATGTCCATTAATCGAAAAATCTTTTACGTTGACTTTATTTTCTAACAGTTACCAACAAGAAATATTATAGCAATGGCGGAAGACCCTTTCAAGAAAGGATCGGAGGTCGAAGTCTACTTAGAGGATCCCGGTTTAGGTACATCGCCACCGTCCTCCGCAAGAACAACAAGATCCGTCGCCTCATGGCCGATATATACGAGGTCGACGCATGATGGCCGGTGGGAGGGCATCGTCCTCTCCGTTCCCTCATGTGTAGGCCGACATGATCATTGACATATAATTCTATATTTTCTAGAGTTTGTATTGATAATTACTTTCCTGATATGATTACTATTGTGTAGTTTTCTTATTTGATCCGTCTATAATAGCTTTGAAAGCAATTCAGCTCTTGTATAAATATACTTACTTTGTGAATAATAATATTTGAGAGTTTTTTAACAGAATTTCTCCACAACGTGTTCAAAACTTTTCACAATATATTTCACCTCCATTCTATTATGGTATCATAAGCCCCATGATCCACCACTCTATTCAACACTTTCGCAGCCACACCATAATCAACACCACAATCGGCTCAACCCTAATAGACACCACACCCTAACATCATCAATTCTTCACCAAAAATTTCACAACACTACCTTAATAGCCGCCCCACCCTAACACCTCAATTTTCCAAACCCTCCCCCTTTTCAAAGCATTCGCCACATATAATCTTTCTTCTTCAAAATCCATTTTCTTTGGGAAAAAAATGTCACCATCCTCATATAGAACTATCGAAAACTATCTCATCCTTGGATCACCATCTTTCAAGATGAAATACTAACAACATGACTCACATCCTCCCTCACAACTCGACATTCATCCAAACCCACATCAAGTCTCGCATTGCATTCAAGCTCACACATCCATGCTCTGATACCATATTGGAGTGAAAAGGGGTTAGATAAAGTCAATTTATACATGAGAAGTAGGGTTGATATTAAAATGACTCACTTTTATTATGATACAAGAGGTACATATTTATATGGTTACAAGAGAATGTTCTAAACTAATCTTCCTATGCTTACAAGATTTGAATTTGTAATTGATATACACAATCTCTAAGTTTGGTAACAAAATAAACACAATATATAACCCAATATATACTTGATAATATAATATTTCTAATAATAATGATTAACAACAAGAAGCATACATCAAATTACGACATACTCCTAAGGTTTGAATGCAGCGGAGATGGCAACTAAGATTGTTTAACATGCGGCCATGGGAATGGCGATTGCGCATCAAGGAAAAATGTAGAATACAACAACACAACAACAACATTATCACAATAAATCGGATGTACGCAGCCTTACCTCAATATTAGGCTCCGTTTGTTTGGGGAGAAATATTTTTTGGACAACGTTTTTCCCATTTTTCAGTGTTTGGTAAGAACTGAAAAATGGAGAAAATGTTTTCCGAAAAATATTTTCCCCACTTTTCAAATTAAAATGACTTACGATTTTTTCCTAATTAAAACATTTTTCGAAAAAAGATAACACCTTCAAACATACCCCCCTAACTTTTCATACACCCCTACGTTACCCATCCCACATCAACCGCCCCCCATCCCCTCATAAAAAAATTATTTATATTAAAGTTAGAGTTTACAATTCTTCCTTCCCCACACCACCACCGCCCCCCGCCCCCACCCCACTCACCACCACCACACCCCCTGCCCCCCCCCCCCCTTCCGGGTCAAAATAAATTTAATCATTTTAAATTTTATTTTTAATAACTCCTCACTTCCACCACCACCACCTCAAGGTTAAAAATGACAAATGAGCTGAGAAAGAGAGAATGAGTTAAATGCTTAGTTAGTAACAAAACAAACTGAAGCACGTAAACAAAATCACAAACACCTTAATTAACAATGACAAATGAGGTGAGAAAGAGAGAGAGAGAGAGAGAGATTTACAAGACTTGGGGATTGAGGGAAGGCATGCAATGCATATTTAGTTTATCATTTTGTGGCTATAGAGAAATAAGATGGGTTTTCAACTTTAATATTATTATATTATTGATGGTGGTTAACTTTTCATTTTTGTCTTGTAAATATTTTATCGAAATTACAGTAATAAGTAAAATATTATTGAATTGAATTGAATTTTAGGGATGGACAATGTAAAGTTTGAAAAGAGTTAACCTTTCCATTCAAGCTGTTTCGGAAGAAAGAAAGAAAGAAAAGAAAAGAATCCACCCAATCAAGGGCATGAGCATGGCGTCATTCGCAGCAACTCCTCTCTCACAATTTCCAAGATCCCCAAAGTCAAACACAGCCCTTAATCTTAACTCTCCATCCATCAAATTCAAATCCATCCGATTTCAAACTCAAATATCCATTCCTCTTCAATTTCGGATTCCCGTTAGGACGGCCGCCAGCGGCTCTCCGGAATTGGAACTCACACCCGAAAATGTCAACGCTGTTCTTGATGATGTTCGTCCTTACCTCATATCCGACGGCGGGGACGTCGAAGTCGTTTCAGTTGTGGAGGGCGTCGTTTCTCTCAAGTTACAAGGTTTTCTTTCTTCGTTTGCCCTATGCCTATTTCACATAAATTATCTAAATTTTCCACCGTCTTCTTTTGGGTTGAGTCGCCATCACATTGTCAATATCCTACTTCTAGTAATTTTATTTCTATATTAAATTGTACCAAAGTGATATATCTATGTTTGCTTCATTAGATATCTACAACTCTATTATACGATACCATACTAAGATGGGGAAATTTGTAGCCTCTATTTCAAAAACTTGCCTTTCATTCCTTTTTTTTTTCTCTTCTTCTGGGAAGGAAAGGAACACATTTCATCAACTTCTACTCATTGGCCAATATAATATGGTTCCATAGATTTTCTTTTCTTTTCTGTTCTTTTCTTTTCTTTACATAAGAGTCAAATCAACTTCTTGGATCCTCACGTAGAGCATAAAAATTTTGGTTGTGTCAAACGTTGCAACGCTCCATTCTAGTAGTTTTGTTTCAGTGACCTTTGTGAATATAAATCTATGCATTAGACAAGTGATAATTATGAATGTGCCTTTTGTTGTTGTCTCAGCTGTGTCATTTTCTTGGACGTCTTGCCCAATTCTAAAACCACTACCTTTGTTATTCATCGACAACAATCTTTTAACACAGTAACTTTGAAAATTTATTCCTGTATCTTATGTTCCAACTCCTTTGTAAAGAGATTTAAAGGTTGTAATGAAGCCGCAGTTACATTCTCTGCTAGGACTTTTACAATTTTTGGGAGATGCTTATTCACTTTTAGTTACTTATTCATATTGTGACACTTCCTTTTGTAGTTTGTCCCTTAAATATATCCACTCTTTCCTTCTTGGTCTGTCCGAAAGTTTTTTTTTTTCCTCCTAAAGGAGATTTTGATTTTAGTACAATTTCAAGAAGATACAAGCAAGTAAAGTTATACTCCTAAAAAATGGACTTGTCAAATGGGACTATTTGTCTGAGTCCAAAGGGGGTATTTTATTTTAAAATGTTTTTCACGTATCTTGGAGGACAAAATTGAGGGGAGTTTGGCCAGAGGTTGTATATCTGAATGATTTTTTCTTTGATATTCTCTGTATGAACATAGTTTTTGCCTTTGTCTCAAAACAAATGGGCAGGAGCATGTGAGAGTTGTCCTAGCTCAACAACGACTATGAAAATGGGGATTGAAAGAAGACTTAAGGAAAAATTTGGAGATGTTATCAAGGAAGTCTGTCAAGTTTATGAGGCGCAACCTAGCGAGACAAATGTAGAGGTGAGTATACTAGGCCAGCCCAGCCAAAACACTTTATTCTTTGACTGTAAAGAATTGTGATTTTGGGTGACTGCAGGCAGTTAATAACCATCTTGAGATACTGAGACCAGCCATCAAAAACTTTGGAGGGAGCGTGGTGGTATTGTCTGTGGAGAGTGGGGAATGCATTGTCAAGTACAATGGGCCTGCCAGCATTGGGTCAGGAGTCAGGGATGCAATCAAGGAGAAGTTCCCAGATATTGTAACTGTTGTGCTTACAGAATGAATGAAGTTGAACTTGCACGTATAGTATTGCCATTCTTACAGCCTAGCTTGATGATACATTTTAGCGGCTAGAAGACGATCATGTTTGAATGGCGTATTTTATACTCTTAAAACATTTAAATCAACTGCCTTGTGTACGTTGTTCATAGAAACTTGTAATAGAGCTCACAGTAACATGTGTAATCACTATAGTATAGTTGGTGTTTTTACATCTCTAATAAAGCATGGGGGACACAAGCTAAAAGATCTCTCAAATGCCAGAATTCTCATAGGCTCAATTTGAAATCGCTCAGTACATGGTATGTATGAACCAAACAACCAGCCTTAAAACATTCACACAATATTCAGCTCAAGCAACGCATCGGAGGGAGAAGTACATAAAGAAGGTGTTTATCTTATCTTGATTACAGTCAAATTACAGACACAAGTACTAGTTAATGTCTGTCAAATTCAATTCTGCAATGGTACACTATAAATGACACTAAAATATCTCAAACTGTTTTGTTTAATCTGCATCCATCTCTTCCAGTGCTGCTTTAGCTGCAGCCTTGGCCTCTTCTAAGAGCCCATCCGGGACCTACGTCAAAGCATGCAATAAAACAAAAATATTCAGATACTATTTAATTATGCAAAAGCTAGCTAAATGAGATCAAATTGATGTCCATGTCAACAGGTCCAGCTAAATCTATTTCACCAACTAGGTCGTTTCATTTTTCATATTCAAGTCCTCAAAAAACTTAAACTTAGGCTACTCAATCCTTATAATTAGTCATCAAACTTTGCCTTTCCAATATGAGCCCCTATCATATAGTTAGTCCCTTAATGAAACATTGTCCCTTGTTGTGTAGCTTAAATTTTCCACCACCAGAAGATCCAAAACTAGCATATTAGATCAACACACCTTGCTAGAGAGCCAAATACACCACTTGCACCTACCATGGTCAACGGAGGCACCAACCAACACCATGAACCCACTAAATGTTCTCTCCATCCTGAACAAAACTAAAAATGATTTGAATAAACTAGTTCATTCATCAACACTAATATTTCAGGCACATAACTGAGACTAGGTCTCGTGTGAATGAAGCACAGTAGATTCAGTGTCACGACCCTAAACCTAGGCATTAATTGAGATATGCTTAATCGTAAATATGGCGTGCGTTGCATTTCATTTATATGCTTCGCATTTTGTTTGTGACAATTATGTGCTAGTTTAACATTTTTATAACTTATTTGATATTTAAGTATGTTAATGAATTGAATATACTTATTTAATGTCTTATTGAAAATATTAGGAGTGCAGTGAAATGATAATATTTGAAAATTTAAATAAATATCTTATAATGAACATGAGGTGCTAAAGTGTAGGATTTATAACTTAAGAATTTTAATGGGAGAAGGCTTAAACCATGGAGGAGCCCAGGTGGAACATTTTTATGTTTATCTCTTTCTTTTGTTTAATTGAGAAAGCTTCATTTCATTTTAAACAAAAGCATCAAGCTCAGCCATTCCTCAGTTTCAAGAAAAGTCAAAACCTAGGTTTAAGTTCATAAATTCCTCCTAAATTCATCCTTCATCCGTTTTTAAATCCGTTGGTGTCTAAATGTTCGGGAAGAAAGAGGTATCATTTTCATCAGAATAGAACTTGAAGTTTGTCATTTTAAATTGAGGTAAGTTATTATATTTTCCTTCCAATCCATGCTCATGTAGTATTTAAAGTGATATTGTTGTTGAATAATTGTTGCATGATGTGTTGGACCATTTTTTCTTGAGTTTGGAATGGTGGAAATGGTTTTGGTTTGAGTTGAAATGGTAATGGTATAAGTGTACTGAAGTTTGGGTTTATTGTGTTGTGTTTGAGTTGGGAAAATTGGTCATGAACATTTGTTGTAAAAGATTGCTGAAGTTCAGCTGCTGTTCTGAATTCTGTAAGGGGCACGAGTCGTACCCTATGTCACGAGTCGTGCCATGCCTTCATTCGTGCCCACGAGTCGTGCATTTGGATGCACTCGTGCTGCTTTTGAGTGGCACGACTCGTGCCCTTAGGCACGAGTCGTGCATTGCCATGTTTTGCTGAACCAATTTTGAAGCCATGTATGTCCAACTAGATAATACATAATTCAACCAACTGAACACTATAATCCAAGTACAACATATGAGCTACAAAAGGATATCTTTACATACCAATTGTGAAGTAGGCTGGAACACTTGATTTCCATGAAACCTAACTTGTTTGATATCCTTATATGATTGATGATACATCCTTGAATGGTTATAGTAAGTGTGTAGACCTTATGTGTTGCACATTATGGAATTGTTTGACATCTTTATGATCTGCTTGATAGGGTTCCCTACTTGTTATCATCTTGCTATCATTTTGATATGATATATTGGTATGGTTCCCTACTTTGGAATCATATATTGATTGTTTAAAGCAAGTATGTATTACTGTGATTTTACTTAAAGTCCAGCTGGTACTTGATTGTTGGGCAGTGGTATGGGATTATAATGGCACCCGAGACAAGTTCATTATAATCCATACACTGGGTCCCTTTTTCCCTTCCATTGGCCATGGTTTGGGTTGTGAGCTAGCTCCCCTTTTTAGGGTGTAGTCTAGTTGCACATTGGGGTATGAATTTGTGTCATTTTCACCCATTTGTTGATTTGTGATTGGGTTCCGGAGCCGCTTCTTCAGTTGTGGATGTTGCTCAGATTGTGATATCCCTTTGGGATTAAACCTTGGCTCAGTATCTTTTTAAGTGTTACATTATTGCACTTATGTATTATTGTATACTCCCTCCGTCCATTTACATGGTTCACACTTTCTATTTTGGGCGTCCATTTACATGGTTCACACTTTGTTTCTTTCCTAAAATGGAAACTTTATATTATTAAAATATTAACCCTACCCCACTATAATTTACTATTCTCTCCACTCATTCTCTCTCCTACATTATTTTAATACTCACAACACCATTATAATTTACTATTCCCTCCACTCATTCTCTCTCCTATTTTACTTTCACACTCACAACACTTTCAATATAATACTCCCTCCTTAATAAACGTGTAAACAGTAACCGTGAACCTACTAAATGAACGGAGGGAGTATATCCTTCTTTGTATTGACAAGATTGTGATATACTCCCTCCGTCCCACTATACTTGACACTTCTTTCCATTTTGGGCCGTCCCACTATACTTGACACCTTCCAAAAATAACCAAATTTTTATATTTTTATATTCACTCTACCCCACCACTCATTCTCTTCATTTTCTACCACACATTTATTCAACCAACACTACTATTTATCCCACTCATTCTCTCTCTTCATTTTTCACCACACATTTTTTTTATTTTATTCTTTTTCCTTGGTTTTTGAACCCATCCCTTGGGTGTCAAGTATAGTGGGACGGAGGGAGTATATGATGAGTATGTGGATATGTGTTTTCATAATATGAATTGCATATCATCTTGTTGCATACTCCCTCCGTCCCGACCGAAAAGGCACAAATTTCCTTTTTGGGTGTCCCATTTAAAAAGGCACAGTCCCAAAAAGGAAAGTTTTTATTACTATTCCACCACTCATTCTCTCTCCTACTTTACTTTTACACTCACAACATTCTCTCTCCTAACTATTCCTCCCACTCATTCTCTCCTATTTAATTTTTCATACTCACAACATTTAAACGTTTTCTCTTTCCTACATCACTTTCCTTAATTTGCGTGCGAGGTTGGTTTTGTGCCTTTTGGGCTGGGACGGAGGGAGTATATAATAGCTTGCTGAGATTTATCTCACCCCGTCATTTTATTGCTTTCTTAGATAGGGGCGAGCCAGGGCATAGACCACATTGAGCACGGAGAGGACGCCGAGTTGGGTTGTATTTTGAACAAGGTATTTTGTCGTTGGTTATATTATGTAAATGTATAACCAAGGGGTAGTATATCGAGACTTGATATGTTGTCACTATTTTGAAACTCTTTAATGATTGTAAATATTTTGTATTTTGGAAATATGTTCCTTGATTTGTAAAGGAGTTGTATATGGTTTGTAAAGCCTTAAGTTTGGATTTTCAAGTTAAATGTTGCTACCTGTAATGGAATGTTTATAAAAGTTTCTTTAAGTAAACAGGTTTTGTAATTGACAAATTTTAGAAAGGACATTTCGAAAATTTTTTAAAAATAAAGGCGTGGCGCGTCCCGGGCGTGGGGCCAAGTAGGACCACGGTTCGGGGCGCGTCAGTTGGTATCAGAGCCTTAGGTTTAGATAGTCTAGAGTGACTACGTGACCTAGGAGGGTAGTTATGAATTGAGTGAATGGCGTTAAGTGTTTTATGCAGGTACTAAGTCCTTATGGCAGGAGTTGAAGGTGATCCGACTGGACCTTTAGGCTGTGGTAATGTAAGGGAGGAGACCCGGGATATGTTTCAAGGCATGTTAGAGGCAGCCATGAAGGCTATGTATGATCAAAGGCAGAGAGGAGAGCAGGCAGCTCCAAGGGTTGGACTGGATCAATTCTTGAAGTTGAAACCCATTGGTTATGCTGGTGAGCCGGATGTGTCAAAGGCTGAGAGATGGATTGAAGCCATGGAGAAAATCTTTGATGTATTGAGATGTAACGAGGAGAGTCGGGTTAGATTCGCTGCCTACAAGTTTTCTGGGGCCGCGGAGCATTGGCGAAGGACTTTAAAGACAAGTTGGGATGAGGCTCATATTCCATATACTTGGGAGAATTTTCTAAGGAAGTTCAAGGAGCATTTTATTCCGAAGGTGGATCAAGACAAAAAGGAGATGGAGTTTCTTAGCTTGGAGCAGAATTTTATGACAGTGGCTCATTATGTGGCCAAGTTCACAGAGCTATCTAGATATTGCACTCATCTAGTTGCAACCGAGGAGAGAAAATCAATGAGATTTGTTCGGGGATTGAAGACGGTGATCCGAACGCAGTTAGTGTCTCACAAGTTTCAAGACTTTCAAGATGCAGTGGATTGTGCTTACCATGTGGAGCATGATACTGAGGATCATAAGAGGAAAACGGAAGTGGTAAGTACTGGAAGGCAAGGAGGACAAAGTAGACCACAACAACAAAGCTGAGATAGTTGAGGAGGTCAAGGATTGACATCACAGTTTAGAGGACAGCCTCAGGGTCAGTCAAGTGTTACAAGGCAAGGTTATACTCCGGGGAATCAGAATAAGAAGGTTTGTAATCATTGTCAGAAGGAGGGGCATATAGAGGAGCACTGTTGGAAGAAGCAAGGCAAATGTTTAAATTGTGGGCAGTTGGGGCATTTTCAAAGGGATTGTCCTAAACCAAAGCATCAACCATCAGGGAGTGGCGCCGGAACTTCTCAACGGCAGAAGAGGGATTCTTCGGGGAGACCTAAAGTTTAGGGCCGGGTCTTTGCTGTGAATCAACAAGCGGCAGATTCCTCCACTGTCATAGGAGGTACTATTTTTATAGCAAGTTTGAGAGCACGCGCACTTATAGACCCTGGCTCATCTCATTCTTACGTTTCCATGCATTTTGCATCGCAATTGCATGCTTCTGTTGAGTCTATGCCTTATGTGCTAGAAGTATCAACTCTTATGGGAGAGTGTTTGGTAACCGATGAAGTGTTACGTGCCTGTGATGTGCATATATGTGACCATGTGTTACCTGCTGACTTAGTAGTGTTACCTATGCATGATTTTGATGTTATTTTGGGTATGGATTGGCTAAGCAAGTATCATTCTTTAATCGATTGTCATAAGAAGATTGTTACTTTTTCAGTCCCGAATATGCCTAAGTTTGTTTTTGAGGCTATTCCTTCGATTGGGACTATTCGTGTTATTTCTTATGTGAAAGCTAGAAAGTTATTGCTTCGTGGTTGCACCGGATTCTTGGCTAGTGTTCTTGATACTACTAAAGTGTTGCTTGAATTTGGGGACGTATCGATAGTTAAGGAATTTTCGGATGTGCTCTCTTCTGAGTATGTGATGCCTCCGGATAGGGAGATAGAATTTGGGATTGATTTGCTTCCAAGTACAGCTCTGATATCCAAGGCACCTTATAGATTGGCTCCGGCTGAATTGAAAGAGTTAAAAGGCTCAGTTGCAAGAGTTGCTTGATCGGGGATTCATCCGACCTAGTATTTCACCGTGGGGAGCTCCAGTGTTGTTTGTAAGGAAGAAAGATGGATCCTTGAGACTTTGCATCGACTATCGGCAGTTGAACCAAGTGACAGTGAAGAACAAATATCCTTTGCCTCATATTGATGATTTATTTGATCAACTTCAAGGTGCGACAGTCTTTTCAAAGCTTGACTTGAGGAGTGGGTATATCATCAGTTGAAGGTCCGTTCAGATGATGTTTCCAAGACTGCCTTTCGTACCCGGTATGGATATTTTGAGTTTCTTGTCATGCCTTTTGGGTTAACAAATGCTCCAGCCGTTTTTATGGATTTGATGAACCAGGTTTTCAAGCCTTATCTTGATACTTTTGTGGTTGTGTTTATTGACGATATCCTTGTCTATTCTAAATCTCGGGAAGAGCATGAACAACAATTGTGAATGGTGTTGGCAGTGCTGCGAGAGAAGAAGTTGTTTGCCAAGTTTAGTAAATGTGCTTTTTGGCTCGAGGAGGTTTCTTTTCTAGGCCATGTTGTGTCGAATAAAGGAATTACTGTTGATCCTTCCAAAAGATTGAAGCCGTGGTTAGTTGGAAGAGGCCAGAAATAGTCACCGAGATCCGAAGTTTTCTGGGTTTAGCCGGGTATTATCGAAGGTTCATTAAAGGGTTTTCGAAGATTGCTACACCTTTGACTCAGTTGACTCGGAAGAATGTACCGTTTGTGTGGAATGATAAGTGTCAAGCTAGTTTTGAGGAATTGAAGAAGAGGTTAACTTCGGCACCTATTCTTGTTTTGCCAAATGGGAATGATGGGTTGGTGATCTATTGTGATGCTTCGAAGGAAGGTTTGGGGTGTGTGTTGATGCAAAATGGGAAGGTTATTGCTTATGCTTTGAGGAAGTTAACTTCTTGTGAGCAGAACTATCCGACTCATGACATGGAGCTTGCGGCAATTGTTTTGCGTTACACAAATGGAAGCATTACCTTTATGGAGCAAAATTTGAGATTTTCACGGATCATAAGAGCTTGAAGTATCTTCTCTTAGAAGGAATTGAACAATAGGCAACGTAAATGGATGGAACTCTTGAAGGACTACGATTATACCATTTCTTATCATCCGGGCAAAGCAAATGTGGTGGCGGATGCTATTAGTAGAAAGTCTTATATAACTTCAATGATGGTTCGAGAATGGAAGATGTTAGAGGATGCTCGAGATTGGTGTCCCCGGGAGTCGAGGCATGGAGCTATATTTGCGAATAGTGCTTTGCCAATCTTGATTCAACAAATAAAGGAGGCTCAAAAGAATGATTCCGGGTTGAAGAAAATCATGGATAAGACTATAGATGGAAAATTCAAGGAATTCTCTCTTAGTTCCGATGGAGTATTGACATTTAGAGGTCGGTTGTGTGTGTCTAATCTTGATGAGGTGAAGCGCCAAGTTCTTGATGAAGGCCACCAGTCCAAGTATACTACTCATCCCGGGAATACCAAGATGTATCAGAATTTGAAGCAACATTTTTTGTGGAACAATATGAAGCGAGAAATAGCGGATTATGTATCAAAGTGTTTGGCATGTCAACAAGTTAAAGCCGAGTATCAAAGACCCGCCGGGTTGCTTCAACCTTTAGAGATTCCGGAGTGGAAGTGGGAGCATATAACGATGGATTTTGTCAGGGGATTGCCTCGTACTATTAGGAAGCATGATGTCGTTTGGGTGATTGTGAATAGATTGACAAAGTCCCCTCATTTCTTGCCTATTGACATTAGCTATTCGATGGAGAGGCTTGCGAAGTTGTATATTCACGAGATAGTGAGATTGCATGGGGTTCCGGTAGTATTGTGTCAGACCGTGATCCTAGATTTACTTCCAGATTTTGGCAGGAGTTACAAAAGGCTTTAGGTTCAGAATTGAGATTTAGCACGGCGTTTCATCCTCAAACTGATGGCCAATCCGAGAGAACAATTCAAATTCTTGAAGATATGTTGCGAGCTTTTTCAGTTGACTTCTCGGATTCTTGGGATGTTCACTTACCTCTTGTTGAGTTTTCTTACAATAATAGCTATCAGTCGAGTATTGAGATGGCACCTTTTGAAGCTTTGTACGGAAGAAAGTGTAAATCTCCGATCTGTTGGGATGAAGTTGGGGAAGCCAAGCTTTGGGGTATTGATATGGTTCAGGATTCAGCTGATAAAGTCAAGATTATTCGGAACCGATTGATTACGGTCCAGAGTAGACAGAAAAGCTATGCAGATCAGAGGATGCGAGATCTTGAGTTTCAGAAGGGAGACTTTGTATTTTTGAGGGTTTCGCCAAGGGTGGGAATTAAGAGATATGGTAAGAGGGTAAACTAGCTCCGAGGTACATTGGACCCTTTGAGATTTTGGAAAGAGTTGGAAATCTTGCGTATCGTCTTGCGTTGCCTTCATCTCTTGGGAAGATGCATAGTGTATTTCATGTTTCAATGCTTCGTAAGTATGTGTATGATCATTCTCATGTGTTGCCGAGAATACCCGAGGATATTGAACCGGATATGTCATACGTGGAGCAGCCGGTTCAAGTGATTGATACTAAGGTTCAAGAGTTGAGAAACAAGAGTATTCCCCTCGTTAGAGTCGTATGGAGGAATCATGATGTAGAAGAATCAACTTGGGAGTTTCGGAAAGAGATGAAGCGAAAATATCCTTGGTTGTTTGATCTTCTTGGTAAGTCAATCTAAAATTCGAGTCGAATTTTCTTTAGGGGGGAGTGAATGTCACGACCCTAAACCTAGGCATTAATTGAGATATGCTTAATCGTAAATATGGCGTGCGTTGCATTTCATTTATATGCTTCGCATTTTGTTTGTGACAATTATGTGTTAGTTTAACATTTTTATAACTTATTTGATATTTAAGTATGTTAATGAATTGAATATAATTATTTAATGTCTTATTGAAAATATTAGGAGTGTGTAGTGAAATGATAATATTTGAAAATTTAATTAAATATCTTATAATGAACATGAGGTGCTAAAGTGTAGGATTTATAACTTAAGAATTTTAATGGGAGAAGGCTTAAACCATGGAGGAGCTTAGGTGGAACATTTTTATATTTATCTCTTTCTTTTGTTTAATTGAGAAAGCTTCATTTCATTTTAAACAAAAACATCAAGCTCAGCCATTCCTCTGTTTCAAGAAAAGTCCAAACCTAGGTTTAAGTTCATAAATTCCTCCTAAATTCATCCTTCATCCGTTTTTAAATTCGTTAATGTCTAATGTTCAGGAAGAAAGAGGGATCATTTTCATCATAATAGAACTTGAAGTTTGTCATTTTAATTTTGAGGTAAGTTATTATATTTCCTTCCAATCCATGCTCATGTAGTATTTAAAGTGATATTGTTGTTGAATAATTGTTGCATGATGTGTTGGACCATTTTTTCTTGAGTTTGGAATGGTGGAAAAGGTTTTGGTTTGAGTTGAAATGGTAATGGTATAAGTGTACTGAAGTTTGGGTTTATTGTGTTGTGTTAGAGTTGGGAAAATTGGTCATGAACATTTGTTGTAAAAGATTGCTGAAGTTCAGCTGTTGTTCTGAATTCTGTAAGGGGTACGACTCGTGCCCTATGTCACGAGTCGTGCCATGCCTTCATTCGTGCCCACGAGTCGTGCATTTGGATGCACTCATGCTGCTTTTGAGTGGCACGACTCGTGCCGTAAACTTTTGAGTGGCACGACTCGTGCCCTGCCGTGTTTTGCTGAACCAATTTTGAAGCCATGTATGTCCAACTAGATAATACATAATTCAACCAATTGAACACTATAATCCAAGTACAACATATGAGCTACAAAAGGATGTCTTCTTTACATACCAATTGTGATAATTGAAAGATGGTTAAATATTTGATTAAAGTATGTTGGAACACTTTATTTCCATGAAACCTAACTTGTTTGATATCCTTATATGATTGATGATACATCCTTGAATGGTTATAGTAAGTGTGTAGACCTTATATGTTGCATATTATGGAATTGTTTGACATCTTTATGGTGTGCTTGATAGGGTTTCCTACTTTGAAATCCTAAGTTGAATTGAATTGGTTCAAGGATTGTTTAGCCTTTGTACTACTTATGATCGATACTTGTTATCATCTTGCTATCATTTTGATATGATATATTGGTATGGTTCCCTACTTTGGAATCATATATTGATTGTTTAAAGCAAGTATGTGTATTACTGTGCTTTTACTTAAAGTCCAGCTGGTACTTAATTGTTGGGCAGTGGTATGGGATTATAATGGCACCCGAGCCAAGTTCATTATAATCCATACACTGGATCCCTTTTTCCCTTCCATTGGCCATGGTTTGGGTTGTGAGCTAGCTCCCCTTTTTAGGGTGTAGTCTAGTTGAACATTGGGGTATGACTTTGTGTCATTTTCACCCATTTATTGATTTTTGATTGGGTTCCGGAACCGCGTCTTTAGCTGTGGATGCTGCTCAGATTGTGATATCCCTTTGAAATTAAACCTTGGCTCAGTATCCTTTTAAGTGTTACATTATTGCACTTATGTGTTATTGTATATATCCTTCTATGTATTGACAAGATTGTGATATACTCCCTCCGTCCTGCTACAAATCACACTTTCCTCATTGGGCATCCCGCTACAAATCACACTTTCTAAAATGGCAAAGAATCTTTACTATTCCCCATAGTTATTAAAAGCCCGCCTAGGCGCGCGCCTAGGCTCCGGGCGGAGAGAGGCTCAGCTTTGGAGCCTGGATTGTGCTAGGCGAGGCGCTGTTTCATAGGCGAGGGATTAGGCGCTGTGGCCGAAGCGCGAGCCTTGATGGTGTGCGCCTAGGCTCCGGGCACAATAATTGACCAACAATTAAATCGTAATTAAACCTAATACGCGACTAATACTCTTCTCTGCCACGACTCTCTCATGTACACGTGTCATAACTCTGTATAAGAGTAGCGATCACTAGGAACTCCTTCAAACTAACAGCGACGACCTCCGGCGACCTGGAAAGAACTCCGGCGATCTCCCTGATCACTTGATGTTTTATGTATACTATATTTTTTGTATAGTATACATACATTTATGACATATAACGTATGTTTGTGCTTGTTTCTTTTATGACTTATAACGTATATTTGATTTACTACTTGCATTTGATTTATTGCTCATCTTGATGTTGTATGTATACTATATTTTTAGTATTTTAAGGCATTTTTGCGTCGTCAATCGGGCGCGCGCCTGCCTTGCGCCTTGCGCCTAGGCTCCGGGCACACCTTTTGCGCCTTGGTGCGCCTTGGGCCTTTAATAACTATGCTATTCCCTCCGCTCATTCTCTCTCCTACATTATTTTAATACTCACAACACCATTATAATTTACTATTCCCTCCACTCATTCTCTCTCCTAATTTACTTTTACACTCACAACATTTTCTCCATTATTTTTTTCCTTAATTTACGCGTAAACAGTAACTGTTTGATTTCTACCGGGACGGAAGGAGTATATATGATGAGTATGTGGATATGTGTTTTCATAATATGAATTGCATATCATCTTGTTGCATATATAATAGCTTGCTGAGATTTATCTCACCCCGTCCTTTTATTGCTTTCTTAGATAGGGGCGAGCTAGGGCATAGGCCACGTTGAGCACAGAGAGGGCGCCGAGTTGGGTTGTATTTTGAACAAGGTATTTTGTCGTTGGTTGCATTATGTAAATGTATAACCAAGGGGTAGTATACCGAGACTTGATATGTTGTCACTATTTTGCAACTCTTTAATGATTGTAAATATTTTGTATTTTGGAACTATGTTCCTTGGTTTGTAAAGGAGTTGTATATGGTTTGTAAAGCCTTAAGTTTGGATTTTCAAGTTAAATGTTGCAACCTTTAATGGAATGTTTATAAAAGTTTCTTTAAGTAAACAGGTTTTGTAATTGACAAATTTTAGAAAGGACATTTCGAAAAGTTTTTAAAAATAAAGGTGTCTTCCGAGCGCGTCCCGGGCGTGGGGCCAAGTAGGACCACGGTTCGGGGTGCGTCATTCAGCGTCAAAACAGTAGCAGTGGCAACACCCTCAACTCTGAGTGAGAGACCTGTTTTCCCTAAACTCTGGGTGTGAGACCTGCTTTGAGTATCATCATTTACTTTGGTCCAATGTCTGCATGGTTGTAGCAATTTTTCAGTCCTGCTGCAATTTTATTGGTTCAGCAAAAGTTTTTGTTATTCAGCTTTGAGATTTTGTTGACAATGGGTTGGGATGGTTCAGATCCAGACACACCATGATCTGTGGCAGAAGCAGAAGAAGATATCCAAAAAATCTTCCATTGACTTCAGAAAACTGTTAACATTCCCCAATCCGTTGTTTAAAATGATAAACATACTGTTTGGCAATCCTACAATCAATCTAATTTGATTTTCACTTACGACCAAGCGTCATATGCCAACAAGCAGAGCAAACAAAGTATCATCCTCGAGCAGAAATTACAGCATACCAGAATCATTCAATTTAGAGGTGTGAGAGTGGCCAGGCACTCGAGTTAATTAGCAGGAACTGAGGCGGAAGCTAATACTCCCTCCGTCCCAAAATGAATGTCCGAAAAATTCCAAATTTACTCTTGATCAGGAGCTAATTTGAATATTGTTTTTCTGACATTCATTTTGGAACGGAGGGAGCAGAAATCTTAAGAAATAGGTCCCAGAAGATCAAGGATCTCACACAAGCTATGGATGATTGAATTGTTTACCTTCTGATGCTGGCGATTTGACTCATCACAAACCCAACTCATTTCCAATTCAAATGCCTTGTCTTTTGCCTCATCATGCACCCCATAAATTCTGATTACAACAGCACAGCATCAGAAAAAGGACAAACTTCGTTTTTATCGACCGTACTTTCAAGCATGTTTCACTTTTACCATTATACCTTTTTCTTTCATAAAAACGAGTGTACTTTGGAACGTATATCATTTTAACCCCAAACTCGTCCCTAAAATGGTATATTTTCCAAAATATAATGATTTTCATGAAAGAAAAAAAATATAATTGTAAAAGTGAAACACGCTTGAAAGTACAATGGATGAAAACGGAGTTTTCCCTAAGAAAATTTACGATAGATCTCAAGCTTAAGAAAACTGTAGAGTATCCATAACTACTGCAATCAATATACTCTTAAAACATTGAACAACACCGAAATTTTAAGTTCTTAAATGGGACTCACATCTTAGCGACTTCAATAACCCCTTGGCGGCAGGTCAACTCAGAAAGCTTCAACTTTTCTATTTCTCTATGACATCACACCAGTTAACACAATGTTAGTGAATACAGAGTATGCATAATAAATTATATACGTTGTAAACTATCTGTGCTTATTTGCATTTGCAAGTATGTATGTGCGTGTATATACTTGTACATGTGAACATTTTATAAACGCTACGTGATGGTCCAAGGATTTCGTTACCATTTGGAAGGACCAATTGCTTCTTTATATCTTGCTATATATATACACTCCCTCCGTCCCACCTCAACTTGCAAAACTTACCCCATTAGGTGTCCCATTAGAACTTGCAAAATTCAAAAAATGGATTTTTTATTACTTAATAAATAGTGGGGCCACCTTTTCATACTCACAACAACTATCCATTTACTATTTCCTACCCCATTATCTACACTCACAACACTTTAATATTATATACTCCCTCTTAATTCCCGTGCCATGACCTTTTTTTTTTGCAAGTGGGTGGGACGGAGGGAGTACATATTGGTGCATGAATTATCCATAACATTACTCCTCGAAGTCTCAGAAAGCCCTGTTAGTGAATATCCTCGATCGTTTGAGGTGTCTAATGAAGGCACATATAACAGGGCAATACAGGCTCCCCACTACGAGGTCAAATACTGCAAATGCAGTAACCTTGATTCAGAAGTATCCTTGATCATATGGTTTCAAATGGTATATAAATAGGATGCACAAGGAAAGCAGCTCATCACAAGGCAAGGTCTGCTTTTCTGAATGTAATAGCTATGAATCGACTATAAATTTATAACATGCAAGCATATCACACAAGGCCAAATTTAAGCATATATTAGTGGCTATAAATGCAACTTGTATAATACAAGATATCGGTCTTCCACGCCAAAAAAAAAAAAAACAAATAAATAAATAAAATGTTTCAACGGATGTAGCAAGCACTTGGTTAGCCAAATCTAACAAATTAGTTGGGAGTCAAAAGTTAGGTAAGATCCTTCACTCTACTCCAAAGTAAGTCCTGGTAATTATTAAGAACACCATAGATGACGGCAATTAGACAATAATGTTAATTATATGTAAATCAGAGAAAGATAGGGGTACCTAAATGTGATTAACTGTTGGCATCATTACAATCTTAACAAGTTGTTTTACTTCCGTATAATCAACAAATAGATGATTGACAGGAACCACATGGTATCAGCGTGATCTTAAATTTATGAACCAGAAGGAAAGTCTCTCCCATTCTATCATTTTCCCCCTTTCTGGAAAAAAAAAGAGAGAACAAAATCAACCAAAGAAACAAAAGGAAGTTAACTGTTTAGGCTTCTTTGACCAAGATTAGTAAAACAAGACGCATACTACAGGCACATACAACAAAACCTGAACTATGGGAATACAGGACCATTCATGGGTAATGTAGCTGGTTCAGTCCAATTGACTAGTTTTAAGTCATGTCTTGTGATCATCGAAACGGTAAGAACACCACACTTGATGTATCTAGCAGTATGTACGTAATTCAAAAACAAGTCATATGGGAAAAAAATGAGCAACCAATTACAGGATAAAGAATATGAATTTACTAACGTTTTGGCAGCTTGTCTACCCTTCCCGATTGCAGCACCAAAGTATCTCTGCAAAAAAAAAATATTAAAGTAACTCAAATAACCCACCCAGCATCACCAAGCATAACCAGTATAGTTCAGTAAATTGAAATAGTAACATGCATGAAATTATAATCAAATGTAAACAAAACTAACTGAGACAACATGCAACTAGCCAACTCACATAGGAAACACCAGAGGGTTCAACCATGTACAACTGTGGTCCCTCTCTGTCATAACCGCCAAGTATTACTCCACATCCGAAAGGCCTGCAATAACAATGACCGTAAGCTTGAAAGAACATAATACCCAGAGCGACCGGAGACACTCTCAAACTGAAAAATGCTACTCCCTCTGTCCTTAAATGAATGTCTTTTTTCAAGAAATTGTTTGTCCCAAAATGAATGTCTTTTTTGAAAATAACTTTGTCCCTAAATGTTTTTTACCAAATTTGTTTCACTAGTCACTTATACTTGCAAAAGTAAGTGCTTGGAAAGTGGAAAACAAAAATATTTGTACATCTTTGCATATTTTTTAATTTGTTGCTGAGTTATCCATTTTAACGGTAGGCGGTTTGACACTTGGATAACATTTTATTTGTGCACATCAATACCCATGCCGACCATCTAATTAATTCTGACAAAAAAATAAAATATCATTTTTATTTATGATCATGAATGGAAACGATTCTGAAAGATAAAACTTTCTTTGGTTCCCTCTTGAGTTTTTGAGTCACCAATGGGGGGAATATGGGAACATATGTTGATCCTCTTTAGATTAGGAAAAAAAAGAAAAAAAAAAACAGAAAATTACCATTGATGTATACTTAAACAGAGACGGAAGCAAAACCCTAATTACAAATTAATGATAAGCAAATCAAACAGAAAATTACCATTGATGTATACTTAAACAACAGAGACGGAAGAAAACGTACGGAGTTGAGACACTACGCGACAACGAAAGTGAAACCCAGTTCCCGGACATGGAGAAAGGTGATAGTTGCACCGGACACCTGAAGTCGGCGGACGACGAGACGGAAGGAGGAAAGAAATTGACGATCCGACGATTCCCAATGTTCGTCTACTCCTATTTATCGGACCAGTTGCGTAGCACCGACACCTCGCGTACATAAATTTTACCGTTAGCTTAAAAAAAATTACTATGTTTTTACGGTTAGATTGACACTTGCCAAAATATCACCGTTAAATTAAATAATTTTACTATGTCTTTATAGATTAACTTAGCTTAAAGTACCCTCAGCTGAAAGCCTCTAAAGATGCATATGCCAAAACATGTCTACGTGTTTCTATATGTACATTTGGAATCAAAATCTCAAAAACGTTCCAGGTATCAGAGCGAATTATTAGGGAATTACTATCCCAAACAAAAAGAAAATATTTCTAGAATTTCCCCTAAATGAAATTTGGACATTCATTCAGGGACGTGGGGAGTACAAGTTTTGTCAGACCTGAGCCACCAGTAAAGGGTACATAAATGCACATAGCTGGCAACACGTTCAGCAAGCTCTTTCACTGGAATTGGCTCGCCATATACACTGCAAACAAGGCACAATAAACAAGTCATCAATAGAGGAATGAATGAGAATCAGATTCCATTTGTCTACCAGTGAGAAAAATATGATTAAGAGAGACGTGGGAAAAAATAAAAACTATATCAACTTCGTCATCAAGAAGTGACCAGTGGTAAATAAAATTAATATTGTAACATTGATACATGCAATTTTTTCCCTGCGGTAATCTAAGGGCAACTCCAACAATGGGTATCAAATGCAGATTTTGATACCTATGTTGAAGTACTAGCATCTATAATAGAAAAAGTAATGGGTATAAAAATTTATCACATTTTGGTACCCATTATTAGAGCTTTAAGAAATTGTTAACAACAACAACAACAACAAAGTCTTCGTCCCAAAATAATTTGGGGCCGGCTAACTTGAATCCTCATATGTCATCGTGTAAAAAGGTTGTTGAAAAAAAAAAAAATCAACCCCCACATGGATTTTTGCCCTCCACTCCGGCCTCTTCAACACCATACTTTCGTCTACTCCAAGTAAACTCATATCATTTACAATCACTCTAATTCAAGTTTGTTTGGGTCTTCCCCTACCCCTCGCCATTTTATCATTTCTCCACTGTTCCGACCTCCTAACCGGTGCATCATTCGGTCTCCTTCTCACATGTCCAAACCACCTTAGACGATTTTTCCTCATTTTATCCTCAATGGGCGCAACTCCTACTTTACCTCTGATCACCTCATTCCCCAATCGATCATTTCTTGTATGACCGCACATCCATCGAAGCATACGCATCTCCGCCACATTCATCTTATGCACGTGACACTGTTTCACGGCCCAACATTCGGTGCCGTAAAGCAGTGCCGGCCTAATTGCAGTGCGATAGAATTTTCCCTTTAATCTATGGGGCATGCCGCGATCACATAGAAACACTGTGGCACCCTTCCACTTCAACCAACCTGCTTTAATCATATGAGCCACATCTCCATCTAATTCTCCATCCTTTTGGATAATGGATCCAAGATAGCGAAAAAAACTCAGAAGCTTGGACAAAATTTTCATCAAATGTGACCGCCCCTGCCTCCCTACTTTCAACTCTGCTAAACTTATACTCCAAATATTCAGTCTTGCTTCTGCTCAGTCTAAAACCTCGAGATTCCAAAGTGTGTCTCCACAACTCCAATTTACTTTCAACACCCTCTCTTGTCTCATCAATTAGCACAATATCATCTGCGAACAACATACACCTTGGTATATCATCTTGGACTGACATCGTCAATTCGTCCATTATCAAAGCAAAAAGAAAGGGGCCAAGTGCGGAACCTTGATGCACTCCAATCTTTATAGGGAACTCTTCAGTCTTCCCAACACTAGTTTGTACACAAGTACTAACTCCATTATACATATCCTTGATAATATCAATATATTTCTTTGAAACACCCTTCTTTGCTAATGCCCACCAAAGTATCTCTCTTGACACTTTATCATACGCCTTCTCCAAATCAATGAAAACCATATGCAAATCTTTCTTTTGATCCCGATATTTCTCCATGGTTTGTCTCATAAGATATATTGCCTCCATAGTCGATCTTCTCGGCATAAACCCAAATTAGTTATCCGAAATATCCACAATTTTTCTCAGCCTTTGTGCAATCACTCTTTCCCAAAGTTTCATAGTATGGCTCATTAGTTTGATCCCCCGATAGTTGGCACAATCTTGAACATAGCCTTTGTTCTTATACTAAGGGATCAGAGTACTCTTCCGTCACTCCAATGGCATTGTGTTAATTCTCCATATCTTGTTAAATAGCGTTGTTAACCGATCTATTCCCCTCTCCCCAAAACATCTCCAAACCTCACTTGGTATTCCATCCGGTCCTACAGCTTTCTTCAATCCCATATTTTTCATTGTCATTTCCACTTCACCCTTTTGAATTCTCCGCATAAAATCTCGATTAACCATACTCGAAGAGATATTTAAATCTCCAATATCCTGCTCTTGACCGCCATTAAACAAGGTATCAAAGTACGAACTCCATCTATCTTTTATCTCTTTATCCCCGACTAGAACTCTTTGGTCTACATCCTTCACACATTTAACCGTCTCAATATCTCGTGTCCTCTTATCCCTCATACGAGCGAGTCTGTAGAAGTCCTTTTCCCCTTCTTTTGTATCCAACTTATCATAAAGTTCCTGATTCACCTTTGCTCTTGCGTTTCTTACTGCTTTCTTAACATCTCTTCTAGCTTCCTTATACTTCTCATAGCTCTCGTCGCTCCTACATTTCCCCAATAATTTGTAGCATTCTCGCTTGTCCTTTATTGCTTGTTTTACTTCCTCGTTCCACCATGATGTGTCCTTACTTGGTGGCACGTTTCCTCTAGATTCTCAAAGGACTTTTTTCGCCATCTCCTTTATGGTATGTTCCATCTTAGTCCAAGTCGAATCTATATCCATATCCTCCATATTATCCGACCAAATACCGGTATCGACCATCTTAGCTACAAATTTCTGTTGATTCTCCCCTTGAAGTCTCCAGCACTTGATTACTCTACTTTCAATTAAGCACATAACATTCTATAGGGTCTACCTGTGGTTTTCTCTTTCTTGAAATTCTCTTACTTCAAAAATCAAGTACCACAAGTCTATGTTGAGTTGTTGTGCTCTCACCCGGAATAACCTTGCAATCTGTATGACTCTTTCTACAAGCATTTCTTACTAAGAAGAAGTCAATCTGACTCGCATTACCTCCACTCCTATAGGACACCAAGTGAGATTCTCTCTTCTTGAACCAAGTGTTCATTATACTCGAGTCAAATGCCAACGCAAAATTCAGGATACTATTTCCTGCTTCATTCCTCTCCCCAAAACCAAAACCTCCATATATGCTCTCAAAGCCATGTCGACTAGACCCCACATGCCCGTTCAGATCACCACCAATGACTAATTTCTCACCACTAGGTACTCGTTGCACTACCTCCTCCAAATCTTCCAAAACACTTGTTTAATAAATGCATCCAACCCTACTTGTGGTGCATAGGCGAAAATAATAATTATAATCTCATCACGTATCACAAGTTTAATGCCCATAATTCGATCACTCTTCCTGTACACTTCCACCACATCATTAATATACTCCTTATCAATAATGATACCCACTCCATTTCTACCCTTATCCTTTCCTGAGTACCAAAGCTTAAAACCCCACGGCGATATCTCTTTTGAGTTTTATTTAAATATTTATATAATTATAATAACAACAACAAAGCCTTAGTCCCAAAATAATTTGGGGTCGGCTAACATGAATCCTCATTTATCATCGTGTAAAAAGGTTGTTGGAGAAAAAAAAATCAACCCCCCACATGGATTTTTGCCCTCCACTCCGAACTCTTCAACACCATACTTTCATCCACTCCAAGTAAACTCATTGTTTTCAATCACTCTAATCCAAGTTTGTTTGGGTCTTCCCCTACCCCTCGCCATTTTATCATTCCTCCATTGTTCCGGCCTCCAAACCGGTGCATCACTCGGTCTCCTTCTCACATGTCCATACCACCTTAGACGATTTTCCCTCATTTTATCCTCAATGGGCGCATCTCCTACTTTACCTCTGATCACCTCATTCCCCAATCGACCATTTCTTGTATGACCGCACATCCATCGAAGCATACGCATCTCCGCCACATTTATCTTATGCACGTGACACTGTTTCACGGCCCAACATACGGTGCCGTAAATTTAAATTAAATTAATTCAAATATTGATCATATTTTGAAATTATTTATCAAGTCAAAAATATTAATAAAGTTAATAACTATTAAAAAATAATTTGATACCAAAATTTTGATACCTATTATTGAAAATGGTTTTTTGATTCTAAGTTAATATTGGAGTCTTTAACACTCCCTCGTCCCACTACAAACTACACACTTTCCTCATAGACGTCTCACTACAAATTACACACTTCCTAAAATAGAAATGTTTTATCACTTTTATATTAATGGGATTCACATGTCATACTCACAACAACAATTCAATTATTATTTCCTACCCTACTTTCTCTCTCCTACCACATTTTTATAATCACAACACCTACTCCATTTACACTTTTCTTAATTCTCGTGCAAATAGCGAGTGTAGATTGTAGTGGAATGGAGGGAGTATGTTTAGTCGGCAAACAGACCAGGAATTTGCTTGAGTTGCTGGTTATTATAAGCTTTTTGTACATTCAGGCTTTTTTGTTTTTTAGCTTTCACCTTTGTTGGCTTTGAACAAACTTCTTGTGTCAATAAGTAGTGTCCCTCACTTCCTTACCTGCTTACACACCTATCCCTAATTTGCTTTTTTTTTTTCCCTTTTACTTTTCTTTTCAATAGAAGAAGAAATTGTGAAGCATTATTTTCCAAGTGACATGTTTCATAGACCTCAATGATGCAGGAGCAAGCAAAAGACCAGTAGAAATAGTCTTGAGTTATTATCTGAATAAGTTTCATATGCCTTATATTGCAAGAAAATGACCATTGCAAGAGCCTCTTATTCTACTAGCTCCATGACCCAAAAATTAGACTACCAAAGTAGGGATTATAATTATACTAGAATAACCCCACTACTGATAAGAATTCCTCCACTCAAGTACCCTAACTACCAATACACTAGAAGAAATAACAACTCAATTCACCCAAACAGAACAAAATCTTCAAATCGTGAGATTCAATCCTAGTTCCATTTCTCTTGGGCTTGCACATTCTCAGCAAAGTTTAAGAAAACTTGTAGAATAATACGTGGTATGTCATATTTGCATAATAAGTCTTCTATACGTTTAATGAGAAACTAGCCTTTGCTCTGAGGATAAATAATTGCATACCAAAACAGTCAACTTTCACCAAATGCAATTAGTGCTGCAGAATCATTTCATGCATCAAACAGAATGCAGTTTTTAGCTATAAGTAAAATCTACTTAAGAATTAGCCAAAATACTTCCAAGTCAATCCACGCTCCATTGCCACCAAATTCAAAAAACGAAGTGGACATTTAGTTTATCAGTCTGAGTCCTGATTAGAAATCTGACCACAAATAAGGCCAAATGCATATTAGCAAGAATATAGATAATGTCTGTCTTGCATCATACAAAAAGATATGCACATTTGCTGATTTATGGGGCTATAACATATAATTTTATGATCAGCAGAAGGTTACGTATTCTGCATAAGGTCAACTCTTCTTCATTGGAGTCGAACTATCAGAGAATACCTAAGTGCTCATTGCATTTTGAACTACTATATAAGAGCTAAGCACCCATGCCAGCTTAATTTTGTCAGTGTTCTAGGAGAGATACAAAAGGGCACAATATGACAATGCTCACATGCCCATTCTTTCATTAATATTCCCCGAAAATTTCTACTGAGTAAACATCTTGGGAGCAATTAAGACAGAATCTTATGGATAGAAAGTATACAAGTAAGAGGGAAAGGGAAGCAAACTGCAAACCTCTCATAGTTAGTAGCTTCAGATTTTGCTCTGGCAACAATCTGCCTCCCGTCTGCAGCTAGTCCTGCCACAGCCTAAATGCAAGAACAAGTTACATTGTGTAATTGGTCAATATAACACCAAGGGTGGAGCTCGTCCTGAAACCCGGTTATGAACTATCATTGTATCACCAAGGAAAAATATTTGTCAAAAAGAGGAACAACAAAAAAAGAGCCAGACCATCAACATCTTAGGGGTCAACCATTGAAAATAATTGCTCCAATCTAAACTTTATTTTAGGACATTTCTTGTCTAGTACCTCACTCTTCACTTGCATTAGTATACTATAAGGTTTTCATGCCAGTTTATAAATATCAAGGGAGGGAGAAAGAGGGAGAGGGAAAAAAAAAAGGGAAAATCTATATTGAAAGAGAGAATTGGAAAGAATATACTTCACCAATCCCAAAGGAATAGTTTTACTTTCTTTTTTTTAATTCGTCCAAAACAAGTCAAAACTTTCCGAAAATTAAGCTATAATGACTCATTATTCATCCCATTTTGGCAGGAGTATGTATGTTGTTTTGAGTCCTATTTCTGTCCATGCTATCATACAGTGTTGTGGAATGAAATCTGTGCAAAATAGCATGAAATAGAATGGTCATTGTCGCATATCTTTTACAAGATTTCAAAATTAATATACTCTGTCCGTCCGTCCCAAAATTAATGCCCAAATAAAGAATGCTCATTGCTGCACACCAAGGGAGCACTTAGCATAAAAAGAGAGGGTTTACCATGCCAGAATGGCGATGAACAGAGTGGATTCTACGATTGGATCCAGGCAACATCATCTTGGACGCGATCAGCTTCTCTACTCCCTATATCACAAAAATACAAACAGAGCAAAACCCTAGAAATTAATAATACTCGAGTAGTAAAAGAGAAGAATTTATTTTTTAAAAAGAAAAAGAAAGAAAAAAAGGAAAAAGGAAAGAAAGTAACCATGACGATGCCGTCTTTGCATTTGAGGGCGACAACAGTACCGCTGTTGTCGACGGCTTTGGCAGCATACTCGATCTGGAAAACCCTGCCGTCCGGCGAGAATGTTGTGACCGATAGGTCATATCCTGTTCCTATACTGCTCATACTTTCAAATTGATAATCGGAAACGGAAAAATAGAGTTAAGCCCTGCTAAAACTATATCGGCGAGCCAAAGAACCTACTGCAAAGTCTTGTCGACAAAGAAAAGTGATAAACTAACCATCAGGACTTGACCAGAGCACTGCGACACCAACACGGAGGTCCTGGGTTTGACTCCTTTCAATGGTTAGAGCGGATGATTATCCCTCCCTAATTAATATTAGGCGCCTCTGGGGGGATTTTAAGGGAATTTCAGAGAATTGAAGGACTTGTTAGTAAATTGACTTACAAAAGGCTGACTGAGATGCGGCAAGCCTTAAAAAAAAAAAAAAAAAAAAAAAAAAAAAAAAAAGAAAAGTGATAAACTGGGGTACTCCCTCCTTCCGGCTCCAAAGTACGAAGTTTGTGTTTTTCACGGAAATTAAGAAAAATGACGTAGGAAAAAGAAAAAAAGTACTCTCTTCGTTTCAATAGTAGCTTTTTATTTTGCCATTTTGGGTGTTTCGCTAATAGCTTTCACTTTTCTTTTTCGGATATCAAATATTAATATTTTAATTGTGGGGCCCACACTATTAACACTAATACAACATCACTAACCCCTAACCCTAAAATAATTAATCCTAACCCAAAACTAATTAATTTTTTCCCAAATTTTTTTTCCAACAAATTCATTTACACAAACTGATCTTTCTCCTCACTCCTACTCTCTCTCCTCACTATCTAGATCGTTCTTTACAAAGAACGAACCCTAATTCTTTCTCTCTCTATTTCTCTCTCTCGATTTCATTGGGAAATCGGTTGATGTTTGTGGGATTTACGAACCCTAATCCTTCTCCTTTCCTCATTCCTCATGGATACCGATTTATCAACCAAATCATACTCTCTTTCCTCACTACCTAGATCGTTCTTGCTTGCTTACGAACCCTAGTTCTTTCTCTCTCTATTTCTCTCTCTCGATTTCACTCAGAAATTGGTTGAAATTTTAGGAATTTCATACATAATCCTTCTGCTTTCTTCATGGATACCGATTCATCAACATTTACGAACCCTAGTTCTTACGAAAAAGGCGAATCGGTTCTTGGGGAACCCATTTCTTCAAATTTGTTGGAGGAAAGAGAAGAATTTCATAACATTTTTGGGAAAATTCTTACGAATCCACCTCGAAGAACCGTTCCCCTTTCTGTTTTCAACGAACCATGGTGGTCTCTCTCAAAGCAGCTTGATGCCATCACAGATCGGAATAGTCCCCAAAGCTACACGCGAAAGGTAGAAACCCACAGAAAGGATTTGTTGATGTTGGGTTTGCCCGTCCCTATACAATCTTGGCTTAAGGAGCAGGTTTATGTCTTCTTTCTCATTCTTTGTTCTTCTACGTGTTTGAACTGGTTTTTGGTCATTTGTTTGAGTACATTTTGGGAGTTGGGTGAATGTTATGTGTGAAATGATGAATATGGCTTGTTGACCTAATCTGTGATTGCTACCTTTAATTGCCCACATCAATGAATTTGTTGATATGAACTTTGTTTGCCTTGGTTTTGACCTAATGTGTGCTGCGATTGGTATAGTGTGCTTCAATTAAGTTTGAATTGGTGAGATCCATGTTGAACTTGTTTGCATGTTGATTATATGATGATTAAAGGCTGAGATTGCAACTGCATTCATTTCATACATCATGCCTTCAAACTTTGAAGCAGCCACTGACCCAAGTTGTTCATTTGATCTTGAGTCAAGTTGGGTTTGGCCAGTAAGTTGCATGCTGACATCTTGAATTTTGGATATGGAGTTTGGAAGTTTGGAAATCAGTCCTTGCTGCTTGTTGATGGCTGTTTGTATTTAATTTTTGGTTGCCTGTTTTTGGTGGCTCTTTTTAACTGAATGATCTTCAGTTAATCTTCAGTTTGTGGTCTGTAAGCATGGGCTTTATGATGATTCAATGAAGTTTGAATTGGTGAGATGCATGTTTGAACTTGTTGACACTGTCTTTCTATGATGATTCAAGTCTGAGAATGAAACTACATTACTTTGTACCATTCATTGACAGTAAACTTTTACAAAAAACTGTCTTTACAAAAGTGACCCTTCAAAAACTACTCTATGATGATATTTTTCTGAGAATAGATATTTTTCTACAAACCATTGCCTAAAGACATGTGCACAAGTTCCATTTCATGCTGCTCTATTCTTGCTCTAAAAAAACTGGTTTTACAGTCTCTGTTTTGATGCTTACCTGGGTTATCAACATTGCCTTGGTCACTTCTTTATTGACTGAGTTGATAAATTTGGTGACTGTTGTTCAACTCTATTCTTCTTTGTGTCTCTTTCTTTGGTTTCTTTGTAGTAAATGGCCAAATACCAATCTTTCCATCAAAGATAACATTGCCAAGGCTATCATAAATTGGCCTTGCTACGGCACAAAGAAACATCACTTTTGTGATGAATCTTTTGCTTTGGCATGTCCTATGTGGCTCTTCTTCACCTTGACAAATGTAATAATACCTTTCGAATGTTTTGGTTATGTAAAACCATTTCTCATCTAAGTGTATTACATCATGCATGGAATTAAAAACTACTTCATCATCTAATGGATGAAATGTGATTGTTTCAAGGCTAAATATCAGCCTTGCTATTTTGTTTTCATATGTTAACTGAGGTTTGATTGCATTGGTGTGAGCCTTGATCACACCAATTTTTTTCCATCTCCCAATTGTACTTTTACTTATACCCAAAGCTTGACTTAGATTTCTAATTGTTCCTCTATTACGAAAGTCAATTCCTTTCATTTTTTCTTCATCTAATTTCACCCTTTTACTTCTGACTACTCCTCCTTTGTTTGAATGAAAATGGACAGGTTTACCTTGGTCCCGTTGCTCTACCACCTTCCTCCAATAAGTGAAGATCCTCCTTCTCGAGAGACCAAATTTTGAAGCAGCTTGATCACGGATTCCTCTTGGAAGCTTCCCATTCACCATAGATTGAAGCAAGAACTGACCCAAGTTGTTCATTTGATCTTGAGTCAAGTTGGGTTTGGCCAGTAAGTTGCATCCTGACATCTTGAATTTTTGGATATGGAGTTTGGAAATTTTTGGATATGGGTTTGGCCAGTAAGCTGCTTGTTGATGGCTGTTTGTATTTAATTTTTGGTTGCCTGTTTTTGGTGACTCTTTTTAACCGAATGATCTTCAGTTTATTATCTGTAAAAAAAGGAGGGAACTTTATTTGTAATTTTCACAAGGATTGTAATCCTTGTTTATGTAGAAAACTCTTTTTTTTTTTTAAGTGAATAGTACAGTTTGATGTATGACAAGGACTGATTAGTACACAGGGCTTTGTATTTGAAATTTGGTGAGAAATTAGCAATGGAGGGAAAATGAGGATTTGACTCCCTTAATCTTCATTAACAAATCTCTTTCCCATTATTTTATTCTATTTATATTCTCTCCTTAATTTGCGTGCATTGGTTTTTTTGGACAGCTCTTATTGGGACGGAGGGAGTATAGTGAAATAAATGTTGTGAGTGAAAGGTGATGTAGAAAAGAGAAAGTGGAGTAGGAAATAGTTAGTGAATACTCCCTCCGTCCCAGAAAATTCGTCACTTTTTACTCAAAATGGCGTCCCGTTTGAAGCGTCACCTTTCCTAAAATGGAAATGTTTTATTAATATTCTATTACACCCACTCACTATTCCCTTCACTCATTCTCTTTCCTAAAACACTATTACACTCACAACACTTTTTAAATTTACTATTTTCTCCACTAATTCTCTATCCTCTTTTCAAATTACACTCACAACATTTTTTTTTCCCATTTTTTTCCTTAATTTGCGTGCTGGGCCTAAAATGGCGACACTTTTCTTGAGACGAATGGAGTATTTATTGTGAGAGTATGACAAGTCGATTCCACAAATAAATAAATAAGTAAAAAACTTTCCATTTTTGAATTGTACTCTTTTAAATGAGAGGCTCAAAAAAAAATATTGTGCCCTTTTGAACGGGACATGAGGAGTATTCAACAACGCCCCTTTGCTTTGCTTTTCTTCTTTTTAGGTATCACTCCCTCCATTTGTAAATTTTTGTAAAACAGAAACAAAAAGATTTTGTTGGGTATTGCATACCTGTTGATTTCGAGATAGTGAATGCCACTTTGTGATTTTACAAACAACCCCTCAATGTCCATTTAATTGTGGAGTGATATCGGTTTTTTTTTTTTTTAAATTATTAATAACAAGAATAAATGTTTATGACAGAAGCTCAATTCATATATTGGTGCTCGTATTTTCAAAAGTTATCTCAGAAAAAAAAAACATCCAACAAGTCATGAATATACTTCTTACTAATGAATGGAATGGAATGGAATATATATCTAGCTACCCATATTCAATAATGTATTAGGAAGAACATGGATATACTTCTTACTAATGATTGGATTGGATTGAGAGAGGTTGGTGACAACTTCTTACTAATGATTGGATTGGATTGAGAGAGGTTGGTGACAACTTCTTACTAATGATTGGATTGGATTGAGAGAGGTTGGTGACAACAGTTACATCCTAATTCAACTATCGTCTTGTTTTATTTGTGTCTGGCCGGCCGGCCAATTATAATGATAATGGTAATGGTATTCCATTACATAAGTAATGATTAATTAATACTCCACTCCAAAAACATATAATGGAAAATGATTCTCTCAACAAACACCACACCACACCACACCTTAATTGGTCATCAACTGAAAACCCAACCTCCAATCCAATTTTATAATTCATCAACGCCAGCCCACTATATCCCTACAGTATTTGTTTAAAGATTAGGTGAAAAGGTTTCCAATAAATCTAATTTTTCTTATGCTTAGGACAAGTCCAATGGTGGTCCTAAAATTTAATTTTGATACCCATTTGAAAGACTTTTCATATCCAATGGTAAAAGCATCAAGTCCTAAAATTAAGTTTAGTCCTTAACAAAGTCCTAAAATTGAGACTTTGCTAAGGACCAAAGCTTGTTCTTCACTCGCGCACGTGAGCCACAATGGAAGAAAATGTGAGGGAACATCTTTCTCTGTTGCTTGTCCCCCCTTCCCATCAACTTCTTGTCACCACAAAATTCCCCAATCCAATGAATTCCTCCGTCCAATTATTTTGATTTATAATTTATTTGATTTTTTAAAAATTATTGATGAGATATTAATTTTTTTGCAAGAGTGAAGAGATAGTGATTAAATTATTAATTTAAATATATTTCAATTTTTATATAATTATTTATAAAATTTTAAATTTTATTAAAAAATAATTATTATATTTCAAAATTATTTATCAGATTAAAAATATTATAAAAGTTATTAACTTTAAAAAAACTAATTTGGTACCTAATTTTTGATACCCATTGTTGGAGATAATTTTTTAGGACCATGCAAAAAGTCCCCATGGGTATCAAAATTTGGTTTTAGGATCCTTAGGACTAGGACCACCATTGGACTTGCTCTTAGAGGCTGACCAATTTTAAGGAATATCAAAACTCAATTATCGTAACTTACTCATAATTAATTTGGTGCTGCAGGTAATTCTTCTGGACAGATTGACGACAATAATTTAATTATTAGCTAGGATAGGAACCTAACCAAAAAGTCAAGTCCACCCTTTCTCATTACGGATTAAATACTCATTTCATTAATTATATTAGTTTCTAAAGAAACAACAATTGCCAACTATAATTATTGTTTTATTTTAAATTAACCTTATGAATTCAATAGAAAAGGTGACCAGGTCACATGCATAGGAGGTTTTGTTTTCCAGAAAACATGGGTCCTCTCTCCTCCCTCCACATGTTGTGAGAATATGATATGGGGCGAATGGCATATTGTATAGGAGTTGTAGTGTGGCCATATATAATAATAACTAGTTATGAATTTGTTTAAATTTTGGATGGACCCAGAAAAAAAAGAAAAGGTAAAGGATATTTAAGAAGATGGACAAACATTTGAGGCTAAATATTTCTTAATTTAATTAAGCAACCAAGTTTGTTTGTCAAGGGATCGGGATCCCAAGAGTTTTGTTTAATCTTTTGGGGTGGCGGTAGTTACAACTTTATTAGACACCTATTTATTCTATTAGGGACCAATTAACTAAAACATTCATAATTTTATATATTTATTCACTACATCACATTTATTTTTTATAAATTCATCATTTACTTTACATTATTGTCGCTAAGAGCTAAGGAGTCTTAAAGTTTTGTCCAGCTCACCCAGCAAGATGGTTCAACTCATGGGTTGAAATAGACGGTTCGGTGCTTGCAGTGGTTCGAACCAAGGGATGGGTTCGGTTCAATCTATAGACGCACAGGTGGGGCGGGCCGTGAGTTGGGTTAAATAGTATGTGGGGCGTACAAATTGGGTCGAATTGGTGCAAGGGGAGTATGTGTTCATTCGAATGGACATGGATCGATTCAGATGGAGGATCTGTGTCTCCTCGAACGGGCGTGAGTCGCTCTGCTCAATCTGGTGCCTTTATCAGAATCAAATCGGACAATACAGATCTATCCGATCTGAATTGTGTCTATTCCCTAAAAGGCACTACAACTCTTAGAAAACTATAAATAGCCCACCCAAGGATGTCAGTTTCATTCATTACAGTAATCCAATGCATTAGAGAAATATGTATAGTGCATATTGAAGCATTCTTCCTGCTTTATAAGTTCAGAAATTTCAAACACCGTTATTTCGTAGATATTTTGACTTGAAGCGGTTACATCAAGAGTTGAAAAGTCATTTTATCTTACTAGAGAATTGCGTCTAATCTATTAGCACCAGTGCGGGACAAATTCTTCTTACGGAGATTGTGTTGCACAAGACTCGACTCACGTCTCGATTAATTATTTTATTTTTACTTTTATTTCCCGTCCCTTCATCTCCTTTTATTTTCTATTTTCCCATTTTCAAGAAATAATTTATTTTGAATTATTTTTACCTTTTCAAAATATTTTAAATAACATATTGCCCTTAAAAAAAAAGAGACAAATTATACTACAAAACTTTTTATCCGCTACATATATTTTTATTCACTAAAGTTATACTCCATCCGTCCCCCTTCAAGAATTCTACTTTTTCTTTTGGTCCGTTTTAGACTAGAGTCTCATTTCATAATAAACTAGCGAGTAACCCGTCGAAATTCGACGGGCATATTAATGCTTATTATTACTTATTGCTATAATCTGTAATTTCATTAGGCCATATTGTTTTCGTTTATTTAAATAAAATTACAGAGTATATGGGACGGAGAGAGTATACCTCATAGCCATGTTGCCGTTTAGGATGCAAATGCTGCTTATATCATGTTTTTCCTAATTGTTTTCGCTTAGACCAGGTGGTCATCATGCATAAGTAACTGCAGCAATAGCTTGTTCATTATAATGAGTCCAATAAATGTTAAAGGAGAGAGAGCATGAGAAGTGTCAAAATTCATTAAATTAATTTTTCTAAAAGTGAGGGGGAGTGTTAAGCAACATAAAAATCTGAAGGTGAACATCTATATCAAGAGAATGTTAAAACCTACAAAAATTATTTGAAAATCAAATCCAGAAAAACCTTTTGTTTGTGAGCAAAGTTGTCAAATTTTCTTTCAAGAAATAAAAAATCCTTCAAGTTAATGAAATTAGTTCTCACCAACATTTGAATAAAGGGTGAAACTACTGATTATTTTTTTTAATTAAAAAAATATTTATTTTGGGACGAAGTTTGATAAGTTCAGGCAATAACAATGAAATGAAATATTTCAAGTATGATATTGAACCTAACCATGGTCTTCAAACCCATGAACCATGGTTTTCGAAGCATACATGGATATATTTGCTAATCAAGTGAAATCTTCAAAACTATTATTTCAAATGTCTAGAGGTTAACAGGTTCAAGTAGAAGCATGGATTCTTTCTGTTTAAATCCTACAACGCATTGGAATCTGGATCTATCGAAAGAAACTGCTTCAAAAATGGATCATCACGAAGAGAGCTATTGATATGAACAACATATGAGGATTTCTCTGCTCACGAAGAGTTGAGACAAAGTGTATGATTCTCGTTTCTTTCCCAATGGATGAGAACTCGTTTGGTGTTGATGGCTCGTTCATCTATCGTATTAGGAACAACAACATTGATAAGTTTACTGCATCAGGCCATGGAAATGATATCAGAACCAGTGTAAGCTAGCTCTTGGTGTCATAGCCAAGTAGAGTACCATAAAGCAGACCCTGATTATTAATACCATAGAAGAACTCCATCTCTTGCAAGCTCAAACAAAGTAATGGAATAGTAATCCACTTAATATTGGATTACTATTCCATTAATCTCAAACTGTATAAATATGCAAGTGCAACAAACTGTTTGCCAAAGTATTTTCCATTAATAAAATACAACGATTTCATAAAACCAAACATTAATATACTGTATCTACCAATATCATAAAGCATCTAACTGCAAAGGCAGCCATTTTAACAATGGTACTTTATCTACCAATATAATAAAAACCACATGTATAAAAATGACATTGGCGCTTGATTTTATTAGGCAAAGTAACTGGAATGACAGACATTACAGCAATGGTAGCTGAGCAAACAAATGCAACAAAGAGTGATAGTCCAGACCCTGCATGGAAAATATGCAACTAAATCAGAGTTTAAGCTATCTTCAAATATTACAGCTTTAATCAGGGCCGTCTCAATAATTATTGGGGCCCTGTGCGAAATGTGAATATTGGGCCCCTAATGTTTAAAAATTAATACAAAAAATATAATATGTATATATAAGTGTTTTTATATAAAGATTAAAGTTTTACAAAATTTAGCAATAAAATTCAAAAATAATTTATTATATTGATCATTACTTTTCGCAAAACATAAATATTTTTTAATTTTCGGAGGCATAATTAAATATTATTAGAATGTATTGGATTGAAAAAACCTGGAAAGTGCAATTTTCAGGCAACAAAAATATTCTTGATTGATGACACCTATTTTGACACTGCAAAAACAACAACAACAACAACAAAATAATGAGATTAATAACTAAATCAAATATGAAGTCATTTTATTTCATCTAAAATCAAAAGAGTAAAATTAAAACTTTAACTAAAAGCATAAAATTAAAACTTTAACTAAAAGAATAAAATTAAAACTTTTACTTTTAGTCTTTACCTTTACTATCTGTCTGTCTATCTCAGATTCTCAAATCAGCCGAGGCAGGCAAGAACCATTCAACTTTTTCAAGCGACTCAGCAGTCAACCGGACAGGAACGGGAACAACGGGCGAACGGCGGAACCAAAACTTTTCCAAGTGGGACTGGGATCGGTCGATTGCCGTTGCCGATTGCGATTGGAAGTTGGAATAGAGCTTCTGAGGCTGGTTTGTTTGGCTAGGCGTCGGCGGTGATGGAGCCGGATTACGAGGCATTCCGGCGTTTCCCGAATTGAATTTTACAGAATAATTTTTCTTTTGTTATCGTTGCTATCGCCTCTCTTAAATCAATTACCCGTTCTCCGCAATTTCCAAGTAATTTGCGTCGATTGATTTTGCCCTTGACGTCGGTTGTGTTTGCGTTACTTCCTTTTTTTTTTTTTTTTAACTATATACATAATGGGCCGAGATAAAATGGGGCAAGGCCAGCGTAGCCCAAGGCAAGCAAAGCCCGGCCAAGTCCAAGACCAGCCTAAGCCACGGCCAGCCAAAGCCAAGGCCACGACCAAGGCCACGGCCAAGGCCAAGGCTAGCCAACATCGGCCACAACCCAAGGCTAGGCATGGCTCATATTTTTCCATAAATTCGGCCATTAATATGTTTTATGTCTTACCAGGATTATTGGCAAAAATGGTCTTGACCTATTTTATGTACCAAAATGCAAAAATATTACCAGGATTATTGGCAAAAATGGTCTTGACCTGGATCAAAGGACTAAAACACAAATGCATTAAAAGGACTAAAACACAATGAATGACTTTTTTTATATCCATAAAATGTCTTGATCCAGTCAAGGAATACGCTTCCTTTGGCAATATAAATTAACACTTCCTTTGGCTAGAACCTGTCTTGATACAGTCAAGTAATACACATGGGCACAATTTCAAGTTTTTTCATTTTCCGTCCAGAAAATGATTTTTTACAAAATGGAATCAACAATACACATCAGCTCAAGTTCAAGCTTTATCATTTTCATCCAGAAAATGATTTTTTTATACAGTAAATTATGTGTTTATAGCAACCTAAAGAGAGAGAACATCAGCACTCGTTACAGAAAGAGGAAAACTATTGGCTTGTGCTTCAAAGTGACTATTAAAAAGGATACTAAACCATTATATAGCATTTTCATATATCAGGAAAAAAAAAACTAAGAAAAAAAACTTGCATAGAATTTACAACATATGTGCAAGCTTTTATAGAGTTGAAACACATCAAGCGGCATGTAGATCCCCACATGAAATTCTAGACTCTTTCAAATCTCCTTGGGTTCAAGATGAAGATAGCTATCATCTTTGAAAATGTAGAAAAGTTATATCCTTGAAATGAGTCAGTATAATATGACTTCTTTTGCATATTGGGCATTGTTCAAACAATTAGATGTGTTTTTATCTCTGTGACTCTGATCATTGAAAAAAACAGAAATCTCATTCAAGCAACGTTTAAGAACCATATATGATAGTCAAATTTATTCCATAGAAGTTTTTATAAGAACAATCATGCAAGCTTTGGGAAGGATTTAATGTACATGTATGCAGTTTCTAGGATTTTCTAGGTTAAAGAACATAGGATGTTCTTCTTCTTCCTCCCTAGGCTCGGCTGGTTCCTTTCTCTCTCTGCCTCTGCCGAAATCTCCTCTCCTATGCCGCCTCTCTCTCGTTATATTGAAGGATATAATATTAATTGCCGAAATTTAAGGATAAAATTTGGCTAGTAAATAAGGAGATTGTAATCAATTGATTTTTATAAGATAATAATAAACTGAAATTATTTATACTAACTTTATGAAAAAAATTAAATTTTTGGATGATCTAATAATGTCATGGCAGAATACTTAGCTGTATTTTAGTCTAGTAAATAAGGATAGAATATTATAGCATAATTAGGACTCTATTGTATTTTATGGATCTTATTTAGCTAGTAAATAAGGATATAATATTATAAAATATTTACGACTCTGTTAATATACCATAATTAGGGTGATAGACCGGAATTTCAAATTTTATGAATTATATAGATAGATCGGAATTTCAAATTTCAAATTGCCAGCGTTAATATACCATGATTAGGGTGATAGACCGAAATTTCAAATTTCAAATTGCCAGCGTGAAATTGACTCTGTAATAAATTTTGAAATTTGATCCTTTAATTCTGCTATTATACAACATTTAATCTTCTATTAAAATTTCAAATTTCAAATTGCCATCGTTAAATTGACTTTGTATTAAATTTCGAAATTTGATCCTTTAATTCTGCTATTATACACCAAATTTAAGCGTAATTTTCAAATTTCAGATTATTATTTGATATTTTCTTTTTACTAATTAATATTGTATACTGAATTAATTCAATACACCAATAAGAATAATTGGAAGATTGAAGCCACCAATCATGGAATTTCACGTGAATTGGCAAAAATGGTATAATTTTATGGACCAAAATGAAAAAAAATGTGAATTTGGCTAAAATGGTATAATAATATGGAACAAAAAGAAAAAAAAAAGGCTAAAATTAAAGAATTTTAAGTACCAAAATGAAAAAAATTGGCGAAAATAGAAGATTAATTTTGATGATTATAGAATAATTTTTTTAAACACAATATTAATCTAAATAGAGAAAAGTATCTTTTTGGTCCTTAAACTATTTTAATTGGGATATTTTAGTCCTTGAACTATTTTCTAAGCCTTTTTCATCCTTGAACTATTTTAATTGGGACCTTTTAGTCCTTCCGTTAAAACTTCCGTCCATCAACCATTAATTGGGACCTTTTCGTAAAGAGTTCTATAGGTCAGTGACCTTTTAGGTACTTAACTCCGTTGTGTAACAATTTTTTTATTCTATAGGTCAGTGACCTTTTAGGTACTTAACTCCGTTGTGGAACAATTTTTTTATTTTATTTTTTACAAATTTGAACATTCATTTAGGGACGAAGGAGTAAAAAAAATGTAAAAATGTTGAACAGTACGTTCATTTTGAAATTGTTTTTTCATTTGCAAATTTGAACATTCACTTAGGACGGTTGAATTGCAAAAAAAAAAAAAAGTAAAATTTTTGAACAGTATATTCATTTGAAACTATTTTTTTTTTCAAATTTGAACATTTAGGGACGGAGGCGTAAAAACAAAGTAATTTTGAACAGTTGTTGTATGGGTTGACAGAAAATTTTAGCTTATTGGGTTCAAATTACTTTGTGACGCAACACGGAAACGATAGATTCGTGATTAGCCCACTAATCACAAGAGTTCTCAAGCGAAGAACTCTAAAACACAATAAAACTGGAATCCACCAGAAAAGAGAGAAAACTCTTCAAATTAAATGATCAAAACTGAGTTTAAACATCCTAAAAATTGTTTAAATACTTCCCCAAACCCTAAGACACAATAATAAATCAATAACCAAAATACCCCAAGTTTTAATGGCAAAAACTCAGCAAAACGGAATCAAAAATCGAAATTAGGAAACCAGTCAACGCCGCGAGGCGCCCGCCTGGGAATGGGCTAGGCGCCCGCCTGGAGTCCAATGTCATGTTGCTTGATGTCGCCCATCTGAGGCGCCCGCCTGAGGAGTCTTCATGCGCCCACCTCCCTCTAAGTAACTTTGGACGTGCTTGTTCCACCTTGAGGCGCCCGCCTGGGCTTGGATGAGGCGCTCGCCTCAAAGCCAGAAGAACCACCTCTGTTGAATCCATATGAGGCGGCCGCCTGGTGTCGAGTGAGGCGTCCGCCTGGGCTCGAATCGTCTTCTGCATCACTTTGTTTTTGGCTACGCGCCTCCGTTACTAAATGTTCAAATTTGAAGAAAAAAAATAGTTTCAAAATGAATATACTGTTCAAAATTTTTACTTTGTTTTTTTTTTCTACTCATTCGTCCATAAGTAAATGTTCAAATTTACAAATAAAAAAATAGTTTCAAAATGAACGTACTGTTCAACATTTTTACTTTTTTTTTTTTTGTAAATTTGAACATTCATTTAGGGACGGAGGAGTAAAAAAAAAAAGTAAAAATGTTGAACAGTACGTTCATTTTGAAACTATTTTTTCATTTGCAAATTTGAACATTTACTTAGGGACGGATGAGTAGAAAAAAAAAACAAAGTAAAAATTTTGAACAGTATATTCATTTTGGAACTATTTTTTTTTTCAAATTTGAACATTTAGGAACGGAGGTGCGTAGCCAAAAACAAAGTAATTTGAACTCAATAAGCTAAAATTTTCTGTCAACTCATACAACAACTGTTCAAAATTACTTTGTTTTTACGCCTCCATCCCTAAATGTTTAAATTTGAAAAAAAATAGCTCCAAATGAATATATTGTTCAAAATTTTTACTTTTTTTTTTTTTGCAACTCATCCGTCCCTAAGTGAATGTTCAAATTTGCAAATTAAAAAATAGTTACAAAATGAACGTACTAATATTTTTACATTTTTGTTTACTCCTCCGTTCCTAAATGAATGTTTACTCCTCCGTTCCTAAATGAATGTTCAAATTTGTAAAAAATAAAATAAAGAAATAGTTCCACAACGGAGTTAAGTATCTAAAATGTCACTGGCCTATAGAACTCTTTACGAAAATGTCTCAATTAACGATTAATGGACGAAAGTTTTAACGGAAGGATTAAAAGGTCCCAATTAAAATAATTCAATGATGAAAAAGACTTAAAAAATAGTTCAAGGACTAAAAAGTCTCAAACAAAATAGTTTAAGGACCAAAAAAAGGTACTTTTCTCATCTAAATTTGAAAGTTGAAACGTAAATATGACACGCTCGTTATTCATGGATTAACACACAATATCAATCTAATTTTGAAAGTTGAAACGTAAATAAAATGTAAAATAAAAAACAAACCTCAACACCAGCACCTCGGTGATAATCCATGGTCACATAATGGAAAGTTGAAACCGCAAAAGGCGGAAGCCAACGTTGACTGTACAAATTGCTCCGATCAGATCATGAAAGTCATACATAAACAGGACACGTGGCACGCCCCCCCCCCTCAATTCAATTCCAACCCCAAAGAAGAACTTAACTAACTGGCCCTAATCTGTGCATGTTAGCTAGAAACGCTTCATGTCTGCTAAAGTGCGCCGCATGCACCCCTTATGCCTCCTCTCCTCCGTCGAACGAATTCTCGGAAAATTGAAGAGAGGGAGAGAAATATAACTTGCCGATGGGATTGACGTTTCCCCAGTATGTCTCAACTTGTGGGTGTTGGAGGGGATCGCCGTACACCTCGCTGGTGCTCATTAGCAAGAACCGCGCACCGATCCTCTTGGCCAATCCAAGCTTGTTCAATGTACCCACAACATTTGTCTTGTATCAATTCAAAATTAAGGATAATTCATTCCTCAAAATTTCCAAATAAATCAAAATTAAAAACAAAAACAAAAAGAAACGATTGGTTAGGAAAAGGATAAGCTCAAACCTAGGGTTCCCAAAATGATGCATCACGTTCTCTTTCCTTCCCGTGAAGAAATTATCAACGACGATCACGCTATCCCCTCTCTCCATCAAACGGTCGACCAGATGGCTACCGACGAATCCAGCCCCACCGGTAACCACAATCCTCAATCCTTTCCGCCGGTCATGGTAGTAGGGTTTCAAAATGCAAAAAATGTGAATTGGCTAAAATGGTATAGTATTATGGATCAAAATGCAAAAAATTGGCTAAAATTAAAGAATTTTAAGGATCAAAATGCAAAAAATTGGCAAAAATAGAAGAATTTTAAGGACCAAAATGCAAAATATCGACGAATAAGAATTTGACACGTGGCGCGCTGTGGAGCTTGGAAATTCTTCTGCTTTAATATTATATATAGATGACAAATTTTGAATAGTGTTTCGGACATTTATACTCTTATAATGTAAATATATTTATAAAAAAATCATTCATTATGCCATTATAATGTTAACATATTTACAAAAATATCAATAAAAAAGAGATTTTATCATAAATATTTTAACTTTTATATCAATCCTTCAAGTGCACTTTGAAGTGCCTAGATTAGGTCGTTAGTTACTTGTTAAAAACCCAAATTAAAAAAAAAAAAAAAAAAAAGAAAAAAATGGTAGGTGGGAAGTGAAATACAAGGATTTGGTCATAGAAAGTGCCGTAAGAGAAAAGGGATAAGAGATTAAATTCATTGGTTGGGAGTAACAAGAAAATAAATAGTTGTAGTTTAATTTAATTGGTTTTTAGTTGGTTGTCTGTAATTGTTCTAAGCCGGCAGGCCGCTTCGCTTAATTAAATGAAATTGGTAAATGAAAGAAAGTGATAGTGACTCTAAACTAAAGATTTGGGTTTGGGATTGGAAGATCTGACCTACAAACAGAAGTACTACTCTAGGCTCTAGGCTCTACCAAACCACTAGCATAAAATAAAAGTATGTCCTTTTCTTTTTAATAAAGTTATTGGTTTGGACTTTGGAGGATTAATCAATTAATTAAATTATTCCCCCAAATGAAAACCATTTATAAGGATACATATTTTCATAACAACTCGTCAAAAAGTTTTTCGATTTTTGCTCAACCATAATGTCCCTTACTCACACCCAACAGCACTCATATCATCCTATTTTTTATTTTTTCCTCTAAATTTAAATATCCAATACCTCTAAATATAAAAATTGAAAATATAATCTAAAACCACGGTTTTAATCTTATCGTCAATACGAATCAAACAATTACATCCATGATAATATGATCAAATTTTAAAAATAAAATTTTCACTTTTCACTTTTAAAGAATAGATAAATCATTTTTTATTTGTTCATAAATGAGTACAAAAATTAATAGATTCTTTTTTTTTTTTTAATAGATTCATCTCTCACTTTTACAAGTGATACTCAATTTATCACATGCTTAAATGTTAAAGATACACGCGTATTGTTGAATACCCTTTAAACAACTCGAATATCAATTTCTCATTTATTTAATTTAAAGATGAATGTATAGTCGCGCACCCTTAAATAATGAGAAATCAAATTTTCACATGTTTGATCTAAAGAGGAGTATGTTGTCGTGTATTCCTTAAATAATGAAAAATTAAATTTCCTCATTCATGACTCAAATTATCAAATTATCGTTGTAAAATTGTAACGATGAATTTGTTGTCAAAAATGGTCTAAATCATGTTAATCAGTCCATGTTTGATAATGCGACAGGTGACTCTTTAGAAACCAAATGTCAAAACTGTCTCAAATCCGCCTCGTTGTTATCCCTAATAACACTCATATACCAGTTTAATGCCAACAATATCGTTAGTATAAAAAAGAGTGTCATTGGTGTAAAAGAGTGTTAGTTTGTGTTTTAAAAATTTCAGTAACATATTTCGATTATTTATAAAATTATAATTGCATATTTTAAAATAAGTTAAGGTTATTTAGGAAAATGTGACAGCGTGTTTTAAAAAATATTTTATTGATAAAATGTGAACACACATATAAAATGTTTAATTTTTTTTTTTGACCCGATCGGGGGGTGGTGGTGGTGGTGGTAGGGGGGCGGGGTGGGGTGGGGGTAGGGGTGGTTAAAAATAAATTTAAAATGTTAAAAAAAAAATTGACCCGACGGGGGGTGGTGGTAGGGGTGGGGCGGGGGGAGGGGGTGGTTAAAAATAAATTTAAAATATTTCAATTTTTTTTTACCCGACCGGGGGGGGGGGGGCGAGGGGGCGTGGGTGGTTAAAAATAAATTTAAAATGTTTCAATTTTTTTTTGACCCGGGCGGGGTGGGGTGGTTAAAAGTAAATTTAAAATGTTTAAATTTTTTTTACCCAACGGGGAGGGGGGGTAGGGTGCGCAGGGTGTGGTGGTCGTGAGTTGGTTGGGGGTGGTGGGGGTGAGTGGGGTGGGAGTGGTGAGGGGAAGGGAAGGGAAGAGAGAATTGTAAATTCTAATTTTAATATAAATAATTTTGTTTTGACGGGTTAGAGTGGGTTTGCGAGTTCAATTCGGTTTAATTCGCGAAAATTTGGCGAATTATTTGGATAACTTATTACAACTTGAGAAATTAATTGGATTGGATAATTAATGAGATGAGTTGAACGAATTGATGAATTGTTGAATAAAATTGGCAGGGCATAAAGTATAAAGTAAAAGGAGAGAGAAAAGGGTAGAAGTCAAAGTTATCCGGAAAATGGGGAAGGGAAAAGAACCACTTCCAACCAACGGGGACTGAACTAAGGTGGGCCTGCTCACTGTGTTTGTGGACCATCTCACTCTTCCCCCTACCATCTTTTCTTTTTTATATCCATGTTTTATTATTATTTTTAGTACGATTTTAATTAAAATTTAAATGGAGCGATAAGAATAAAACAAGTGATGACATTTTACATTTGAAATTGTTTAATGACCAAAATACAAATCTTACTCAAACTTTTTTAATCAATTTTTTTTTAGAAGGGATCAAAATTGGTGGAGAATTTTTTGTGTTGTAATAGGATTCCCTCTCATTTTTTTGTAATTATATACTCCCTCCGTCTCACTTCAAGTGTCATTTTTTATTCAAAATGACATTCCGTTTGAAGCGTCACCTTTTCTAAAAAGGAAATGTTTTATTAATATTATATTATCACATCCACTATTCCCTCCACTAATTCTCTCTCCTCTACACTCACAACACTTTTTAAATTCACTATTTCCTTCACTAATTCTCTCTCCTATTTTCAAATTACACTCACAACATTTTTTCTTCTCCCTTTTTTCCTTAATTTGCGTGCCACCCCTAAAAAGGTGACAATCTTGGTGGGACGGAGGGAGTATTTTCTTAATAAGTGATTTCTAGGTCCTATATATATTCATACAATGTTAATAATAAAACTTGAGTCATTCATATCAATTCTCTCTCTCTTTATTCATGCATGAATTGACTTCGTTTATCATCATTTATTCTATTACCTCCCTCCGTTCTTTGCGCAGGAATATTAATATGCATGTCTAAGCATTATTCATTCCATCTCAAAAGAAATATTTTAAAAAGTAATTTTTATTTGAATATATTTATTTTAGAATGGATCGGAGATGTATGCATGCATGTTGTTGATGTTGCTATACGTATGATTCTCCTTCTTTATTCACAATTCTCATTCCCGTTCGTTCATCTAAAGCACTCGAGCTAACGGTACGTTTTGAGCACCCTTATTTTTCTCTTCCAACTAAATAAGTTACGAAAAAAAAAAAAAAAAATTCTATTTTGATATCTCATTACAAAATGAATAAACTCAAAAAATAAAATTTATAATACTTATTTATTTATAAGATCCAATTGTTATACTCACATCATCTATTCACTTAATATTTTTTACCCCACTTTCTGTTGGTGATTTTAGTGTCATCAACTTGTTTTATTGTAATGGTGATTTACTAAGAGATCAATGTGATTCGTATTAGACTCGGATACGAGTAAGGGAAAGTGTGGAGTACACACTCGTTTGAGCTAAAACGAAGTCAACCTCGATATAGAAGTAAAAGTTAAAGGGTAGCTCTTTTGTCCGATCAAGATGAACAAGCACGGCCGTGCGATTCATATGACACGGCCGTGCAGGTATGAACAACACGGCCGTGCGGCTCATAAGACACGGCCGTGCGGTTCTCGTACGTATGCCTTTTCAAAATGAAGAGACACATTGCTTGGCTAAAGTCATGTCTTTTGATTGTACCCTTTAACTAATACCTCTCCATCTGTATATATACAGAGATTGATCTCAGTTGTACATACATGAAAAACACAAGAGTGAATTACAACAATATAACGAAAGCAAAACAATTCTCAAGTTTTTGATTTGTTCTCTTTGCCTAGAAAACAAATTGCGTGATTGTCTTATCCCAATAAAGATTTTGTGTAACCCAGGCATTAAGGGTCGAAATACTTTATTCGGAAAGTGGATTATACACGATTCAATCATATATCCGGCCTTAGTATCAAGATCAAGACCCAAGAATTCCCCTACAAACGAATAAAGTATTTGGTGATACTCATGGCTGGTGGAAGTACTTTGAAGGAGATGACGAACAAGTTTGGAAAGCTAGACAAGTTTGAAGGGCAAGACTTCGCACGTTGGCGTAAGAAGATGCACTTCCTTTTAACTACATTAAAGGTGGTGTATGTTCTTTCTACCCCTATTCCTAATTGCTTGAAGATGACAACTTGGAGGCACTCAGACGTAGATCAAAGTGGGAAAACGAAGACTACATCTGCAGAGGACACATATTAAACGGTATGTCGATTCTCTCTTTGACATCTATCAAAATGAGGAATCTGCTAAAGAGTTATGGGATTCTCTTGAATCCAAGTACATGGCAGAGGATGCTTCTAGTAAGAAGTTCCTTGTGAGTAATTTTAATAATTACAAAATGGTCGATGCTAGACCTGTCATGGAACAATTCAATGAACTCCTTAGAATCCTTGGACAATATACTCAACATGGGTTGAAGATGGATGAGTCAATATCAGTTTCAAGTGTGATTGATAAGTTGCCTCCTCCCGGAAGGATTTCAAACACACTTTGAAACATGGTAAAGATGATGCATCTTTTGGTTCAACTTGGTAGTCACTTGCGCATAGAGGAATCTCTTAGGGCGCAAGAAGATGACAAAGGCAAAGGAAAAGAAAAGTTCTTGGACCCTCGATCAATATGATTGATGAGGGTGGAAACAATAAAAACAAAGGAAAGAAACGTAGTTTCAATGACAATGGTTCTGGGTCCCAACAAGAAGCCTAAATTGGCATGTTGGAAGTGTGGCAAACCGGTCACTTTAAGAAGGATTGTCGTGTTGGAAACAACAAGAAAGGCGCAAGCACAAGTGGTTCGGGAAAGGGGTCAGGACCATTCTCAAAACCAAGGTCGAATTTAATTCATAGTTGGAACGATTTATTAAAAATTACTGTTTCAATAATTTCGAGGCATTTTATGTGCGGGATGATGCTATTGCGTGGTGGATTGATTCCGGTGCCACCGCTCATGTTTGTAAAGATCGTTGTTGGTTTAAGACATACGAACCCAATGGAAGACGGATCTGTCCTTTACATGGGTGATGACCATTCCGCTCCTATTCAAGGAAGAGGAAGTGTGGTATTGGAATTTAGTTCGGGAAAACGATTTCTTTGTTTAATGTTTTATATGTACCTAAACTTCGTAAGAATTTAATTTCTGGTCCCGTCTTGAACAAGTATGGTTATAAACAAGTTTATGAATCCGATAAGTATATCTTATCGAAGTCGGGTGTATTTGTAGGGTTTGGTTATTATAACAATGGGATGTTTATGTTGAATTTGAATAAAATTCTGTTAACTCTAGTTACTCGTTTATATGACTTCCTCTGTTGTTGTTAATTCCTCATTATGGCATGCTCGGTTAGGACATGTGCACTATAAAAGAATGCTTGAAATGTCCAAAGATGGTTTGATTCCCGTTATTGATAATAATACGGAAAGGTGTAATACTTGCATGTTAACAAAAATCACTAGGAAACCTTTTAAAAGTGTTACAAGGAATTACGTAAAACTTGAATTGATACATAGTGATTTATGTGATTTTCATGCAACTCCATCTTCAGGCAATAAAAGTATATTGTCACTTTTATAGATGATGCCTCTAGGTTTTGCTATATTTATTTGCTGCATGCAAAAGATGAAGCCCTAGATAAATTTAAAATTTATAAAACCGAAGTTGAACTTCAACTAAATGGCTTGATTAAAACCTTACGTACGGATAGAGGTGGTGAATATTATGATCCTAAATATTTCCAAACTGTAGGGATAATTCATGAAACTACGGCTCCTTATGTACCACAACAAAATGGTGTGGCCGAAAGGAAGAATAGAACTCTTGAAGAAATGGTTAACGCCATGTTGTCTTACTACGGCTTGAGTGACGGGTTTTGGGGTGAAGCCATGTTAACGGCTTGTCATCTATTGAATAGAGTTCCTAATAAAAGGAACAAGATTACCCCATATGAGCTTTGGTATAAGAAAAGTACCAAACTTGACATTTTTGCGAAGTTTGGGGATGTAGGGCCGTGGTTAGACTTCCGGACCCTAAAAGAAAAAAGTTGGGAGAAAAAGGTATTGATTGCATCTTTGTTGGATATGCCGAGCATTCCAAGGCATATAGGTTTTATGTTATAGAACCTAATGAATTCATTTCTATAAACACAATTATAGAATCAAGAGATGCAATCTTTGATGAGAATCGTTTCTCTTCGATACCTAGACCCGAAAGGATATTATACCAATGTCTACCGAATCTCAAATGGATGATCATTCAATTGATGTACCAAGTGAGACACCCGAACCTCGTAAGAGTACAAGAGTAAGGAAAGCTAAATCATATGGTTCTCGATTTTCAACTATATTTAGTTATGGGATCAAGAGATCAAATTGAATCTCAATACTCTTACCGTTATAGTATAGAGGAGGATCCAAGAACCTATGATGAAGCAATAAAATCTCGAGACGCCGGTTTTTGGAAAGAAGCCATCGATGATAAGATTGGTTCTATTGTGGAAAATAATACATGGGTCTTGTCTCGATTTACCATCAGCCGTAAACCTTTAGGGTGCGAAATGGATCTTCAAAAAGAAGATGAAAGTCGATGGAACTATCGACAAGTTTAAAGCTCGATTGGTAATCCAAGGCTTTAGACAAAAGGAAGGGATCGATTACTTCGATACCTATGCACCGGTTGCTCGTATCACTACTATTAGATTTCCGATAGCTTTGGCGGCTATTCGTAATCTATTGATCCATCAAATGGATGTCAAAACAAAGCATTCTTAAATGGTGATTTGGAAGAAGAAGTGTATATGAAGCAACTCAAGGATTTGTTATGCCAGGTAATGGCATAAGGTATGTAAGTTAATTAAGTCATTGTATGGGCTGAAGCAAGCACCTACAAAGTGGCATCAAAAATTTGATGAGGTTGTTTTGTCGAATGGTTTTGTATTAAACCAGTCCGACAAATGTGTATATAGCGATTTGATGAATCCGGTAAAGGTGTAATCATCCGCCTATATGTAGATGACATGTTGATTTTTGGCACCGACCAAAATGTAGTTGATGAAACTAAGAAGTTTTTGTCATCAAAGTTTTCGATGAAGGGCGTAGGAGAAGCCGATGTAATTCTTGGTATAAAAGATTAAACGGATGAACAAGGGAATTGCAATATCACAATCTCATTATATTGAGAAAATTCTCAAGAGGTTTAATTGTGATAATTGTTCTAAAGTTAGTACTCCCATGGATCTCTACCGAGAAACTTGTATCAAATCTTTGGTAAACGTGTCACGGCTCGAATACTCAAAAGCCATTGGCGATTTGATGTATGCTATGACGGCACTCGACCCGATATTGCTTATGCGGTTGGAAGATTGAGCAGTTCACTAGTAATCCTAGTAGACAAAGCATTGGCATGATATAACAAGGGTGTTCAAGTACTTAAAAGGTACTATGGACTATGGTTTGTGTTATAGTGGACATCCTTCTATATTAGAAGGTTATACCGATGCTAGTTGGATCAACCAAGAAGATTCATCTTCTACTAGTGGTTGGGTGTTCTTACTTGGAGGAGGTGCCATTTCTTGGGCTTCAGCAGACATGTATTACACATTCTACAATGGAATTCGAGTTTGTAGCATTGGGCTTCTTTGGAAAAGAAGCGGAGTGGCTTCGGAACTTGATATATGAGATTCCATTATGGCCAAAACCGATATCACCAATGTCTATCCATTGTGATAGTCTTTGCCACGCCTTAGCTAGGGCCTATAGTCGTATTTATAATGGCAAGTCTAGACACTTGGGTGTCGACATAGTATGATTCGGGGAGTTAATCATGAATGGTGTGATATCGGTTGAGTTTGTTCGGTCGCAACAAAATTTGGGCGACCACTTGACGAAGGGGTTAGCCAGAGACTTGGTAAATAAGTCTGAATGGGAATGGGATTAAAGTCCATTTAATCCTCTAATTGTGAGATACCCAATTCCCTTCTAATACAACGTTAGAAGCTTGAATTCAATGTGGAAAGCTCGCAATGGAGATTGGAACACATGTTATTATTTCCCAAGGTATGTGTTCGGACACTGCAAGTAAAGGTTAGGTTGAAGAATATCTTCTTAATAGTTCCTTTGAAAAATTGCAAATGCGGGTGCAAGATTAAAGGAACTACCTATATGGACATGAAGTTTTGCCGCTTCAAGAAGCTAGGACTTGGCTTCCTATATGTTCACTAATGGATATGGACACGTGGCTTGTAAAAGTGTCAAGATTAAACAAAGAGAATTGTACCGAACTTATGTGTATAGTATCTTCGGTATTCATATGAGTTGACGGGTTCAATCGTTACGACACCCCGATTCTCGAGTATTTGAAATGTGTATTATACTAAGATGAAAATTCAATCGCAAGACATTTTCATTTATGCATTCGTTTGTTTCGATTATTTATACGGTTTAGTAAATCAAAGGATTACACTAAAATGGAGGGGATTTGTTGGTGATTTTAGTGTCATCAACTTGTTTTATTGTAATGGTGATTTACTAAGAGATCAATGTGATTCGTATTAGACTCGGATACGAGTAAGGGAAAGTGTGGAGTACACACTCGTTTGAGCTAAAACGAAGTCAACCTCGATATAGAAGTAAAAGTTAAAGGGTAGCTCTTTTTCTTGATCAAGTATGAACAACCTGGCCGTGCGATTCATATGACACGGCCGTGCGGTATGAAACAACCTTGCGGCCGTGCGGATTCATAAAACCGCGGCCGTGCGGTTCTGTACAGATGCCTTTTCAAAATGAAGAGACACATTGCTTGGCTAAAGTCATGTCTTTTGATTGTACCCTTTAACTAATACCTCCCCATCTGTATATATACAGAGATTGATCTCAGTTGTACATACATGAAAAACACAAGAGTGAATTACAACAATATAACGAAAGCAAAACAATTCTCAAGTTTTTGATTTGTTCTCTTTGCCTAGAAAACAAATTGCGTGATTGTCTTATCCCAATAAAGATTTTGTGTAACCCAGGCATTAAGGGTCGAAATACTTTATTCGGAAAGTGGATTATACACGATTCAATCATATATCCGGCCTTAGTATCAAGATCAAGACCCAAGAATTCCCCTACACTTTCTGTCTTCTATCTTATTTTTAATAAATCGCAACACTTACTTCATTATATAATTTTTTTAATTTTTATTTAAAATTTAATTTGTGACATTTACGATGAGACAAATAAAAAGTATACGTAGGAGTATGTATATAAAAGAAAAGAAAAGAAAAGGTAAAAGAAAAGAGAAAAAAGGACCCCACCAACTAATTTGATTCTTGAACAGGGAGGTGAATGGGGACATGAAAGAATAGGTCTATCACGACTTTTTATTCACACCGTTCATTCACGTGAATATCTATATTCATTCTCACCCTCACTTTATTCCTTTTTTATTTAACTAGTATGAACCTCCATACGATACACGGACATAAATAAATAAAAAAGGAAGTAGAGATATTTGTATACATTGTAAAACAATTCTTTAAAAACTATATTGTCATGAAAAATATCAGATTGAAATTCAATAGAATAAATCTAACAGTGTTAAACCCGCGTGCGATGCACGAGAAGTTATTGATACTTAGAAAGACGGAAATTAAATAAAATGACTAAATGAGATTTTTGTTTTGTACATTATGAAATACATCTTTAAAAGGCAACAGCGTTGTCGCATAATAACCGCCGAAAGCGGAAGGAAAATCATCATTATATATCAATATCTTCGAAACATCGGGATTGTGAACTCTCGATAATGCAAAATATAATTGAGAATGCAAAAGACTTAGTATCTATTTTAAAAAAAGATCAACGAAGGATAAATATCTACGTTGACTTTTATTAATAGTCATAGCATAAGAGGAAAACTATAATACAAATATCGTGAAATGAAAAATATATTACCATACAATTTAAATTATTTATTACAGACAATTATGAGATATTAAATAATGAATAAGTGATCCAAATCCAAATTCATCATCCCCTATATGAACAATTCATAAATTATCTCTTCTATCAATTATATTAATCCATCTTCATTTTTTTTTGTAATTATTAGGCATACATACACATAAACAAAATAAAGTAATACATAATAAAACCGAAAATTTTATAAATAACGAAAATTAATAAATAACTTTAAAAATTAAGTTAAAAATAACTATGCATTACGCAAACTAAATTTTATATGTTAAAAAAATGATTAATCGGAGAACGTCCTTCATTTTTTACTGTATTTATTTTTTCAAATTAACATTCGCTTAAATCGAAAGCGAAAAATAATGATTTTTTTTTCATTAACCTCTTTATAAAATCACGGATTGTCAAAACCAAGAGAAAACTTATCTTAGAGTAAAATATAATTGTTATTGTTACTTGAAATAACCATGTAAAAAAAGGACATAAAATGTCTTATGTGTCTAAGTGAAGAAAAAAAAAACGTACAGCCGAACCCATTTATTGATCAAAAGTCCAATTTTTTTTGACAATTCAAAATCCCAATTTTCCCTTTCTCAGTAATGACCAATTTTTAATTTGTAAATTTAAACTTTTAATTTCTTTGTAACATATTCAAAATATTACAACTTTATTCCTTTGTTGAAAAATAAATTATGGATAAATTTAATAATGACTTAAATAATTAAATAAATAAAATTTTATTTTAAATAATTGCAACTCTACATATGGAGAGATGTTAATATAAAAAGGTAAAATTAAACATTTGTTAACTTCACATCTCTCCCCCTCTCATACCCCTACACCCAACCACCTATCACAAATTCATCTATCTCCCTAAAATTTCCAAATGTCTCTCTTCTCTCACTTATTTTTTAGCGAAAAAAATATATCCACATTTTATTAACAATTTTTTTTTTCACGACAAATCATTTGCATTCACAATAATATAATAGACACCACAAACGTCGAAAGCTCAACTCAAACATCAATAGTGGTTCTATCTTTTAACTTACAACAAACATTATTCCCATCAATTAAAGGAAAAAAAAATATTTCCTAATATTTTTTTTATAAACTTTATCTTCTTTATATACTACATAGTAATCTCATTTCTCCCCTAAAAAATTTCATATCTCTTTCCCACTTAATCAATTATTCATACGTAATTATCTTAATCATTTGAAAATCTAATAGTGACTTAGATAAATAAATAAATAAATAAATATTTCTTTATTTTAAATGATTGAAACTCTATATATATATAGAGATATTTAATTTCAACTCTATATATGTATGTCACAATTTCAGAAAAACATCATTTTATTTTATCAATGTAACAACCAAATAATTAATTTTGTAAACAAAAAAATATATATCATTTATTAGTATATGAACAATAGTAATAATAAATAAAAACTATAGCGTTAACCCCCATCCCTCACGCTTTCAAAATATTTCACTATTTATACCATTTATAGGAAAAACATAGCTTCAATTTATTTTACGAAACTAATAATTTAAATTATCATTTCTTAAAAAATTGATTATTATTATTGTGTATTAGTTTTGTAAAATAAATCTGAAAGTGTGTGGACATCACACACATTGACAAGTCAAAAGTTGACTTAATTTAATTTTGTTACTTTTTTATTTATTTAATTTAAGTAAATACTATGTATATTATAATTAATGGTACTAACCTACTGACCGGATTTTGAGTTTATCTTTGGTGTTTAGTTTGGTTGTTTATGTAGAATTCTCACAAGGATAAGGAAGGCTTGAAGAGATAAGAAGATAAAAGAGATTGTGGATATTCATCAAGCTCATTCCTTCCTAAATACCGTGACCTCCTTGACTATAAATACAAGACTCGGGTTGTTGCTCACGAGGCACGATTTTTACAGAGCATAAAGGCTGAAGAATTCTTGCGATTTTTTTTTTTTTAAATATAGCTTTTTAAAATTTTATATATCAAAATAACATTTTCAAAAACTTAAGTACCAAAGTAGCACTTTTGACTTGAAATCCGGAATTGGTAATTCGGATTATGAAATCCTGAATTACCAATTCCGATTGATTGATTTTTTTTTTTGTTTTCTTCCAAATTGAATTTTCGAAAATAATAATTCCGTAAATAGGGATCGCGCCCTAAAATAGAGCGATCGCTCATGTGTACTCCGGAGGTACCAATTCCGGATTCTATTTTTTTTTTTTCCAAAAAAGAAATAAAGCAAATAAAAAAAATATATTCTGAAAATAGGAGAGGGCGATCGCTCTACTTAAGGGGCGATCGCTCCTTAGACGCGTATCTTCAAAATCCGGCACTGTCAATTCCGGATTTGCTTTAATTTGAATCCGGGGCTGCCATTTCCGGATTCAAATTTTGAATTCCTCCCCTAACTTAACTCTGATTGTTCATGGAAGAAAGGAAGAAGAAGGAGGGAGTGCAGAGAGTGAGATAGAGAAAGAAAGAATTAAGGAGAAGAGAAGAAGTTTAAAGAGTTGTGAGAGAAAGTGTTAGCTTGGTACTTAAAAATGGTTAGTTATATTTCTTATTTTAATTTGTTTTGAGTTGTTAATTTTAGCTATATAAATTTTTTTAAGAATTTTTATTTGTGCATTTTTTATATTTTGTTGTTAAAATGATTTATGTACTTAATTTTTGATTGTCAATGAATTAAACATTAAGTCCCATTTAAATTTAATTACTATTAAATTTTTTTATTTCAGATGAATCAACATGTACAACAACAATTTATTGATCCTGGGCCAATCGATCCTCATGTATTGACTTCTCAGGATACACATAGATCTAAATATATTTGGGAGGGACAAGAGTTACCCAATTTAAGACCTAGGCGTGGTCCAGTACTTCCACCTAGAGTTGATTGGAGGATAGAAGAGAAGCTTATAAATACTGGATTTTATGGAGTGTATTTATTAGGTCATATACAATATGATTGGCATTTGATTGAGGCTTTGATTGAAAGATGGCGTCCAGAGACCCACACTTTTCACTTACCTGTAGGGGAGATGACCATCACCTTAGAGGATATTGGCATGTTGTGTGGTCTTCCTGTAGACGGAATGGCGGTGACTAGTTCAGAAACTAGTAGGAGTGCTTTGGCATGGGTTGAGATTGTTGAGGAGTTATTTGGGGTTGCACCCTCAACTGCAGACATCAAAAGAGGTGGAATGATATCAATGAGATGGGTTCTAGGACACTTCCCTCATTTTGAACAGCTTCCCAATAATGCGTCCGAGCATATGATTGAGACATATACTCGAGCATACATTTTCTTATTATTGGGGTCATACATTATGCCCGTCTCGTCTGATAACCTAGTGAAGTTGATGTACCTCGCACTTCTTAGGGATATAAATAATATTGGTCTGTACAGTTGGGGTAGTGGAGCGTTGGCCTTCTTGTATAGGGAGATGTGTGTAGCATCTCAACACGATTCGAAAGGGTGTGGTGGCTTCTTAACCATTGTACAGGTATGTCTATTATATATGATTACATTATGCTAGTGGACTTAACCTGTTTTGTACGTAATGATAATTTTTTTTATAGCTTTGGGCATGGGAGAGGTTGTTGTGTACACAACCTAGGAGACATGAAGAAATAACACTTACTTTGGATTGCAACCAAATGGGTTACAGGTATATTTCAATTACTTCATTTTGTAAACGATCTGTTTTGTAATATATCGCTTTTTTACTCATTATTTTTTATGTCAATTGTTTCATATGTAGGTGGAAGGGTCCATTGTCGTATACTTCTGTGACTGCCCATAACCTGCAAGGCTATCGAGACCCCGGTTGTCATATTTAGAGAATGATCAGGTTGTGTGGCAGCCATACAATCGGTGTGCCGAGTTCCGAATTTCTGCCTTCAGGGCCAAGCTATATGGAGGGCGAAGGTGCCCCTCATCTGCTTTGAGAGGGTTGAATGGCACTTTCCAGATCGCGTAATGCGACAATTTGGGATGGTTCAAGGTGTGCCTGATGACTGCGACACCAGTTTGGACTTGCATCGGATTAGTCGGCAAGGTCGGTCAAGGCGTTAACCGGATGCAACAACATGATCGGCACATAGCAAGGTGGAATGAACGGGAGTTTAATGTCGTTGATGGGAGTTTGGTGAAGTGGATATGAGCTACCATCACCCCTATTTGACATGGTATAGGCGTATTACTCGATCGCTCATCCACAATTGCGTCTAATGTGGAGGGGACTAGGGTTCAGCCACGTTCAACTGGTTATGAGGGCGTGGTAAGTTATATATTACATACAATGATTTTACAAAAAACAATACCATTTTTCCGTATTAATTAATTTTAGTTCATTGTTTTGAGCATATTCAAAGTCTCCAAGGGATGTACTTATACGACGAGAATGCCACATCCTTGGAAAGACATGGTGAATTACACTCAATAATGTGTCACTAACACACTGACAAATATTAGGGAGCAAAGGACGATCGCAAGCCCAAGCTCCCCCCCAATCGGTTGATCATGCCGTCAAGAGGAGCCACGAGGGAGAATCGGGTTCGTAGGCGTGGCGGATACCAACCTGGCAGGATGAGCCTCGAGATGCGGGATCAATACGGTGATATGCATCGGTTTGAGTTCAGCCGTACGAGTTCACCCAGACGAGACCGGGTAATTCTTTTACCGAATTGATGAATCGCTTGATTTCACGCAACCGCCTGGCAGCTCCTTCCACTTCTTCTAGCAATTATAATCGTACGCCTGAGCAGACATTCGGGATTCCGGGATTTAGGCCTAGTTTCCATTTGCCTAGTGTGCGCTTTTCGAAAGTCCCGACGGATCATCCTCATCCTCATCTCAACAATCTATATCGAGTGTGGTCGTCGTATGCCGAGGAGAGGGAGTAGGATTCGCCATCCCCAATGAATTTACCCCGTCCAATTATCCTCGATCGGTATCCTACGTGACCTGAGATGTGGTCAATTTTCTATAAAACTTATTCTTTTATTATTGTTAATTTTAATTTCATGAAAGCTTGCCATGGACTCGATTTTTCAAAACTAACTCAAAACGTTAAAAACCGACTTGGAAATTCTTAAAACTAACTGGACTTCGAGAAACTAACTGAAACGTTAAAAAACTGATGGAAATTCTAAAAAAACTAACGAAAACGTTAAAAACCGATTGAAATTTGACAAAAGAGGGACGGACAAGAGGGAGGTCGCTTCCCTTATAGAGGGCGATCGCCCCCAGTGTACTCCGGAAATTCTAATTCGGATTCTTTTATTAAAAATTTATTTTTAATTAAATTCCATACGCGCGATCACCCCAATAAACGAGCGATCGCCCTCTTTTTACGAGAGAAAAGGCGCGATCGCTCACTAAACCCACCGCGACGCCTCTCTACGCGGATTTCCCAAAGCACGGTTTATCCCCAAAAACCTTCCCTACTCTCCCAATCAAATAACCACACTACCACCCAACGCCTCCTTTCTCTCTCTCTCTCTAAAATTTCAAATTTCAAACCCCAAATTCAAGCTTCTTCAACCCCAAATCCAATTTTCTTCAACCCCAAAATCAATCAATCATCCATTTTGAAGCACACATTCAAGGTTTGAGGTGGATTTTGCAGATTGTCATACGTTTGTTTTTCAGACAAAGACTCCGGCGAAATTCCGGCGACCTTCCGGCGAACTTCCGGCCAATTAAAAAGTAAGCTTCCAATTTTTTATCTTTGAGTTTTGATTGACAATGCCTCCTAAAAAACCACGAACCACTACCACCAACACTCCAACCCCTACCGGTCCCCCGTATGATGCTGCTAAATTTGTTGGGATTCAAGCTCAACAATTCTTTGAGTTATATGAAAAACAAGCCATTCAACCCGGAGAGGGAATTTGATTTTAATGGCTTGTATTTAGATGGTTTTGTTACCCTTTACAATTGGGGAAAGTTGGGGAGTAAGCCCCCAAAACTATGGAAGTTCACTTTTAGTCAAAGAATTTTATGCTAATGTTTTTGAACGGGGGAATACGGGAGAGTCTTTTGTGCGGGGGCTTCCGGTTAATTATGATAGGAATGCCATTAATCAACATTACGGGTTAGCCACTAACATTGAGGAGGATGGGTGTGAGTACACCAAAGAGATGGAGAGGATAGGAAAAAATGTTAGGGAAAATTTGCATTTGCTAGCTCCGACTTTTGGGATAATTGACCCTAGGAATGTGAAGAAGGGGTAGTTGTTAAGGCTCGAGACATGGATACTTGGATGAAGTATCTTCATAGATTTATTTGTGAGAGGATCCTCCCCTCCTCTCATTTTAATGAGGTTAATTGGAGACGTGCATTTCTAATGCACATGATAGTTCAACGAAAAACAATTGATTTTGGAAAAATAATCAGTAAGGAGATATGGAACACGGCTAAGGGTATGGCCAATACGAACTATAATTTTCCATTGTTGATCACATCCCTGGTAACAAAATCGGGATTTAACCTCAGGCTAGTGAACAAGGACATTAAAGGAGGTCCAAAGATTAACTTATTCACCCTCACCACTAAATGTCAGAATGTAAAGAGGGGTGAGGGGTCATCTAGAGACCTCACGCTGGAGATGATGATGATGAGGAGGGGAGGAGGAGGAGGAGGAGGAGGAGGAGGAGGAGGGAGGGCGAGCAGCGTCTCGGCCGAGGCCGCTATTATCTGCCAGAGCTAGCTACGTGGAGAGTCAAATTAGAGATATGAGGCAAGATTTTGGACATTTATCCGTCCGCGCGTGATGCGGAGATTGAGACTAATCAGGCTTGGAGGGCACAACAAAATGCTTGGATGGCACAACAAAATGATTGGATGTCACAACATGATCGTGTACAGGAGGAGCAGACTCGGTTGCTCCAGAATATCCTTGGACGGATGCCACCACCACCACCGGGAGATGGGTCGGGCTATGGTGGACATTTCGAAGATTAATGTTTTTGTTGAATTTTAAAACTCTTAGTTAATTTCAGCTTTGGTTTGTGGCTTAATTTGATGAGGGGATCCTCATAAAACAATATTTCATATTTGGTTTGTATTTTAATTCGTCATGCCTTTGTTGGCATGCAAACTTGGTTTTATGTTGGGGTGTGTCCCAAAGACATCTTTATTTTTGGTTTGGTAACAAACTTGTTGTTAATTTCCTCTTTGTTTGACTCGCTAAATCGATTTTATTTCTTCCCTTCTTGTATTGTGCCTGGTGGTATGGCTGATGTTTGGTTTGTAACAAACTTGGTTTTATGTAGGAGTAGTAATTTAGGAATGTTAGGAGTTCCAATATTCAGAATTATTTATGGTATCTCGAAAAACACTATAAATGGCATACAATTTATGCCAATTAGTATATGCAATAGATGGAAATATGTAATTTTAAAAAATTAACAATTACAATTTATGGAAGTAATTATTAAATATTAATTATGGGAAAATAATTTATGAAAATGTTGATAAACACAATATATATGGAAATTTCATTTTATACAATAACAGTTCAACAAAAAGTCAAAAATTGGACAAACATTTTGGGACGGAGGGAGTATTACAAGAGTTTTATACAATAACGGGTTAATTGAAAATAAAAAATGGGACAAACATTTTGGGACGGAGGGAGTATTACACGCTATTGGCTCGGTTTTGGCTTTGGAGCGGTCGCCCCTCTTATTGGAGCGATCGCTCCCAAAATTCCAAGAACTTTGCGCGAACGCGCGGATGGGAAGGGGCGATCGCCCCCATTTGTCCTTATTTTCCATGTTAAAAATAGTAATGTTACAACTCTGTGTGTTGGTACCGTGTGCACCCGCACATATATGACAAAAACCGTAATGAAGAAAAAGTGCATTAATTGAAGATAGGTTGAACATTTATAATATACGTTCAAATCCGACTGCCAATGCCGATCTTATCTTCACCGACAAACCCGCACCGTCAATGCCGGATTTATCTTAACTTACAAATCCGGCACCGCTAATGCCGGATTTATCAAATTTGAATTCCCTTTAAAAGGAAGGAGTAGTTTCATTACAAACATCTAACCCTCAACCCTCTCTCCTCTCGAAATATGGATCGTAGACTCAAAAATTCTTCTAATCTCCGTCCTCATTTTGAAAAAGGCCAAACATCTAACCCTCAACCATCTCACCTCTCTCAAATAAATCTGTCTCAACGCGAAGGAGAGCGTCTGATACCTGGTCCAGCTGGTGACGTGCAGTTGGTTTTGCGCCAGAGAAACCTCGATCGTCTGAGAGGGGGATCCTCTCAGGAACCTGTGATTCCGACCCAAGAGTATGTGAGGAGAGCGATTGAAGATCCCAAGGAGGATAAATATTTCGAACGCAATCCTTGGCTCTCCGCACTTGAACTGCTCAGTGGCGATGGTATGATTGCTGCTACCCCTTTCATTACTATCACGGGCGGATTTCCTAATGGATTTGATAGGATTAATGTTGCCGTTGGTGTTGTCAAGACCATCACACGAAATGAATTTGGTGACGCTACGGTGACTTTGAAGGTTAGCATATGAGTTTTGTATGTTTTCTAGCATGATTAGTATGTGTCTTATCTTACTAATTAAGATAAAATTGATAGGATCCAACGGGAATAATAGGTGGTGCAATTCATCATAAGGTGTTTACTGAGAGTGAGTTCGGAGATGACATAGTTGTTGGTTCTGTTCTGATACTTCATCAGGTATGATGTATTTAAAATGCAACAAATTGAACCTATTATTAATATTGCCATCTAATCATGTTTTTTTTGTAATTTTTAGGTTGTTGTTTTCTCCCCCTCACGTAAAACACATATACTCAACATCACACTCCCCAATGTATTCAAGGTAAAAATTGTTAGGTACAGCATCGTGAGTGGGTGATTGTTCAACAAATGACATTAGTTTATTTGTGTTGCAGGTATTCCATAAGGATTTCATCCCATCTGATTTTCCATGAAGGGGTTTTTCATGTAAAAGTTGTTGAACTGTTGAACTTCTATTTCTATCCTATGTGATCGGGATGTGATCACTAATTTGAACTCTTTATTTTAATGTTTGATTAATGTATGTGTTGTTGAACTGTTGAACTTGTATTTCTATCCTATGTGATCGGGATGTGATCACTAATTTTAATATTTATTTTAATGTTATTTCAGCTTTATTCATATTTTATTTGCTATAAAATGGAGCGGTTGACCCATTTGGTCGTTTTAAGTTTCGCAACTACAAATATATTTGATGTCATACTCCACCAAGAGTTAAATATATTACAAGTTCAATATATTACAAGTTCAAATAAAACAATATTACAAGTTCAAATAAAACAACAATACTTAAAAGTTCAAAGTACGTAATTTAAGAAGTAATAATAAAAATAACAATTAACTCTTACTGTCTAAGAGTTGGACATCTCCTTCGCGTGTGACCTTCTAACTTGCAAATCCCACAACGATTCTTTTTTTTTTTGCAACTTGCCAATCCATAGAGTTTCTCAGTCGCCTTGACTCCGGGTCTCCCTTGCTTCTTGTCACGTCGATGCTCCGGGTTAGGGTAAAACGTGGGACAATATGATCTACATTCCAATAGGCCTCGTCATGGATTGGATGAAAAGAGCAACTCCACGTCTTGTAGTACGAGGCAAGGCTGTAAAAAGGATGAATATAACTCATACCATCGACACTTTGCGATTTGAAACACGCAAGCACATGCGAACAAGGAGGTAATGATATTGCATCCATTTGCCACAAGTGCATGTTCGATCACGCAATCTCACAACTTGAATGTGTCCACCTTTGTCACCACGCACTCGGTCGTCACACTATAAACACCCACAGACGTAGTGTTAAACCTTGTGACGTGATGAAACCCAGCCTTATCCAAGTTGTATCGGTATCTTCGATCGATTCTCTCACTGAATTGTAGCGTGGCATTTGGTGGTGGGATGCCATTAGGATCTCCCCCTAAAGCACTAATTGCTTTAGTGAGTCTATCTTGAAAGTATGCCACACACCTATAGAATGAGGTCTCGACAAGCTGCTTTGAAATTGGCATTCCCCGAGCTCCTTTCATAACGCCATTAAAAACTTCCGACAAATTAGTAGTCTTAATGCCGTACCTATATCCACCATCGTGAGCCATTGTCCACTTTCTAGCATCCAAGTTCTCAAACCATTTATATGCCTCAGGGTTGATGATACGAATTTGCCTCAGATAGCATTTAAGCTTTCTATCTTGGGTGGTGCTAACAAAGCACGCCAAAAAGATCTTTCAATCCAACGCCCTTGTGAGCTTTAAGAAAATTAGCTCGCAAGTGCAACATGCACCATCTGTGGATAACATTTCGTGGCCAGCTGGCAATGTCTCCAACCGTGCAAAGGATGCCATTATGCCGATCAGATATCAAGCAAACTTCACGACCCTTAACAATATGTTTGCATAGAAGATGCAGAAACCAACACCAGTTTCGACAGTCCTCTTTTTCAACAATAACGAATGCGAGAGGAAGTAGACTATCATTTGCGTCGACACCCATGGCAATAAGAATAACCCCTCTATATCTTCCATGCAGGAATGTGCCATCAACAGAAATAACAGGACGACAATGAGTGAATGCTTCCACACAAGTGCCAAATGCCCAGAACACACGATCAAATATACCTAAAGCACCGGGAGGAGGAGGATCAGAAAGCTCCACAATGGTTCCAGGGTTCCACTTTTGGATGGCAGCTAACAAATGTGGCAGTCTTATGTAAGATTCCTCCCAGTCTCCATATGCCTCTGCAATAGCTTTTTGTTTGCCACACCATGCCTTTCTATATGAAACTTCCTTTTCATAGGCTTTTTTTATTTCCGCCTTCACTAGTACAATCTTCAACTCGGGATCAGCCTTAACCAGTTCCAAAACTTCCTGCCCTATGAACTTAGCATCCATGTTTCGATGATTTTGGCTAATTTCAGTTGCCAAACAAGAATGAGGACCCTTGTATTTGGTAATTTCCCAATACCCGTCATTCTTCAAACTCACATTCACATAAAAATTGCACGGAAAATCTTTCATCAAACACTCAATAGTCCACTTTCGGGTTGTGCTTCGTTTTACCTTGAAGCGCAGATTTTTCTTAATATGAAACAACTTCATTTTATACTGCACATATGTCTTCTTTGAAAAGCGAATACCTTTGGCAATGTCCTGATGTTCTACATTCCATTCAGCAAAGTCATATTGGTTATCATCATATATCTCCGATCCTTCTCCAATATCACGATAAAATTGATACCCGACTCTGTCATGCACATGATGTTGTGGTTCTTCGTAAGCAACCAAATGTAACGCCAAATCTTCTCCCTCATTCTCGCTAACATCGGTAGGACTACTGCAATCATCATATCCATCGTCACGATCTTCATTTAGAAGCAACTCAATATTTTCTTCATAATCTGAATCATTATCATCATCATTATACAATTCCTCACCCTCACCCCCTCCCTCTTCCTCGCTCTCTTCCTCCCCCTCTTCCTCTTCCTCTTCCTCTTCCTCTTCCTCTCCCTCTTCCTCTTCCACATATGTTTGTGTACTTGTTCCAAGATCCCTCGACTATAGCAGCTTAAAGAACCCATCTGGAAGGTATCCATGTCATTAACATACTGATTTTGTAATGGCTCCTCATAGGTTTCAAACTCCTCAACATTCACATTATCAACTAAATTTATCTTAACATACAATTGTAAGCTACTCAACCCACCAAACTGAGCAGAAACATCAAACATGACTTTCATACCCATATCATTGTCGATTACAAATGGAATGTAGTTTGCAATCCCGGGAGCAACAAGATGAGGATATCTACATATAACTTGCAACTGAACAACAGCTCGATCTACCCCAATTTTCTTAGCTAACTTTTTAATCAACTTCTTGTAACTCCACCGAGTTTTAGCCCTAAGTGCACATTTTGGTCCCCTTTCAAAATGTTCACCTTCAAACGGGTGTTCATCATTTCCTCCCCAATAACACATGAAAACAAGTGGAACTCCAGCCATATTTATTCCTAGAAATTGAAAAATAAATTATAAAAAATCTAATTTAACAATATCACTACATTCACAAAAAAATTTAAATAAATATTAAATTTAAATTTCGAACAAAAAATAAGAGGATTAAATGTACCTTCTTAATCACCTCTTCTTCTTGAACTTCTTAATCAACTTCTTGAATTTTCAATATTTTTTGAAAAAAATTCACCTACTTTTTTCTTCTTTCTTCTTTTCTCCTTCTTCTTCAATGAATTTTTAAAATGCCAGATTTCTTTACAGATTTGTCGAGGAAGATGGGTTTTGTAAAGCAAATCCGGAATTAGCATTTCCGGATTTGAATTTTTCAAAAAAAAAAACATTACTTAATTCAATTCAGATATATTTAGTATTTAAAAAAAAAAAAAATTAAAATCCGAAGTTATCAGTTCCGGATTACACTAAGAGCGATCGCCCCCACATACGTGCAATCGCTCTCTATTTATTCCAGAAAATATTATTTTACTCATTTAATCTTTTTTGGAAAAAAAAAAAAATTAAAATAGAATCCGAAATTGGTACCTCCGGAGTACACATGAGCGATCGCTCTATTTTAGGGCGCGATCGCCCCCTATTTACGGAATTATTATTTTCGAAAATTCAATTTTGGAAAACAAAAAAAAAATAAAAAAAAATCAAATCCGGAATTGGTAATTCCGGATTTCATAATCCGGAATTACCAATTCCGGATTTCAAGTCAAAAGTGCTACTTTGGTACTTAAGTTTTTGAAAATGTTATTTTGATATATAAAATTTTAAAAAGCTATATTTAAAAAAAAAATCGAAAATAAAAGGAAAAAAAAAATCAAGACTATTAATTGAATCAATTACAACAAAGAGACATGAAATTTTAAAACTGCAAAACTCAAAAAGCTTCCTTGTACTAGAGAAAATAATGACAGCAACCCAGCACGACTCTTTGGGAAGGTCACTTGCCAACTATTCACATTCTCAATTTTACCCCTCCCCATTCTTAATTCCTCACCAGAAAAAAATAACCACTCAATTTAATTTTCTCCCTCTTTCTATTTCTCGATCCGTCTCTCTATTCTAAGGAAACACAATCAACAAACAAGAACAAATACAAGAATGATGACAAGGGGAAGACTCACCCAAGTGTAGACCATAGAGAGGCGTAGAGGGAGATCAAGAAGTGGCAGCAATGGAGGGAAGAGAGACAGGCAGTGACAGAGATAGAGGTGACCAAAAGGTGGCAAATTGACGATTAATAAATTCCCCTCCCCCATCAGTCTGAATGGTTTTAAATTTGAAAGGGAGAGAGTAGCTCTCTTGTGCTATGGAACAGCTGTTTGACTGCTGATGCTGCTGCTTTAGTTGAACGATTATAGTTAACAATTGCAGATGGACGCTATTGATTTGCAGCCTGGAAAATCGCATGATGTCTGGATCACAGTAGAAGGACTGAAGGAGCCATCTTAGCCGCTTTTGTCATCTGCAGTACGAAACCCTCCGCTGTCGATCATTGTTGCTGTATCTTCATTGTTGCAGTCCTGAGCCCCTGCACCGCCATCCATTCTTGCATGCTTGCTGCCGTTTGTGTACCGGAGTTTTGGTCTTTCCGCTCAGTAATTGGGCTGGTCAAATTTTGTTAGCAAAATTTGCAATTACAGAAGAAAATAAATTACAAATAAAGATTACAGAACAGAAATATATAAACTGTAACAGAAATATAAACTGGAAATGAAGAAATAAGATGGCAGCAACAAATCGGTTGTGCACGAGCCCTGATGAATCAGTCTCCTTAAGACTTATTCGTCCCCTCAGCAATAGTGCTTGAGGCTGCCTTGAACGCGAGTCTCCCAGGATAGAACGTGCGGACCGGGGGCACTTTGCACCTAAAGTTCCCGGCGAATTGGCAGTGTACCTAGACAGTATCACCACAATGCAGTATGCAAGGAGGCCAAACGAAGATTGAACAATATGCAGCAAAGAGAGAGTGAGAGCGGTTGCAGGAAAAATTGGTGTGTAAAATGGTTTGTGAAGACTCCATTTTATAGCTGCCTTGAATCGAAACTGCCAATCAACCATAATCACGAAATTATTACAGTAATAATTTTGTATTTAATTTTGATATGGCGGTTACATGGAGGAAATTAAAATCGAAAATTATTACAGTCATAATTTCGACATTAACTCCGTTTCAGTTACAATGGGTAAATGGGAGTAAATTAAATTTTGAAATAAAAAATTCAAAATTTTAGCAAAAAGTGGGCTTGCGCGAATAGGCCATTTCGGAGCTACATTCGTGTCCGCAGGACGCGTACGCACATGAGTTCGGTAGCTCCAAGCCTATTTTGGACCATGATTTGCACCTCCCACTGCGCACCCGTGTGCGAGAGAGAGCCTCTATGCCACACACTATTACTCTTTACATAAAGTGTAGTAGTATTTAAACTATCTAACTTTCACATTCCCATTCAATGTGGGATAACTTCTTTTTCCCACTTCCAACCCATCATCTTTGAGCCTTAATATTTTATTCATCCATCAATCATCTTGGACAAATAAATATTCGATTTTAATGTTCTCATGGAGTAGAATATAAATCCATAATCAATTTGGTCATTTAATAAATAACCCATTTAGGAAATAATCTCAAATTTCCTTCACACCCACTATTTTTTCCAACAAATTTGAGTTGTAAGCGCATACTGTCTCATAAAATTCAGGTATTCTCTAACCCGTGTGATAGAGCCCTATGAGTTAATCCCAGCTTCTCTTTGAAATTGACTGTCACAAGAGTTTCAAATTGAAACCCACTTGTTTCTTTATTTCCAATTACTGTAAGCGCAAAACCTACAGCCAAATGTTTCTTTTTTTTTATCTTGAAAGTGGGCTGATTCACGACCAATTTTTGAGATACACGGCAGGACACCTTCACGAAAATCACACGTAAACTGTTTTATTACGAGTAACTAGATTCATAGATTTCATGTGCAGTAACGACCCCTGGTTTTTCCATAAATTCATTTGCAGTGAAGACCACTTGTTCTTCCTTGGTATCCTGAATTGACCAGCTGATCAACGGTGTTCAACATTCCTCTGGATATTGACTTACAAATTTATGAGACTCAAAAATGTAGAATAGAAATGACCGCTAGAAAATTGCTTCAAGATGAATTAGAATATGGTTTCTATTCACCCAATTAAAATGACATGATACTGAGCTGTTGACTAATTTAGATATTCAGTGTTAAGGTCAGATTCACGATATTGGCTCTAGAGTAAATACTACTCCTTCTGTCCAAAAGAATGACCATTTCTAGGAAATTGTTGTCCCAAAATGAATAACCTTTTTTGCAACAAAAAAATTGTTCCAAAATGTTTCGTTACCAATTTTTTTTTTCACTATTCATTATATACTTGCAAAACTGAAAATTTTGAAAATAGATAACAAAGATTTTCATACACCCTAGTTACTAAAATTTACAAACAGTTGACTTTTAAAGAATTCTCCAAAATGAAAAATTATGAGTCAGTGATAGCTTCTCTTTGAAATGACTATTGCAACAGCTATGGCTTACTCCATCAAAGTTTCGAATTGAAACCCATTTGCTTCTTTATAAACTCGCATGTGGGCCATCCGCAGGCTAGTCATGCGGGCTTGGTTAGTGGGTCGGTTGGTTAGGCAACTATTGTCATCTGCAGTGCAAATCCCTCCATTGTTGATCGCTGTTGCTGCATCTTCGTTGTTGTAGTCCTGAGCCCCTGCATCGCATCCATTTTTTCAGGCTGGCTGCTGTTTACATTGTTTGTCATTATGCGGGCTTGGTTAGTGGTGTTAGTGTTATGCCCTAGGCCTATGATTGATAGACTTATGTGTTGACATTATTTATTATTATATGAAAAGTTTATTATTTGATTATTATATGTTTTGCATATTTATTTGTAATAATCTTCGTTCCTGATTATTAAGTGAATAATTAGTATAAATGTTAATGGATAATCATATGATGATTATATGCATAGAGATGCATATTAAATTTATGGGTACTTGTTAGAGAACAAGTGACTGGACTTGACCCGCATGAGATTTATGTCATGGTCAAATGTCATAATTAGATCTCATATGGTTACTTCATTTAGTCCCTAGACCTGAGATTATCATGACCTTACATATGATGAAAGTCATGTTTGATTTTAGTCAAACGATATCTTAACACGATATCTATAAAGGCTATCTTTGGCATCATCGGATTCATGATGGGAAGGATGCACTACAAGAAAAATGGCTTTTTCCGACACTTTTAATCCGGCACTTAATTTTGTGCCACCAATTTCCGGCACTTTTTTAAAAAGTGCCATAAATTTCCGGCACTTTTCAGAAACTGCCACAAATATCCGGCACTTTTTTACAAGTGCCGCTAATTTCCGGCACTTTTACAACAGTGCCGCTAATTTTCCGGCACTTTTATAAAAGTGCTGCTAATTTTCCGGCACTTCTTTAAAAGTGCCGCTAATTTTCCGACACTTCTTTAAAAGTGCCGCTAATTTTCCGGCACTTTCTTAAAAGTGCCGCTAAATTTCCGGCACTTTTGAAAAAGTGCCGCAAATTTTTCGGCATTTTTAAGAAAGTGCCGGAAAATTAGCGGCACTTTTAAAGTAGTGCCGCTAATTTTTGGGCACTTTTTTAAAAGTGCCACAAAGTTCCGAAACTTTATCGAAAGTGACGCTAGTTTCTTACACTTTTAGTAATTTGCAGTTATTTTCCGACCGACTTATGTAGAAATGAGAGTTTAGTGGTAGAAATATGACTTAAGGAAAGATGAAAAATGTTAATTATTATTTATTATCAATAAATCAATTATTATTTATTACCTCTCAATAATATTAGTAAATATTCTTCTTTTTTATATTTGTTTGTTTTATTAATAATGATTATTACTATTATTATTATTAAATATTATTTACATTTTAAATTAATTTTTATATTATTAATTTTTTTTACTAATTATTATGGTCATTAAGAGATATTTGTGATAAACAAATAAACATAAAATGTGGCAATAAATCATTAGAACACATATATTCACATAGATCACTACCCCAAGCAATATCTTCACCATTAAATACATCAAATATAAATGAATCCAATGGTCCAAGCTCATCCGACAAAAACACAAATACACTTCCTTTGATTGGCTCTCCTAATTTCACATGAATTGATTTTTAAATCAATCTGGACCATTAATCACACCCATCTATTGGTCCAAACTCATTTCTCTCTCTATTCTTTTCTCTCTTTCTCCCTCATTTCTCTCTCTATTATTTTCTCTCTTTCTCCCTCATTCCGCCGTCCCAACCATCAAACCAACGTCGACGACCCAATTTCATCACTTCCATCGAAATCAACAATCTTCTTCACTCAGTCCCTCACAATCAAAAAATGTCAGGCAGAGGCAAAGCGATTAGGAAAGGGAGGAGCAAAACGCCACCGTAAAGTTCTCCGGGACAACATCCAGGGCATCACGAATTGAAGCCGGCGATTCGTCGATTGGCGAGAAGAGGTGGCGTGAAGAGAATCAGCGGGCTGATCTATGAAGCCTCGAGGCGTTCTGAAGATATTTTTGGAGAATGTGATAAGAGATGCGGTGACGTATACTGAGCACGCGAGGCGGAAGACGATGACGGCCATGGACGTTTTATGGTTTCGGTGGTTAGTGGAAGCTGTGGCTGCTGTTAGGGTTCGTGTTTTTGGGTTGTTCTTAATGTAATTCCAATTGTTATTTAGGGTTTGTGGCAATGAATTGTGTACTGGAAATGCTGCAATATTTTGATACTATTTTGTGTTCAAATGTCTTGTTGTATTGGCTATTTCTTGATTGTAATGCTCTGGTGTGTGCTGCTAGATGTCTATTTGCTTGAGACTAAATAAATGACTACTTTTTAAGGGTGTGATAAAATGATACCATTAAAGTTCATAGTTCCAGTTCTGATTTCTATGTTCTTCATGACCAAATGCCATTTAACATTAACTCAATTGTATTTCATGGCTCCAGTACAAGATCATTTGATTTAAATCACAAATTCCCCAAATCTGCGCCCATCAAAATCAAGATATTGCAGCATTTCCAGTACAAGATCATTTGATTTAAATCACAAAGGAGTAACAGAAAATACTTCACCTTCTCTGCAAATTGAGCTCACTGAATTTTTGTGGCATTTAAAAAAGTGCCGAAAATTATGGCATTTCTGAAAAGTGCCGGAAATTGTGGCACTTTTGAAAGTGCCGGAAATTGTGGCACTTTTGAAAGTGCCGGAAATTGTGGCACTTTTCAAAGTGCCGGAAAATTGTGGCACTTTTAAGTGCCGGGAAGTATTGCCGACGCGACTTATTACGACACTTATAAAAGTGCCGGAAAATATGCCGAAAATAGCTTTTATGGCACTTTTTTCTCATTTGTGGCACTTAAAAAAGTGCCACAAAAACCTGTTTTTGTTGTAGTGATGATAAGTCAATATAACATCGTGAGACAAAGGGATAATTGGAAGTGTACCATTGGAAGCGTGAACTCTTACGTTATATTATTTGGGTAGACATAATGGCTTGCTAGAGTCCGCTTATGTCTTATGAGAGTCGATATGATCGAGCTCATTGCCAACATAATATAATTCTATTGGGTCACACACAATTAGAATGAATTGATTAAACCAAAGGAAGAATGATTGAGAAACTCCTCACCAGACTTGTATGGTCGTGCGGCAGAACCTGTCCATAGGACTCGTCTGGTCGTGCGACACAACAAGGCACAGAGGCGGTTTACAGATTGGTTTCCTAATTTGATTAGGAAACATATACCATACTAATGTAGTATAAATATGAAGGTCTGTCAACCCAAAAACCCTAGCCGAATTTCTGAAAAGAAAATCACAACAAATACTCTCAATATTCTTCAAGGTTTAAAAAGATCTAGCAATCAATTAGAAATCGTTATTGGATTCATTCAAAGGTGTGGATACCGCAAGAGGGTCTTCGCTCGTTCAACGATCAAGGCCTAGAGTTCGAAACTTGTCTTCACAATCATATCAATACATCGTTCGATAGCTCAAGAACGGAAAGCGTTCAAGGTTGGTTATTTCTATCTCATAGTTTTCAAGTTAATTGTATAGAACTGATCCTTGGCTCCTTGGGTTTTATGTTATTAGATGCTTAATTTCGCTGCGCATGGACCCGTAAAACCCAACAGTGGTATCAGAGCCCCGTTCGTATGATTAAGTTTGAATTAACAAGCTAGAAAAGTGATATAAATCGTTTATATGTTATTTTTCATGTTTTGTATGTGATAGATTGATTGTTTTTGAAACAATATGCCTAAATCATGTTCTATTGATATTGAATTAAATCTGTTAAAAGTTGCTTGCATGATTTAATTGCTCTGTGATTTAGAATTGATTGAAATCTGGAAATCTGCAAATTGTCATCTTGTGTCACGCGACAAACCATGTTTGTGTCACGCGACAAAGATTGACTGTGTCACGCGACAGAACCTGCTTGTGTCACGCGACAAAGCTTGTCTCTGTCACGCGAAAAAACTTGCCCAATCTGGGCAGAATCAGTTTGTTGAACAATCCTGCTAATCTGTGAATGTGTTTACAATCTGATATGTTTATGTATTAATCTGGCTATAAATTTCTGGAAATTAAGTTTATAGGGCTATGCTAGATTAATTCATTGTTTATGCATGCTTAGTTAATTAAAATATGATTTTATTAATTGTTGCGATGCATGAACTATGTGTTCTTACGTGTTAAGAATTTTGTTAGATGTTTAGTTGAAACATTGTATTGAAATTTCCTGTATGTTTAGATTGAAACATTGAAATTTTGGTTTTGTGATTGTTTTTGAGAAACAAGTCATTTTACGCAAAATTTAAAAGAAAATTGATTGTTTATATAAAGTATTGATTATGTTGCAAATCAGAGCTGATTTTTGATTGTGCATGTCTAGGAGAGTTCTGTCGAAGGAGAGATTTGGTACTTAAGTAGTCCTTGTGGCTCACCTATCTTCCTGAGAACTTACCTGGTGCACAGTTATGACTATCTTTGCTGATGTGCTTATAATCTACTTTAAAGAACCTTCATTTAACTTTTAAGTTCTTTATGCCAATTCATGATTAAAACACTTGAGACCATACGGATAGTTTTGGGTGGACTTGCCATAGCAAGGTACTTTGATTCTATTCGTATGCGAGCAAGATGAGAAAATGGTGGTTCCTATACGTTTAAAGTGAATGAACTTAATTGGTTTATCAAAATGGTTTTGGACCCAAGGCATAAGATGAGATTAAAATATGCTTAGACATATGATGTCTTGAATAAATCTCATAAAAGATCTAAGAGTCATATATGTGATATGATTGATGTTTCTACCTAATTAATTTAGTTTTGAGCGGTTTGCCATAGCAAACTTGAAATTAAATTAAAGTTGGATCTTAGCCCATTAAATGTATATTATGCTTATTTCCATTGGAAGGTGTATAATTTAGTGGGAGCATTTATTTTGTGTAAATGCATTATACTTCTCATATAATATGTTTACTTATATGTGTTCATATTTTATGTATATCTTTTTGTAGAATAAATGGCATCAAACAATAATCATTTGTCACTGCGATCTGTCCTTGAGAAGGAAAAGTTGGAAGAGAATGGTACAAACTATATGGATTGGATCCGTAGCGTGAGAATTGTTCTCAGGCAAGAGGAGAAATTGTACGTTCTCGAGGAACCTATTCCACCTGAACCTGCTGCCAATGCTACTAGGGTAGTGAGGGATCAATATCTGAAGCACAAGCGTGATTCCACTGATATTGGTTGCCTCATGCTCTCCGCCATGTGGAAGAGCCTTCAAAAGGATCTTGAGCACTTGGGGACAGTTGATCTAAACAATCGACTGATGAAAATATTCCAAGTTCAAGCTAGGCAAGAAAGGTATAACACAGTTAAGGCCCTAACCTCATGCAAGATGAGTAAAGGACAAGCTGTTGGCCCTCATGCTCTAAAGATGAAAGGCCACATCGAGCATCTTGAAAGGCTCGATTTTCCAATTAGCCAAGAGTTGGCTACTGACATGATATTGAATTCATTGCCCGAAGGTTTTAGTAATTTCATAATGAGCTATAACATGGGGGGCATGAATAAGAACCTTTTCGAGTTAGTTCAAATGTTGAACACTGCGAAAACCAATATTGTCAAGAAGAAAACCGATCAAGTGTTGATGGTTAACAAGGGGAAGGGTTTCAAGGGTAAGGGAAAGACAAAGGTTGCTAATCCTAAGTCAAATGTTGCCAAACCTAAAGAGGGTGCCAAACCTAAAGAGGCTAAGCCCAAGTCCCAAGAGGACGCAGTCTGCTTCCATTGCAATGAGATTGGACATTGGAGGAGAAACTACACAAAATACAAGGAAGCACTGAAAAAGAGCAAAGGAGTTGCTTCGACTTCAGGTATCTTTGTTATAGATATATTCCTATCTACTTCTAGTTCTTGGGTATTGAATACCGGATGTGGAACTCACATTTGTCTAAATGTGCAGGGTCTAAAGAATAGAAGGATGCTTGAGGAAGGTGAAGTAGACCTACGTGTGGGGAATGGAGCAAGAGTTGCTGCATTAGTCGTAGGAACTTATGAAGTTACTTTACCTAGTGGACTAATACTTGTTTTGAACAATTGTTATTACGTTCCAGCTTTGAGTAGGAATATTATTTCGATTTCATGTTTGGATAATGAAGGTTTTAATTTTCTTATATGTGATAAGAAATTTTCTATTTACAAGAGTGATATGCATTATTGTACTGCTATTTCATTCAATGAACTTTATATCCTTGATGTTTAAAATCGTGATAATGATGTCTATAACATTAAAAAGAAATCTAAACCCAATGATGTAAACCACACTTACTTATGGCATTGTCGTCTTGGCCATATAAATGAGAAACGCATTTCTAAACTCCACAAAGATGGATTTTTAGACTCACGTGATTATGAATCATATGAGACATGTGAATCTTGTTTGCTTGGCAAGATGACCAAGGACCCATTTACCAAAACAGGTGAAAGGGCGGGCGACTTATTAGGACTCATACATATTGATGTATGTGGGCCTATGAGTAGCGATGCTAGAGGAGGATTTCGGTACTTCATAACATTCACTGATGATTATAGTAGATTTGGATATGTTTATCTAATGAAACATAAAAGTGAATCATTTGAGATATTTCGAATATTTCAAAATGAGGTGCAAAATAAACTTGGCAAAACTATTAAAGCACTTCGATCCGATCGAGGTGGTGAATATTTGAGCCAAGAATTTGACAGTCATCTTAAGAGTTGTGGAATCGTTTCAGAACTCTCTCCACCCGGAACACCACAATGGAATGGTGTGTCTGAAAGGAGGAATAGAACTTTGTTGGACATGGTTCGTTCTATGATGAGTCAAATTGAGCTTCCTTTATCCTTTTGGGGACATGCACTAGAAACTGCTGCTTTCACTATAAACAGAGTTCCTACCAAATTGGTTCAAAAGACCCCATATGAGATGTGGCATGGAAGAAAACCTAGTTTGTCTTTCATGAAGATTTGGGGTTGCGACGCATATGTCAAGAATTTAACTTCTGACAAGCTAGCACCTAAGTCTGATAAATGTGTTTTCGTGGGATATCCTAAGGAAACCAAAGGAAGGATACTATTTCTACAACCGAAATGAGAACAAAGTGTTTGTTGCTCGTAATGGTACCTTCTTAGAAAAGGAGTTTCTTCGCAAAGGAACCAGTGGGAGTAAAATAGATCTCAAAGAAATTCGAGAACCCGAAAACAACATTGAACCAATGGTAGAGGCTGAACCAAGTTCACAAAGTGTTGTGGAACCGGTTCAAGATGCACAAGTTCTTTGCCGAAGTGGTAGGTCACGATCCGAACCCGAGAGATATGGATTTCTCGTTACGGAGAGTGATGAAGTGGATTTAATCGAAAACGATGAACCTACTTGCTATCAAGAAGCAATTTCCGCTCCTGATTCGGAAAAATGGCAAGAGGCCATGGAGTCCGAATTACAATCCATGGCTGATAATCAAGTTTGGAACTTGATTGATCCACCCGAAGGTGTAAAAACCACAGGGTGAAAATAGGTCTTCAAGAAGAAGACCGACATAGATGGGAAGGTGCACACCTATAAGGCTAGGCTTGTAGCTAAGGGATATAGGCAGATTCATGGCATCGACTATGATGAAACCTTTTCGCCTGTAGCTATGCTTAAGTCTATTAGAATTTTAATTGCCATAGTCGCATATTATGACTATGAGATATGGAAAATGGATGTCAAAACAGCTTTCCTAAATGTGAAGTTACTTGAGGATGTATATATGATACAACCTGAAGGTTTTGTCAGTCCAGAAAATTCTAACAAGGTGTGTAAGTTGCAAAGATCCATTTATGGATTAAAGCAAGCTTCTAGGAGTTGGAATCTACGTTTTGATGAAGCAATCAAGGAGTTTGATTTTATCAAGAACGAAGATGAACCTTGTGTATACAAGAAAATTAGTGGGAGCGTAGCACTATTTTTAGTGTTGTATGTCGATGATATCTTACTCATTGGAAATGACATTCCTGGACTACAGACTGTCAAGTCTTGGTTGGGGAAGTGCTTTTCAATGAAAGATATGGGCGAAGATGCATATATCCTTGGTATCAAGATTTATAGAGATAGATCTAAGAGGATGATTGATTTAAGTCAAAGTACTTACATTGACAAGGTTCTTAGAAGATTCCAAATGAAAAATTTTAAAAGTGGAAGCTTACCAATGTTGCATGGTATATCTCTTAGCAAGACTCAAAGTCCTAAGACTAATGATGAGCGAAAGAGAATGAATGGTATTCCATATGCTTTGGCAATTGGGTCTATCATGTATGCTATGTTATGTACTAGACCCGATGTCTCGTGTGCTCTAAGCATGACAAGTAGGTACCAATCGGATCCTGGCGAATCACATTGGATAGCAGTCAAGAATATCCTCAAGTACTTATGAAGAACTAAGGATGTATTCTTGGTCTTTGCAGGAATGGAAGAAGATCTTGTAGTGAAAGGCTACACAGATGCTAGCTTCCAAGCCGACAAAGATGATTTTAGATCTCAGACAGGATTTTTTGTTTACGCTAAATGGAGGCACTGTGAGTTGGAAAAGTTCCAAGCAAAGTACCGTCGCTGAATCTACAACCGAAGCTGAGTACATAGCGGCATCTGATGTAGCTAAGGAAGCAGTTTGGATCAAAAAGTTCATTAGTGATTTGGAAGTCGTTTCAAGCATCAAAGATCCTATTGAACTTTACTGTGACAACAATGGTGCCATTGCACAAGCAAAGGAACCAAGGTCACACCAGAGATCCAAACACATACTTCGACGTTTCCACATTATCCGAGAGATATGTGAAAGGGAAGACGTAAAGATATGCAGAGTAGACACTGATGACAATGTGGCGGACCCATTAACTAAGGCTCTCCCGCAAGCTAAGCATGATGGTCATGTTAGGTCCATGGGTATTCGATACATGAGAGATTGGGCCTAGTGCAAGTGGGAGACTGTTAGTGTTATGCCCTAGGCCTACGATTGATAGACTTATGTGTTGACATTATTTATTATTATATAAAAAGTTTATTATTTGATTATTATATGTTTTGCATATTTATTTGTAATAATCTCCGTCCCTGATTATTAAGTGAATAATTAGTATAAATGTTAATGGATAATCATATGATGATTATATGCATAGAGATGCATATTAAATTTATGGGTACTTGTTAGAGAACAAGTGACTGGACTTGATCCGCATGAGATTTATGTCATGGTCAAATGTCATAATTAGATCTCATATGGTTACTTCATTTAGTCCCTAGACCTGAGATTATCATGACCTTACATATGATGAAAGTCATGTTTGATTTTAGTCAAACGATATCTTAACACGATATCTATAAAGGCTATCTTTGGCATGATCGGATTCATGATGGGAAGGATGATAAGTCAAGATGGAATTTGTCCATCGAAAGAGAGATGTTTTTCTTGGGCCCCTCGATGAGTGATAATGATGAAAGTGTATGGCCATACCCCAATGCGATTGGATTATCATTATACTCAAAGAATCGAGAAAGCATTGAACAAAGGCAAGTTGACGAGGACCATGACTTGTGTTCAATATAACATCGTGAGACAAACGGATAATTGGAAGTGTACCATTGGAAACGTGAACTCTTACGTTATATTATTTGGGTAGACATAATGGCTTGCTAGAGTCCGCTTATGTCTTATGAGAGTCGATATGATCGAGCTCATTGCCAACATAATATAATCATATTGGGTCACACACAATTAGAATGAATTGATTAAACCAAAGGAAGAATGATTGAGAAACTCCTCACCAGACTTGTATGGTCGTGCGACAGAACCTGTCCATAGGACTCGTCTGGTCGTGCGACACAACAAGGCACAGAGGCAGTTTATAGACTGGTTTCCTAATTTGATTAGGAAACATATACCATACTAATGTAGTATAAATATGAAGGTCTGTCAACCCAAAAACCCTAGCCGAATTTCTGAAAAAAAATCACAACAAATACTCTCAATATTCTTCAAGGTTTAAAAAGATCTAGCAATCAACAAGAAATAGTTCTTGGATTCATTCAAAGGTGTGGATACCGAAAGAGGGTCTTCGCTCGTTCAACGATCAAGGCCTAGAGTTCGAAACTTGTATTCAGAATCATATCAATACATCGTTTGATAGCTCAAGAACGGAAAGCGTTCAAGGTTGGTTATTTCTATCTCATAGTTTTCAAGTTAATTGTATAGAACGGATCCTTGGCTCCTTGGGTTTTATGTTATTAGATGCTTAATTTTGCTGCGCATGGACCCGTAAAACCCAACAAGTGGGCCATGCTCAGGCTAGTTATGCGGGCTTGTATAATGGGCGGGGCTTGATTTTCACATTATGTTTACATTGTTTGTCATTATTTGGTTTTGGTGCGCTTTGCTCTGCTCGTGTTTGCAGAGACACCTTTATAGAACTAACTCCATTGTTCCTCTAAATTCTTTACTCAAGAAGCAACATTTAGCACAGTCTCTCGTTTAATTGCGAAATCCCATACATATCTGTGCTATCGTAAAGAAGGCCTTGGTTGATTATTGCTTTTAGGTCATTGGATTATTAAGTAAAGTAAATTCATTTTTGTGGTCATTGTTACATTTGACCTAGTTGTTTATTATTTCTTACTTATATGCATCAGCAGCGGTGCACTACATTTACCAGAATAAGGAGAACCTTTTGCATGCTCTTTGATATTTGAACCACTATCAGCTGACTAGAAGAAGGTAAGTAAGAAATGGCACAAATGCAGACATGGCTTCCTCTCTTTCAAAAATATTTGCTCTCAATTGTGAAGTTACTTTCAAGAGAGCTTCTTACTTAGCAAGATCAATGTCACGACCCTAAACCTAGGCACATTTTGGTCACACGTGAAGCACGTGGGGTTGGGTATGCCTTGCATATCATCCTTACTTTGTGTCATTTGAAAAGATTATGTGTTCATTTTGGGCATTTTTGATGAACTATGTGGTTTTAGATGTTATAACTTGATTGAATCATATAATGTCTAAATAAAGAAATTTGTGTAGTTAATTGGTAACACTTGAATTTGGATTGAAAGTGTTAAGGTGCTTAGGTGTAACTATAAGTTTAAGGTAGTGTTGTGTGGATTTTCAATCTTGGAGGAGCTTATGTGTAAGAGTGTTATATATATCTTCTTAAAGCTTCCTTAAGAAGCTTATTACGTTTCCTCAGTCTTCTCCTTCCTTCTCCCAGCCAAGAAGCTTCCCAAACCCTTGTTTAACTTCTAAAAATCCTAGTAATTCAGCCTTGGTGTTGTTATTGATTCCATCTTTGTAATATTGCAAAGGGAGTTGAGAGGAGCAAGAATATCCGATTATATCTCTCTTTGATTTTGATAACTTTTGGTAAGTTGTTGTGTTTCTCTTCTATAACTGTTCATGCTTTGTATAATGATGTTATGAAGAGGATATGATGTGGTTTTGATGACTTGTGGCTTGTAAAATGTTGAATTATGGGCTGCAAATGAATATAGTGAAAAGTGGTAAGTTATGGGTCAAAATCTGATCAAAGAAGGTTTGGATTAATGGTAAAGTTGTTGTTTATATGTTATGGGGTATAAAGGGAGTATATGGTGGTCTAAAACATGGGTTTAAACTATTTTGGAATGACCTTGTATGAGCTGCAGAAGAACTGAAGTTGTTGTTGTTGTTCCTGCTGAAGAACCAGCTTCAGTTTCTGCTTCTGGTGTTGGGCACGACTCGTGCCCATGAGCACGAGTCGTGACCAAGCTAGGTGGTTTCATACGACAAAGGAGGTCCCTAGGGTCACTAGTCGTGAAAATTGATCAGTCGTGCAGGGGTTGGGAACGACTCGTTCCCAGCATCACGACTCGTGCCCAGGACTGTGTTCTGGAGCTGTCTTTGCAAGCTTTTTAACCTAAGTAAATGAGTATGGAATTAATGCCGCTTTAGCTACACATCTAGTACAAGTTTAGTACTACACAAGGGAACTTGAAATAGCCCAATTGGATAATGGGAAGGTCTTTAAATATAGGCCTAAAAATGCTTGAGAGGCAATTGTTAAACTTGGAACCAAAGTGAGTAAAACTTGGTATTTGAACTCGGAACCTTAAGAGAAGGTGTCTAATATTATATTATGAACGCGTAAGGTTACTAATAGTATGTTGTATCTCTACGTGGTTAATCCTAGATGGTTATTTGGTTATATAGCGCGTAAATGTAGATAACACTACTTCATTGGTTTTGACAGGAATGATAACACCCTGTTACTAGTTTATAAATTGTGTAAGGGTTATGTAAGACTTATGTGATATACTTGGTGCCATAAGTGCTTACCTGTTCATAGTTGATTATGCACAAAGTGTTCAAATACTTGTTGCACTGTTCATTGGTTGAGCATGAGTTTTTAATACCATGTCCTTGGATTGTGTTATTATTCAATAGTGTTGAAATGTATGTGTACTATTGTGATTGGATTAACATGAATTATAGTTCCATGTTATATGCATTGGTGTCCCATAGGGTGGACTTATTTTCAAGTATCTGTTATGTGCTTGAACATTGTGATATCAGCTGATCTTTTGGGGTATATGGGATACTATCACTTATGGGAAGATATCTCATAAGGTGTTTAAATTTCCTTATACATGTGACCTCTCCCCCTTCTTTGGCCACGGTTTGGGGGTACGCAACTTCTATGGATATGTGCAGTCATGCCATAAGATAGCTGATAACTTATATGGATCTCCGATAGAGATCGTATAAGCCGTGAAGGTGCACCAGTAGTTCACGAGAGGAGTATTACTTCCACCGTTATACTATGTGTGATTTAGATGGGAAAGGTATCATAATGTGGTTACTGTTTCCCAATGTGATCTTGGCAACCTACTTATGTGTGTTGCATAATTGATAATTGGCAACCTGATTGTGTGTTGCATATTGTATGACTTATTGGTCAGAAGGAAAAGGTAACGTAATGTGTTTACTGTTTTCCAACATGAGCAACCTGTTTATGTGTTTCATATTGTATGGCATATTGTTGCATACATAATAGCTTGCTGAGATTTTATCTCACCCCTTCTCCCTTTATTGTTTTAGATCCCGCTGAGACAGGTGGATCGGACCAGTGAGGCCGGGGAAAGAGTTTGGACTCCTTTTGGGTTGTCAGGGTTTGTGTTGTTTTGGGAGTTGGGGCTGGTCTATGGTTGTTATTCTTTTGGGAAATGGTTTGTATATAAAGTTTTACAAACATGTTTCAGTTGTATTGTGTTGTAAGTAACTTAAACTTGGTTTGTTTATGGTTGGCTTATGTATAGCCTTTCCAGTTGTATATTTTGTAAAACCTGGTTGTGTTTGATTTAAACAGGTTTATCTATTGCCTCCGTGTAGAGAGGTTATTTTGAAATGGTTTTAAAAATGTGTTGTTTACTTTTCAAGTCAAAGTAAAGAAAAGTTTTTTTGAATGGTATATTTTGGGACCCTCCATCCTGGGACACGGTTTATAGGTTCGGGAGTTGGGAGGCGCCCACAGTTGGTATCAGAGCTTTGGCTAGAAGTCAAGGGTAGATGTCTAGTCTAAGGGGGAGTGTGTGATATCTGATGCCGAGTGTTTCCTGCAGGGGATCATTGTAATGGCTAGAACTAGTGGTGACCAGCAGAGGGAACAGGGGAACATTGGTGATCAGGGTGCTGGGGGAGAGCAGAATGCCGAGATGATGGCTATGTTTCAGGTATTCCTCCAGAATATGGCAACTCAGGGTAGAGCACAGCAACAACCTGAGGCAAGGCCAACACAGGGATTGGAAAAGTTTATCAAATTGTCTCTATCAAGCTTTAACGGTGATCCAGATCCAGTGATAGCTGAGAGATGGTTGGAGGCCATGAATAAGATCTTTGTTGCTATGGAGAGTACAGATGAAGAAAATGTTAGATGTGCAGTGTTTAAACTAGAGGGTCCTGCCGAGCAGTGGTGGCAAATCCTTAAGGAAAGATGGGAGCGGGATCATACGCCCCAGACTTGGGACAGTTTCACTAGCAGGTTCAAGGAACATTACATTCCTGTGATCACCAAAGACAAGAAAGAGGTAGAATTCCTGAAACTTGAGCAGGGGGCAATGGCAGTAGCCCAGTACTCGGCCAAATTTACAGAACTGGCAAGGTATTGTCCACACCTAGTACCAGATGAAAGCAGGAGGGTCTACAGGTTTGTTAAAGGGTTGAGGTTGGAATTCATGAAGCAATTGTTGACTCATGATTTTCCTACATATCAGGCAGCAGTTAATATGGCCTATAGAATTGAGAATGACATTGATGAACATAGGGGTAAATTAGAGGCAAGTGGAAGCAAAGCTAAGTCTCAAGGCCAGAGTTCAGGGCAAGGCAAGAGTCAAACTAAAGCTTTAATTGCTGGAGTGGCTAAGGGAGATACATTTACTGTTTCAACAAGGCCTGTATCCCGTCAATTTGGCACTATTTGCAACTTTTGCAAGAGGATAGGGCATTCTGAAGAGAACTGTTGGAGGAAACAGGGTAAATGTCTGAACTATGGTGAGATGGGGCATTTCAAGAAGGACTGTCCTAAATTTAAAAAGGGTCAAGCTCCGGGCGGTAAACAGCAAGGTGATCAGCCCAGAGGTGGTGTGAAAAGAGATGTAGAGGGAAAACCAAAAGATAAAGTGCAAGGCAGAGTGTTTGCCTTAGGCCGAGGTAAGGTAGATCCCACAGCGGTGATTAGAGGTATTGTCCCTGTCTCATGGGTCAGGGCTCGTATTCTTATCGACCCTGGATCGTCTTATTCATATGTGGCATCTCATTTTGCATTTACATTGCATAAGTTGCCTAAGCTGTTACCTTATGTGTTAGAGGTTTCTACTCCTGTGGGAGAGCACCTCGAATCCTCTTTGATCTATCATGACTGTGAGGTGATTATTTGTGGGCATGTATTGCCAGTGGATTTGGTAGAGTTACCAATCCGAGACTTTGATGTTATTTTTGGCATGGACTGGTTGAGTTCTTGTCATGCCTTGGTGGACTGTCGCAGAAAGTGAGTCACCTTTTCTATGCCTGATGTGCCTGTATTTGTCTTTGATGCTGATAAATCTTTATTTGGGATTCATGTTATTTCTGCTTTAAAGGCTAGAAAGTTGTTATCTAAAGGGTGTGAAGGTTATTTGGCATATGTGGTAGACTCTGGTAAGAAGTCTCCTGAATTATCTTGTGTTCCAGTTGTGAATGAGTTCAGTGATGTATTCTCAACTGAGTATAGTATGCCTCCAGATAGAGAGGTGGAATTTTGCATTGACTTATTTCCAGGTACTTCACCAATTTCTAAGGCACCCTACAGAATGGCTCCAGCTGAGTTGAAAGAGTTGAAACTTCAGTTGCAGGAGTTGTTAGACAGGGGTTTTATCCGACCCAGTGTATTACCCTGGGGAGCACCAGTGTTGTTTGTTAGGAAGAAGGATGGTACTTTGCGGTTGTGTATTGATTACAGACTACTGAATCAAGCTACAATTAAGAACAAATATCCTCTTCCTCACATTGATGATTTATTTGATCAACTCCAAGGTTCCGTTATCTATTCTAAGTTGGATTTACGTAGCGGATACCATCAGTTGAAAATCAAGCTAGATGATGTGTCTAAAACAGCATTCAGAACAAGGTACGGGCATTATGAATTTCTTGTTATGCCATTTGGGTTGACCAATGCACCGGCAGTCTTTATGGATATGATGAACAGGATCTTTATGCCGTATCTTGATAACTTTGTTGTTGTTTTTATTGATTATATCCTGGTATACTCAAAATCCAGGGAAGATCACGAGAGGCACTTGAGAATTGTCTTATCCGTGCTTCATGAGAAACAGTTGTTTGCAAATTTCAGCAAATGTGAGTTTTGGCTGAAACAGATTTCTTTTCTGGGTCATGTGGTATCCAGAAATGGTATTGCAGTGGATCCTTTAAAAATTGAGGCCGTAGTCAACTGGAAACAGCCTTCTACTGTGACAGAGGTTCGTAGTTTCCTTGGGTTAGCGGGGTACTATTGAAGATTTATTGAAGGATTTTCGAGGATTGCAACTCCGTTGACCAGATTGATTCGGAAAGATGTACCATTTATATGGGATGCTAAGTGTGAAGTGGCTTTGCTTACCGATCAAAAGAGATTGACTTCAGCTCCTATTCTTACACTTCCAGAGGGTTGTGAGAACTTTGTTATATTCAGTAATGCCTCTAAAGAGGGTCTGGGATGTGTTCTTATGCAGAATGGGAAGGTAATTGCGTATGCTTCGAGGAAGTTATCACCAGCGGAGCAAAATTATCCTACCTACGATATGGAGTTAGCAGCTATTGTGTTTGCATTGCATAAGTGGAAGCACTACTTGTATGGGGCAAAATTTGAGATATTTACAGATCACAAGAGCCTGAAGTACTTGTTTACTCAGAAGGAATTGAACAACAGACAGAGGCGATGGTTGGAGCTTCTGAAGGATTATGATTGTGTTATTTCTTATCATCCCGGGAAGGCCAATGTGGTAGTTGATGCTATTAGCCGTAAGACTCATCTATCGTCCTGGGTATCTCAGGAGGTGAGAGGTGATATGTTGTTTGCTAATGTCAGAGCTGTTCTTACTCTTTATGGAGATCTTATGGAAGCTCAGTTGCATGATGATGAATTGAAGAAAATTAGGGAGAAATTGCAAGATGGAAAGTTTGGGGAGTTTTCATTGAACAAGGATGGAATTCTCACTTTCAAAGGCAGAATTTGCGTACCTTCTTCCCCAGAAATCAAAAGGCAAGTATTAGAGGATGGCCATAAGTCCAGATTTGCTATTCATCCAGGAAGCACCAAAATGTATCAGGATCTGAAAAGGGGTTACTGGTGGAATGGCATGAAAAAGGAGATTGCAGAATTTGTATCAAAGTGTTTGACTTGTCAACAGATCAAAGCTGAACATCAGAGGCCAGCTGGACTACTTCAACCACTTGATATTCCTGAGTGGAAGTGGGAGGGCATTTCTATGGATTTTGTGACAGGATTGCCTCCTACTCCGAGGAAGATGGATGCTATATGGGTGATTGTAAATCGATTGACCAAATCATCTCATTTTCTTCCAGTTTCAACCAATTATTCATTGGATAGATTGGCTCAGTTGTATATTCGCGAGATTGTGAGATTGCATGGGGTACCTGTCAACATTGTTTTTGATAGAGATCCGAGATTCACTTCGCAGTTTTGGAGGGCTTTGCATGAAGCCTTGGGATCTAAATTGAGTTTCAGTACAGCTTTTCATCCTCAGACTGATGGGCAAACAGAGAGGACCATTCAGATTCTCGAGGACATGCTACGAGCTTGTGTGATGGACTTCCAGTTATCTTGGGAAGACCATTTGCCTATAACAATAGCTACCAATCTAGCATTGAGATGGCACCATATGAGGCATTGTATGGGAGGAAGTGTAGGTCCCCAATGTGTTGGGACGAGGTTTGTGAGGCTAAATTTTGGGGTCCAGATTTAGTTAGAGACTCAACTAAGAAGATCAAAGTGATTCATGACAGATTGAGGACAGCCCAGAGTCGCCAGAAGAGTTATGCCGACACTAGAAGAAGGGAGTTATCCTTTCAGGTTGGTGATTTTTTGTTCTTGAAGATCTCACCTAGAACGAGGATCAAAAGGTTTGGCAACAAAGGGAAATTGGCTCCTAGGTTTGTTAGTCCTTTTGAGATTTTAGAGAAGGTAGGTGAGTTAGCCTATCATTTGGCTCTACCTCCCTCTCTTTCTTCTCTCCATGATATGTTTCATGTGTCCATGTTGAGGAAGTACTGTTATGATTCCTCTCATGTGTTGAGTTCTCCTCCTGAGGATATCCAGGCAGATATGACCTATGTGGAGGTACCATTACGGATTCTGAAGAGGCAGGTCCGGGAATTGCGTAGCAAGAGTATCCCCATGGTGAAAGTTCTTTGGAAGAATCACACCATTGAGGAAGCTACTTGGGAATTGGAATCAGAGATGAGTCAGAAGTATCCTGAGTTGTTTGATCATTCAGGTAAGTGAAGTCCAAATTCGGGACGAACTTTGTTTAAGGGGGAGTGAGTGTCACGACCCTAAACCTAGGCACATTTTGGTCACACGTGAAGCACGTGGGGTTGGGTATGGCTTGCATATCATCCTTGCTTTGTGTCATTTGAAAAGATTATGTGTTCATTTTGGGCATTTTTGATGAACTATGTGGTTTTAGATGTTATAACTTGATTGAATCATATAATGTCTAAATAAAGAAATTTGTGTAGTTAATTGGTAACACTTGAATTTGGATTGAAAGTGTTATAAAAAGTGTTAAGGTTCTTAGGTGTAACTATAAGTTTAAGGTAGTGTTGTGTGGATTTTCAATCTTGGAGGAGCTTATGTGTAAGAGTGTTATATATATCTTCTTAAAGCTTCCTTAAGAAGCTTATTACGTTTCCTCAGTCTTCTCCTTCCTTCTCCCAGCCAAGAAGCTTCCCAAACCCTTGTTTAACTTTTAAAAATCCTAGTAATTCAGCCTTGGTGTTGTTACTGATTCCATCTTTGAAATATTGCAAAGGGAGTTGAGAGGAGCAAGAATATCCGATTATATCTCTCTTTGATTTTGATAACTTTTGGTAAGTTGTTGTGTTTCTCTTCTATAACTGTTCATGCTTTGTGTAATGATGTTATGAAGAGGATATGATGTGGTTTTGATGACTTGTGGCTTGTAAAATGTTGAATTATGGGTTGCAAATGAATATAGTGAAAAGTGGTAAGTTATGGGTTGAAATCTGATCAAAGAAGGTTTGGATTAATGGTAAAGTTGTTGTTTATATGTTATGGGGTATAAAGGTAGTATATGGTGGTCTAAAACATGGGTTTAAACTATATTGGAAAGACCTTGTATGAGCTGCAGAAGAACTGAAGTTGTTGTTGTTGTTCCTGCTGAAGAACCAGCTTCACTTTCTGCTTCTGGTGTTAGGCACGACTCGTGCCCATGAGCACGAGTCGTGACCAAGCTAAGTGGTGTTGTACGACAAAGGAGGCCCCTAGGGTCACTAGTCGTGAAAATTGATCAGTCGTGCAGGGGTTGGGAACGACTCATTCCCAGCATCACGACTCGTGCCCAGGACTGTGTTCTGGAGCTGTCTTTGCAAGCTTTTTAACCTAAGTAAATGAGTATGGAGGGAAGGTCTTTAAATATAGGCCTAAAAATGCTTGAGAGGCAATTGTTAAACTTGGAACCAAAGTGAGTAAAACTTGGTATTTGAACTCGGAACCTTAAGAGAAGGTGTCTAATATTATATTATGAACGCGTAAGGTTACTAATAGTATGTTGTATCTCTACGTGGTTAATCCTAGATGGTTATTTGGTTATATAGTGCGTAAATGTAGATAACACTACTTCATTGGTTTGGACAGGAATGATAACGCCCTGTTACTGGTTTATAAATTGTGTAAGGGTTATGTAAGACTTATGTGATATACTTGGTGCCATAAGTGCTTACCTGTTCATAGTTGATTATGCATAAAGTGTTCAAATACTTGTTGCACTGTTCATTGGTTGAGCATGAGTTTGTAATACCATGTCCTTGGATTGTGTTATTATTCAATAGTGTTGAAATGTATGTGCACTATTGTGATTGGATTAACATGAATTATAGTTCCATGTTATATACATTGGTGTCCCATAGGGTGGACTTATTTTCAAGTATCTGTTATGTGCTTGAACATTGTGATATCAGCTGATCTTTTGGGGGTATATGGGATACTATCACTTATGGGAAGATATCTCATAAGGTGTTTAGATTTCCTTATACCTGTGACCTCTCCCCCTTCCGTGGACACGGTCTGGGGGTGCGCAGCTTCTATAGATATGTATAGTCATGCCATAAGATAGCTGATAACTTATATGGATCTCCAATAGAGATTGTATAAGCCGTGAAGGTGCACCAGCAGTTCACGAGAGGAGTATTACTCCCACCGTTATATTATGTGTGATTTAGATGGGAAAGGTATCATAATGTGGTTACTGTTTCCCAATGTGATCTTGGCAACCTACTTATGTGTGTTGCATAATTGATAATTGGCAACCTGATTGTGTGTTGCATATTGTATGACTTATTGGTCAGAAGGAAAAGGTAACGTAATGTGTTTACTGTTTTCCAACATGAGCAACCTGTTTATGTGTTGCATATTGTATGACATATTGTTGCATACATAATAGCTTGCTGAGATTTTATCTCACCCCTTCTCCATTTATTGTTTTAGATCCCGCTGAAATAGGTGGACCGGACCAGTGAGGCCGGGGAAAGAGGTTGGACTCCTTTTGGATTGTCAGGGTATGTGTTGTTTTGGGAGTTGGGGCTGGTCTATGGTTGTTATTCTTTTGGGAAATGGTTTGTATATAAAGTTTTACAAACATGTTTCAGTTGTATTGTGTTGTAAGTAACTTAAACTTGGTTTGTTTATGGTTGGCTTATGTATAGCCTTTCCAGTTGTATATTTTGTAAAATCAGGTGTGTTTGATTTAAACAGGTTTATCTATTGCCTCCGTGTAGAGAGGTTATTTTGAAATGGTTTTAAAAATGTGTTATTTACTTTTCAAGTCAAAGTAAAGAAAAGTTTTTTTGAATGGTATATTTTGGGACCCTCCATCCTGGGACACGGTTTATAGGTCCGGGAGTTGGGAGGCGCCCACAGTTGGTATCAGAGCTTTGGCTAGAAGTCAAGGGTAGATGTCTAGTTTAAGGGGGAGTGTGTGATATCTGACGCCGAGTGTTTCCTGCAGGGGATCATTGTAATGGCTGGAACTAGTGGTGACCAGCAGAGGGAACAGGGGAACATTGGTGATCAGGGTCCTGGGGAAGAGCAGAATGCCGAGATGATGGCTATGTTTCAGGTATTCCTCCAGAATATGGCAACTCAGGGTAGAGCACAGCAGCAACCTGAGGCAAGGCCAACACAGGGATTGGAAAAGTTTATCAAAATTGTCTCCATCAAGCTTTAACGGTGATCCAGATCCAGTGATAGCTGAGAGATGGTTGGAGGCCATGAATAAGATCTTTGTTGCTATGGAGAGTACAGATGAAGAAAAGGTTAGATGTGCAGTGTTTAAACTAGAGGGTCCTGCCGAGCAGTGGTGGCAAATCCTTAAGGAAAGATGGGAGCGGGATCATACGCCCCAGACTTGGGACAGTTTCACTAGAAGGTTCAAGGAACATTACATTCCTGTGATCACCAAAGACAAGAAAGAGGTAGAATTCCTGAAACTTGAGCAGGGGGCAATGGCGGTAGCCCAGTACTCAGCCAAATTTATAGAACTCGCAAGGTATTGTTCATACCTAGTACCAGATGAAAGTAGGAGGGTCTACAGGTTTGTTAAAGGGTTGAGGTTGGAATTCAGGAAGCAATTGTTGACTCATGATTTTCCTACCTATCAGGCAGCAGTTAATATGGCCTACAGAATTGAGAATGACATTGATGAACATAGGGGTAAATCAGAGGCAAGTGGAAGCAAAGCTAAGTCTCAAGGCCAGAGTTCAGGGCAAGGCAAGAGTCAGAATAAAGCTTCAATTGTTGGAGTGGCAAAGGGAGGTACAGTTATAGTTTCAACTAGGCATGTATCCCGTCAATTTGGCACTATTTGCAACTTTTGCAAGAGGATAGGGCATTCTGAAGAGAACTGTTGGAGGAAACAGGGTAAATGTCTGAACTGTGGTGAGATGGGGCATTTCAAGAAGGACTGTCCTAAATTTAAAAAGGGTCACGCTCCGGGCGATAAATAGCAAGGTGATCAACTCAGAAGTGGTGTGAAAAGAGATGTAGAGGGAAAACCAAAAGAGAAAGTGCAAGGCAGAGTGTTTGCCTTAGGTCGAGGTGAGGTAGATCCTACAGCGGTGATTAGAGGTATTGTCCCTGTCTCAGGGGTCAGGGCTCGTTTTCTTATCGACCCTGGATCGTCTCATTCATATGTGGCATCTCATTTTGCATTTACATTGCATAAGTTGCCTAAGTTGTTACCTTATGTGTTAGAGGTTTCTACTCCTGTGAGAGAGCACCTCGAATCCTCTTTGATCTATCATGACTGTGAGGTGATTATTTGTGGACATGTATTGCCAGTGGATTTGGTAGAGTTACCAATCCGAGACTTTGATGTTATTTTAGGCATGGACTGGTTGAGTTCTTGTCATGCCTTGGTGGACTGTCGCAGAAAGCGAGTCACCTTTTCTATGCCTGATGTGCATGTATTTGTCTTTGATGCTGATAAATCTTTACTTGGCATTCATGTTATTTCTGCTTTAAAGGCTAGAAAGTTGTTATCTAAAGGGTGTGAAGGTTATTTGGCATATGTGGTAGACTCTGGTAAGAAGTCTCCTGAATTATCTTGTGTTCCAGTTATGAATGAGTTCAGTGACGTATTCTCAACTGAGTATAGTATGCCTCCAGATAGAGAGGTGGAATTTTGCATTGACTTATTGCCAGGTACTTCACCAATTTCTAAGGCACCCTACAGAATGGCTCCAGCTGAGTTGAAAAAGTTGAAACTTCAGTTGCAGGAGTTGTTAGACAGGGGTTTTATCCGACCCATTGTATCACCCTGGGGAGCACCAGTGTTGTTTGTTAGGAAGAAGGATGGTACTTTGCGGTTGTGTATTGATTACAGACTACTGAATCAAGCTACAATTAAGAACAAATATCCTCTTCCTCACATTGATGATTTATTTGATCAACTCCAAGGTTCCGTTATCTATTCTAAGTTGGATTTACGTAGCGGATACCATCAGTTGAAAATCAAGCCAGATGATGTGTCTACAACAGCTTTCAGAACAAGGTACGGGCATTATGAATTTCTTGTTATGCCATTTGGGTTGACCAATGCACCAGCAGTCTTTATGGATATGATTAACAGGATCTTTAAGCCGTATCTTGATAACTTTGTTGTTGTTGTTATTGATTATATCCTGGTATACTCAAAATCCAGGGAAGATCACGAGAGGCACTTGAGAATTGTCTTATCCGTGCTTGTGAGAAACAGTTGTTTGCAAAGTTCAACAAATGTGAGTTTTGGCTGGAACAGATTTCTTTTCTGGGTCATGTGGTATCCAGAAATGGTATTACAGTAGATCCTTTAAAAATTGAGGCCGTAGTCAACTGGAAACAGCCTTCTACTGTGACAGAGGTTCGTAGTTTCCTTGGGTTAGCGGGGTACTATCAAAGATTTATTGAAGGATTTTCGAGGATTGCAACTCCGTTGACCAGATTGACTCGGAAAGATGTACCATTTATATGGGATGCTAAGTGTGAAGCTGGCTTTACTGAACTGAAAAAGAGATTGACTTCAGCTCCTATTCTTACACTTCCAGAGGGTTGTGAGAACTTTTTTATATTCAGTGATGCCTCTAAGGAGGGTCTGGGATGTGTTCTTATGCAGAATGGGAAGGTAATTGCGTATGCTTCGAGGAAGTTATCACCAGCGGAGCAGAATTATCCTACCCACGATATGGAGTTAGCAGCTATTGTGTTTGCATTGCATAAGTGGAAGCACTACTTGTATGGGGAAAAATTTGAGATATTTACAGATCACAAGAGCCTGAAGTACTTGTTTACTCAGAAGGAATTGAACAACAGACATAGGCAATGGTTGGAGCTTCTGAAGGATTATGATTGTGTTATTTCTTATCATCCCGGGAAGACCAATGTGGTAGCTGATGCTATTAGACGTAAGGCTCATCTATCGTCCTTGGTATCTCGGGAGGTGAGAGGTGATATGTTGTTTGCTAATGTCAGAGCTGTTCCTACTCTTTATGGAGATCTTATGGAAGCTCAGTTGCATGATGATGAATTGAAGAAAATTAGGGAGAAATTGCAAGATGGAAAGTTTGGGGAGATTTCATTGAACAAGGATGGAATTCTCACCTTCAAAGGCAGAATTTGCGTACCTTCTTCCCCAGAAATCAAAAGGCAAGTATTAGAGGATGGCCATAAGTCCAGATTTGCTATTCATCCAGGAAGCACCAAAATGTATCAGGATCTGAAAAGGGGTTACTGGTAGAATGGCATGAAAAAGGAGATTGCAGAATTTGTATCAAAGTGTTTGACTTTTCAACAGATCAAAGCTGAACATCAGAGGCCAGCTGGACTACTTCAACCACTTGATATTCCTGAGTGGAAGTGGGAGGGCATTTCTATGGATTTCGTGAGAGGATTGCCTCCTACTCCGAGGAAGATGGATGCTATATGGGTGATTGTGGATCGATTGACCAAATCAGCTCATTTTCTTCCAGTTTCAACCAAGTATTCATTGGAGAGATTGGCTCAGTTATATATTCGCGAGATTGTGAGATTGCATGGGGTACCTGTCAACATTGTTTCTGATAGGGATCCGAGATTCACTTCGCGGTTTTGGAGGGCTTTGCATGAAGCCTTGGGATCTAAATTGAGTTTCAGTGTATCTTTTCATCCTCAGACTGATGGGCAGACAGAGGGGACCATTCAGATTCTCGAGGATATGCTACGGGCTTGTGTGATGTACTTCCAGTTATCTTGGGAAGACCATTTGCCTTTAGTGGTGTTTGCCTATAACAATATATACCAATCTAGCATTGAGATGGCACCATATGAGGCATTGTATGGGAGGAAGTGTAGGTCCCCAATGTGTTGGGACGAGGTTGGTGAGGCTAAACTTTGGGGTCCAGATTTGGTTAGAGACTCAACTGAGAAGATCAAAGTGATCCGTGACAGATTGAGGACAGCCCAGAGTCGCCAGAAGAGTTATGCCGACACTAGAAGAAGGGAGTTATCCTTTCAGGTTGGTGATTTTGTGTTCTTGAAGATCTCACCTAGAATGGGGATCAAAAGGTTTGGCAACAAAGGGAAATTGGCTCCCAGGTTTGTTGGTCCTTTTGAGATTTTAGAGAAGGTAGGTGAGTTAGCCTATCATTTGGCTCTACCTCCCTCTCTTTCTTCTCTCCATGATGTGTTCCATGTGTCCATGTTGAGGAAGTACTGTTATGATTCCTCTTATGTGTTGAGTTCTCCTCCTGAGGATGTCCAGGCAGATATGACCTATGTGGAGGTACCATTGCGGATTCTGGAGAGGCAGGTCCGAGAATTGCGTACCAAGAGCATCCCCGTGGTGAAAGTTCTTTGGAAGAATCACACCATTGAGGAAGCTACTTGGAAATTGGAATCAGAGATGAGTCAGAAGTATCCTGAGTTGTTTGATCATTCAGGTAAGTGAAGTCCAAATTTGAGACTAATTTTGTTTAAGGGGGAGTGAGTGTCACAACCCTAAACCTAGGCACATTTTGGTCACACTTAAAGCACGTGGGGTTGGGTATGCCTTACATATCATCCTTGCTTTGTGTCATTTGAAAAGATTATGTGTTCATTTTGGGCATTTTTGATGAACTATGTGGTTTTAGATGTTATAACTTGATTGAATCATATAATGTCTAAATAAAGAAATTTGTGTAGTTAATTGGTAACACTTGAATTTGGATTGAAAGTGTTAAGGTGCTTAGGTGTAACTATAAGTTTATGGTAGTGTTGTGTGGATTTTCAATCTTGGAGGAGCTTATGTGTAAGAGTGTTATATATATCTTCTTAAAGCTTCCTTAAGAAGCTTATTACGTTTCCTCAGTCTTCTCCTTCCTTCTCCCAGCCAAGAAGCTTCCCAAACCCTTGTTTAACTTTTAAAAAGCTCCCCCAATCCATTTTTATTCATAGTTCCTATTTAAAAGCAAGTATTAATCCATAGTAACATTATCCTCGTGGGATCGACCCGCATTTGCTGTATCTATAATACATCTATATCGTGCACTTGCGGTATTAAAATATGCCGTCAAGTTTTGGTTTTACAGACATTGGGTGTGTTAGTACCCGGTCCGAAAAAAGGCATTTTTAATGCTTGGCCCGGTTAATATTAAAGAAACCCTAAAAAATTGCTTAATCCCTTCATCCGTACCTGCGCCGTCATTGCTGCGTGGAAAGTACGCCAGATCAAAGTGCCGATCGGCCTTTTACCCGTGGTATGGCCGATCGACCCTTTTATTTTGTGCCGATCGTACCTAGCATCCTTGTGCCGATCGACCCTTGCTCTGGCCCAGCCCAGATACCGAAGCACTATAAATAAGTGTGCCCGGCTCCCCATATTAACACACAATTCATACGGGAGAAACGAGAATACTCTTGTTTTACCCACAGTTCTTTTTACTCTCTTCGAATCGCCCTAGATTCGACCCCAAGGTCTTGCTACAATTGGTAAGACTCTTTTTAATATTTTTGTTCTTTATTATTGTCTTTTTTTATTATTATTGTTTGCATGCTTAGTATATTTTAATTACTTTATTTCTTGCTTATATCATAAATGCTAGATTTAGGGTTGTTTTAATATATTTAAATATGTAATAGCCGAGGATGATCTAAGGTTTCGCCCAAAGAAACCCAATGGATCTAGGAACTATTTCTTTCCTTCCACCTTAGTTATAATTGTCCCATGATCAACAATCCCCCAAGGATGAACGTTGATTAGTGCACCTTCCGAGGGCCTAACTCAAAGGTTCTAGGGTGTGATCATCAATTAATTCTTTCTCTCCCCTCCTCCTTATGCATGATCCCGTTTCTTCTATCTATTCCTGTAAACACCGCACACAACCAACACCCCACCTGCTAGAAAGACCGATCCGTCGGGCAATAGGAGTGATAACGTTTCTTCTTCTGTTGTAACTTGACCCCCGAACCCAATTAACTGTTTAGCCTTTTTTTCAAAGCTTTGGGCTATATCAAAGTGGCGTGGCGACTCTCAAAATTTAAACTAATATTTTAATATGGTTTAAAGCGAGTGTCACTAAATGAATATCCCATTTCGGTCCGACATTATATGATTAATTATTTCAAACTTCCGAATGCGCGTTGCATCGGGACGGGGTATTCACAGTGGCGACTCTGCTGGGGACTGTTTTGAAATCTTTTCAAACTAAGTGGGTCAGACTTTCGTTTTTTTTATGGTGTTGTATTTTGCTTTCTTTTTATTTTCTTTACTCTTAACTGTTGCATTGCATGCATGCATTTCATGTAAATAAAAATCTTTCTCTTTTTTCTCTAAAAAAAGAATTAGACTTCTTTACCTCACACTACTGACGAGCGTCGAAACGTCAAAAGAAAATTTCCAACTCAAACTACCTACAATTGATTTGTAGATAGGGTAAGTAGGGTCGAACCACCGAGACACGTATTCAAAGTAGAAAAATTATTGCTATGACAAAGATTTAATAAAAAAAATGAGAGTTTGTTGTTTAAAAAAAAACTAATGCTTTTGAAGAAAAACTAAATTTATATAGAAAAGATTTTAACAATAAAACGGAATGGAATTCTCGGGATTGGGTTCACAACTATGCTCAAATTTCAATAATCATCAATCAAAATATACTCGGGGTTCGTTCTTACGAAATTATGATTGGGACACTTAGGCGGGTGATTTGCAATCAAGTGTTTCCAATTAATCTAATCCCTTGGCCCGTTCATAGATTAATTGAAAACCCATTTAGAAAAGAAGAACATCAAGAACTACAATTCTTATGAATCTTTTGGCGGGGATTCAACAAATTGTAATTATCAAGCAACGACTAATTACAATTGCGAATTTGGCGGTTCACAATTATAATTCAACAATATTCAAGAACACATATGGCATGCAACATACATATTCCAAAATTCCATTAAAACTACTTAATAATCCCAAGTCTAAAATGAAAATGATGAAAATTAAAACTTAAAACATAAAATGTTACCTCCAATCCCAAGAATTTAGATTTAGCTATCCATGAAAAACAAAAATCACCAAGAACAATATTGAAGAAGAAGCTATGGAAAAAATATTAAAAGATGAAAAAATGATAAAAAAACTGAAAAGAAAATTAGTATCTTAAAAATGAGTATTAATCCCTCCTTTAATACCCACGTTTTGCAATTTTTCCAAATTCCTAACCCCCCACATCATTGTGAACAATCACCTTAATTAATATTCTTAATTAAGATTAAGCCCAACAAAACCCAACTCAATTCCTTGCATGGCCCATTGCCTTCCAAACTCAGCCCAACTCCATTGCTATCCTTGGTCATGCTGCACCCTGGCCCGGCCATGCCTTGCTGCCTGATCACTCCATTGGCCGCACTTCCTATTGAGTGGCCCTGTTTTGCTTCCCTTTTGTAATGCATTGGTTAGTACCACTAGTATTCGTTTCGTCCCATAATCGCACCGTCGCCTTTTTTCGCATTTTGGACACTATAAAAATTTATGTTGCACTTTCCTTTGAACTTTCATATTTCCACTCGCCCGAACTTCTAAAGTGGCCACAAAATGCTTCTAATTTGCTTAATCTTCACTTGGACCCTGAAAACTAAATAAACACTAAAAACAACCATTAAAACACACAAAACTCAAGGATTAAGCAAAGAATAAGTTTATAAAATATTAAATGGATGAGTGTAAAACTCACTCATCAAATACCCCCAAACTTAGACATTTGCTAGTCCTCGAGCAAACACCAAAAATAAACAATACACAACTAAACTGACACAAAAATAAAAACAATTACTCTACCCGATAATTCACTATGTCCCCAACATTCTTGTATGTTCCACAATTGCACAAATCACACATTACAATTAACCGCAGGATAATATCTTCCACTACGCAAGTATCAACATATTTTCCATTAATTACAGCATCTTACTTAACCATTATAATTACACCATAAATCTCAATGCAAATATCATCTCTCCCTTTATTCACAACCAAGATCCATTTTTACAAAGCTAAGTACACCAATCATCTTTTATTTTATTGACTTTATCTATCATACAACAACATTTTTCAAAATCAAAGCACAAATACTCCCATGAATTTTCTCAATTTACCAACCACTTACACCCCCCCAAACTTGATTCTTTAAGCGCATTTTAAGATCTTCTACCGTTCAAGTAGGGAACACTGTAGCAGCGAACTCCATGCCCCTAATACTAAGTAGAGATTTATTACTTTATACTCCTATTTGGCAAGGAAGCAACGTCGCAGCGAACGCCGTGCCCCGAGCTACTTTAGGAATATTTATTTAAAGGTTTGAGAGTTAGCCACTTCGGTATCGAGCTTGGAACGGACCATCACGGCGGTAAAGCTCTTCCTCCATAACGCTACTGCATACCCAGAAATCTGGTTAAGCTAGAATAATCCCTAACCAATTAATCTACGCGTCCGGAGGTTTCACCGAGTATCGCTGAATTGCCATTGCTCTCATTCCCCTTTTTTTCTTTTTTTTTTTCTCTTTCTTTTTCTCAAGATAACAAGTGGGGGTTCCATTTACAACCAAGGAGTATTCATCTTACAATTCACCTAATGTTGCTATTTGATAAACAAATTCACTAACTCAAAAGATGATGGTGTACTATGAACTTTATAAAAAAAGGATCAAAAATTATCAACAAAGAGATTGTTAGCAAGAGTACACTAAACTACAACTAAGAGATTTAGGGCACAATTATAACTCTTAAGTAATGTACCACAATTAACCAAAAATATACCAACTTGCATATACAAATTATCACACCCCGTTATCCTCCTTAGCGGTCACACAATATCACATGCAATTATATGGAACACCAAGAATGATAGCAAAACTCTATACAAGAAAAGGACATAGCTAACTACTTTTTTTTTTTTCCAAAATTTTCATTTTTTTTTCTTTTTTTAATAAATAAAAACTAAAGTTAAACTAACCTAAGAACACCAACACAAAGTATATACAATTTCTACCCCCAAACTTAAAATGCACATTGTCCCTAATGTGGATAAACAATAAAACATAAATAAAAAAAATGAGAGACTTACAAAGGAAAATCGAAGGAGACCCGCAAGACGGACAATTTTCTTCACCCGTGCATCCAACTTCTCACTACAACACAGCAATTCCAATTCCGCCAGGGACTTTCACAATGTGTCTCCCCAAGTGCTCGCTTTCACTTTAACAGGCAATTCTTTTATAACCTCATATGCCTCGTACAATCTCCCCACTCTACTCAAAGAGTCCAATAAACATGAATAATGTTCACTACTTGGTTCCAAACTATAAACATTATACATTCGAGTGAAATACTTTCATACTTCATTAGCCAATCCTACATGACTACATGCTTTTAAAACAAAGAAGAAAAGTGATCCCATCTGGCTCCACTCCATCCAACTCCATCCGGTCAAACATTTGCAATGCAATTTTCGCTTCTCCATGAAGCGCATAGGCAGATATTAAGCTGCTCCAAAACACAGAGCATCAATACCCAAGACCGCACCATACGCTTCTACTAACCCACTCCTCAACTACATGTTCGGATCAATACCATTCCTAATCAAAACTCCATGAATTTCCTTAACCCCAATACCCACACAAGATATCAACAAAGCAAGAACAGTAATCAAACCAGTTGGCGTGCGGAAGAAAAATTGCCGCATTTATCATACATATCAATAAGAACGCAGGCGACAAATGGGTTTGAGAGAAAGGAAGATTTGGTGATGTGGGTTGAACCTGAGGAATGAGGTTTTTCTTGGAGCAAAGATTTGGACAGGGGAAGACGTGGCTGGATTGGAGCTGGTTTTGAAATTTTGGGTTTTGGCCGAATTGGAGAAGGGATGCGGCTAGTAATGGTGTTGGAGAGATCGCAGTTGGTGCGGATTGGTGAAGGTGTGAGTTTCGGCTAGTAATGGTTGAAGGGAGTTTGATTTGGAGAAGCAGTGGAGAGGGTTTTGGAGAGGGATTTTGGAGAAGGGGCGTCTTGGAGATGAACGGGGAGGAGGGGAGGTGCGAACTGGAAGAGCAAAGGGACGGCGGCAGTAGCAAGGGTTTTGGCCGGAATTGAGTTTTTGGGTTTGGCCGGAATTGCAATGGAAACGGGTAGAAAAGAATGGTTTTGGACTGGAAGTGAGAGAAGAGGGATTTCGCCGGAAAATTAAGATGAACCGGCCTGAATTAATGGAGTCTTGGCCGGAACTGGGATTTTGTAATGGAACCAGGAAGGAGGGGATTAGGGGAGGGCGTGGGGAAGGGTTTGGCTGGTAATGGTGAAGGAAGGGTTGTTGCCGGTAATGGTGAAGGAGGGAAGGATTTAGGGCATAAATCAACGCCAGAAATTTCAACATGGGCGGTCGCCAACATCTTCTTGGGCGGTCGCCCACATGCACAGCAGCTTCCACAATCTTTTTAAATTTAACTTGGGCGATCGCCCATAGAACATTGGGTGGTCGCCCACCTTAACAGTGAAATTTTTTTCTGATTCCTGATCTTGGGTTGCCTCCCAAGTAGCGCTTTGTTTAAGGTCATTTAGCTAGACCGATGCCAAGGTTATCTTAACCTTCACTTTCCTGCCGTTTGCCCACTTCACCGTCTCGCGGGTCTTCACTTTCAGTTTTAGCCCCATAACTATTCCCTTTGATATATGACCATTTAGGACCCAAGGGAATTTTTGACTTTTAAGTGTCTTGGGCTTCTTTTCTCGGGAGTCCTTGCCACTTTCTTCATTTTCAAAGATGGGAGGGATCACAAAAATGATGGAGAATTCGTCATCGACATTTTCCATGAGTAGAGGTTGGTGATCACTCATACATGGCTTATCGATCTTGGCGAGAATGACCATTTCTTCTCGAAATTCATTGCCCCGCATCTCACCATATAGAGCAAGCTCTATTTCATCAACTTGCTCATGCCATGATTTCTCTATAATTTCTTCCGCCTCCATACAACCCGAACTATCATACAATTGCACTTCACTAGAATTTTCATAGGAGGTTTCATAGACAAAATCCTCCACTTCATTTTCCAAAAGTGGCTCTTGTTGTAGTTCGTTTTCAAGTTCTTCATCGGAGTCTTCATAGACAAAGTTCCCCAATGAGTCCCCAATAGTTGTTCTTTGGGTTGTGCATGGATTAGGGTCGAATTTCGATTCCTCACCGCCTCTAACAATTTGTCCAATTCTTTCTCAAGTTTTCATTGAAGCTTCTTGGTTCCCCATTCTTTGGTCCATGGCCACCTGATTTTGTTGCGAGACCACAATAAACTTTTGCAAAGTTTCCTCCACACTTGGCCTCACAGGCCCTTGTTGCTGTGGTTGTGGCATCGGGGGTTGGTATTGCTGCTGAAAATGACCTTGCCATTGATTTCCTCCCCATGAAAAGTCGGGATTATTTCTCCAACCCGGATTACTCTCTCCTTGACTTTGTGAATGGAATGGACTCCCTTCTTGTGGATAATACTCAAAAGAATATGTCCCCGAAGGGCACTCATAAGAACCATGAGAGTATAATCCACAATTTCCAAACGACCCATAGATGTCATAGTTATACATCCTTGAGTCCATTTGAATGTTTAGTTGTCGGTCACCAAGTTAAAACAAAAATATATACAAAATAATATTCACAATAGCAAATAATTAAATCAACTTTAAAATAAACGCGTCCCCGGCAACGGCGCCAAATTTTGACGAGCGTCGAAACGTCAAAAGAAAATTTCCAACTCAAACTACCTACAATTGATTTGTAGATAGGGTAAGTAGGGTCGAACCACCGAGACACGTATTCAAAGTAGAAAAATTATTGCTATGACAAAGATTTAATAAAAAAAACGAGAGTTTGTTGTTTAAAAAAAAACTAATGCTTTTGAAGAAAAACTAAATTTATATAGAAAAGATTTTAACAATAAAACGGAATGGAATTCTCGGGATTGGGTTCACAACTATGCTCAAATTTCAATAATCATCAATCAAAATATACTCGGGGTTCGTTCTTACGAAATTATGATTGGGACACTTAGGCGGGTGATTTGCAATCAAGTGTTTCCAATTAATCTAATCCCTTGGCCCGTTCATAGATTAATTGAAAACCCATTTAGAAAAGAAGAACATCAAGAACTACAATTCTTATGAATCTTTTGGCGGGGATTCAACAAATTGTAATTATCAAGCAACGACTAATTACAATTGCGAATTTGGCGGTTCACAATTATAATTCAACAATATTCAAGAACACATATGGCATGCAACATACATATTCCAAAATTCCATTAAAACTACTTAATAATCCCAAGTCTAAAATGAAAATGATGAAAATTAAAACTTAAAACATAAAATGTTACCTCCAATCCCAAGAATTTAGATTTAGCTATCCATGAAAAACAAAAATCACCAAGAACAATATTGAAGAAGAAGCTATGGAAAAATATTAAAAGATGAAAAAATGATAAAAAAAGCTGAAAAGAAAATTAGTATCTTAAAAATGAGTATTAATCCCTCCTTTAATACCCACGTTTTGCAATTTTTCCAAATTCCTAACCCCCACATCATTGTGAACAATCACCTTAATTAATATTCTTAATTAAGATTAAGCCCAACAAAACCCAACTCAATTCCTTGCATGGCCCATTTGCCTTCCAAACTCAAAATTTCCCAACTCCATTGCTATCCTCGTCATGCCGCACCTCGGCCCGCCATGCCTTGCCGCTCGATCACCCATCGCCGCACTTCCTATTGAGTGGCCCTGTTTTGCTTCCCTTTTGTAATGCATTGGTTAGTACCACTAGTATTCGTTTCGTCCCATAATCGCTTGCAAAGTCGCCTTTTTTCGCATTTTGGACACTATAAAAATTTATGTTGCACTTTCCTTTGAACTTTCATATTTCCACTCTGCCCCGAACTTCTAAAGTGGCCACAAAATGCTTCTAATTTGCTTAATCTTCACTTGGACCCTGAAAACTAAATAAACACTAAAAACAACCATTAAAACACACAAAACTCAAGGATTAAGCAAAGAATAAGTTTATAAAATATTAAATGGATGAGTGTAAAACTCACTCATCAAATACCACTAGAGTCCGTGTCACACTGCACAGACACCCTTTTACCCTTCGGAGAAGCCAAAGTGCGGGAAGTGTGGTGATCATGTCGCCTCCCTTCCGAGTCTCACTTGGCCATCCACTCATCAGTGCGCTTCGGCTGCACGGTGGGAGCCTAAAACCTAACCCTTGCGTCACCCACTTTTCTAGGAATACACTCCATATGACCGGTTGGTTTGACTAAGCTTTTATGTAGACAATTAATAAGGTCTTTATGTTAAGTCACCACGAACCAATGATAAGTCAAGATCTATCGAGAGATTAAGAGCACTAAAAAATTGATTTCCTTTCAAAGGACGTGCTATGTGAGGTCGAGTGATATATTGTTAAAGGATCTTGGCCTATCATTGGTTTGCAGTACTTTTCATAAAAATCATATTAACTGTCTATGCGAGAAGGTTAGTCGTTAGGATTCACCACTTTAGGATATTTAGTTAGTTGCGAAAAAGGGGTATCCCTTCCAACCTTAGTAGGACTAAAATGTACAAAGCTTTTGTAAATAAAAAATTCAAGCTAGTACACTGCATTGAGTCAACCCCTCTCCTAAAACCGAGTCTTTTCTGATACTTCCGCTTGAGCTAAGGTCGGGCCGCGTTCTTCATTCAACAATGACAACCTTGCCTCCATCAACTACTCCAAGCGCACCTGCTGCCTCTGCAACCGGCTCTACACCAGTCACTTCAATGGAAGGTCCTGCCAACCCCAACTTCAATGACATTCCGCCTGCTCTGCACGCCTACTTTGCCGGTTTAACCATGAGGGTTGAGAAACTTGAAGAGCAGAATCGCACTTTGAAGAACCACAATCAAGAGCTGAAGGATCATTTTGTTGAGGAACTCAGTAAAAGGGGACACAAGGTTATCTTGATGGGGAATGAAGTGGTCGATGTGGAAGATGAAACTGTCAATGCTCCTAATCTCGCCAACCCCAATGCACCTACCTTCCCTCTACCCAACTACGTTCCAAGCAGCTACAATAATGTTCCACCACCAGTCATGTATGGGAGCTCGAGCAAATCCAAAAGACCTTATCAACCTCCTGCCGACACACCCAAGGACCACTTTGCTAATCTACCCCCTCCCACTTTACCCTTCAATTATTCCGGCCATCATATTCCTACCTACTCCACCTCCCCTACCATCACTCGACCCCAACCATGCGAGAACTCCAACATTGCTACGGACATTGTGTTAGCATTGATTGAACAAGTGAAAGCATTGACCGAGCAAATGGGAAAGCAAGGTGTGTCCCCCATCAAGATGCTTAATCCGAGCAAGGTTGCACCCCTACCTCAAGATTTCAAGATGCCCAAGATGGCCATGTTTGGAGGAGTTACTTGCCCAAAGACACATTTAGACAGCTATACGTTGGCGATGAGGGCTAAAGATTGTACACCTGAACAAATGGCAAGAATGTTCCATAGCACATTGGAAGGGGCTGCTCTCCGATGGTTCTTGAAGTTGAATGAAGAGGAAAGGGATACTTGGGACAAGGTTAGTAGGGTGTTCTCTGAGAAGTATCAAGCAAACATGGATTGGCAAGTTAATCGAGCTGATTTAGAGCACACACTTCAAAAAAATGGGGAGTCGATTTATGATTTCTACAAGCGTTGGAATGATAAGTTGAGTGAAATTCGATATCCGCCCAAGGAGAATGAACGAAACAGATTTTTACAAGTGCTTGTTGCCCGGACACAAGTTGGCGGTTGGTAATGGTTATTTCCCCAATCTTAGGGAAATGGTGGACTCGGGAGTACGATACGAAAGTGGCATCACCGGAATCACTCCACCGAAGGACACAGCTGGTTAATAATTGCATTCCGCTATAGAGCTCCCGCAAATACCGCAGCGAAGAAAGAGCCAGTGGGGCAAGTAAATTATGTGCAAGGAGGAGCCGATTTGGATGTTCAAGCTGTAATGAGAGGGAATAACAATGTTCACCGCGAGAGGGAGGTGTTTGACGATTTTGGAATGCCAATGGGCAAGGTTTTTGAAGTACTGGTGAAGAAGGGCTTGGTCAAGCCGCTTGAGAATTATGAACCGATAAACCAAAGGGAAGGCTTAGATGCTTCTAAGTATTGCCACTACCACAAATACAAGGGTCACACCACTGATTACTGCCTTCAGTTCAAACGGTTAGTGCAAGACTTGATTCGGCAAGGCAAAGTAGAGAAGCCGAAGTCTCCGAATGTTGTGGGGAATCCTCTCCCTAACAATAAGATCCACATGGTGGAAGGTAATTTTATCAGTTTGGTAGAGATGGAAGATGCTTTTGAGAAACTGGGGCTGTCGACAGAAGAAGTATTCTCAGCTATTGTCAGAAAGGGATTGTTTGTGTCAAATTTCTCCGAGTATGCCAGTTTTACTTTGAAAAGGGCTGTGCAGAAGCTCATCATTGAAGGGAAGATAGAGAATCCTAGTAAGATAGTTGGTAGTGATGTTGCTATGGTAGAGAAAGACCTCACTGATCTAGTCGAGTCTGTTGTGACAGACAGTGAGGCAGTTGTGTCAGTTTGTAATTTGAGTTCAATTTATAAAGAATTTTCTTGTTATATCTTTGTCTTTTGAGGAACTGTCCAGAGAAGTTGCCTCGTTAAATGATGATTATGTGGAAGAGAGTCCTAAACCTCTCTCGTTGGCCGAAATTCACGCAGAAGTATCCGACATGGAAAAGCATGGGGTTAATCTACTCACGAGGTCCGGAAGGGTGTATCAAGCAGAAGATAAAGGGGCGAAGAAAGTCTTTGGTCCGAAAACTGAAGTAGTGAATCCCGATAAAGAAGACCCCATTCTCACTCAATTAAAACTAACCCAAGCCAATATATCCTTATGGTCCTTGCTAACGTCCTCGTATGCCCACAGGATGATGTTGGAACAGAATCTTGCTGCGACTTTGGTGCCGTCTGATACAAAGCCAGAAGATGTAACGCAGATGATCGGCAACATACACTTTGGGAATATCATTACATTTTCAGAGTTGGACATGCCGGAGTTTGGGTCGGATCATAATGAACCACTACACATTACTATTGAGGTCAACGGAAAAACGTTGCCACGTATTTTCATTGATAACGGTTCTGCGGTGAACATACTGCCTTCCAGGATGATGGACGTCCTTGATCTAAGTCCCACAGATTTGAGACCTTGATTCATTCCGTGCGAGGATACGACTCTACTAGCCGGTCGGTGTTGGGAATAATCGGTTTACCTCTTACTTGCGGAACCACTACTATGATCGCCGAGTTCCAGTCATAGACATACCTTCCACCTTCACCATCTTCTTTGGGTAGGCCATGGTTGCATCAGAATGAATGGAGTCCCCTCCTCATTGCATCAATGTGTGAAATTCCGGTCGGGCGATCAAGTGACAGTCATTTACGGCGATACAGTAACATCTCAAGGATCAAGCACTGGGGAAAGCCGGTCCTACGGATTCGGCACGAAGAGGGTAGTTCAATGTTCGGCGGTTTTCGGCTAATAGCACGAGCACGGAGTTTGCGCGGTAGACCTCACAAAGACATCGGACGAGTACGACCACTGTTAGAATGATGAGGAACATGGGATTTGTACCGGGGCCCAGGGGGGGGTGAACATCTCCGGGGACCTACGCAAGCAATGGAAGCTGCGATCATCGCAGCGAGGCACGGTTTAGGCTATGTTATTACCCACGAAGATCGAGTGAAGAGAAAAGAATTGAGTTCCTCAAGAGGGCAAAGCTACCCTACGAGAAGCCGAGATGAGGCCATACCGCCTTTCCCTCAATAGTTACTTTGTCAAGGAGGGCGAGGAATTCTCTTGCATGGAGTTTAGCGAGCCTTGGTTTGATCACACGGGTAAGCTGCGAAGGGTTTCGAAATCTTCGGAGATACAGAGGTTGACCGATCGAAGGCGAAACGATTCTCATGGATTCACGTCAAAAGAGAGGCAAGGTTGTCACGATCCGAGCCGGTACATCATCAAGGCGAAGATGAGTTGGCCAATCGGCTAGGGCGGTATCTTTGGATGAGCCGTTGGTTGAAAACATTGCGGTTGCGAGAGGAGTCGGAAGGAATGGGATGGTCGAACCTACTACGGCATTTGGGGAATCGAATATGGAAGATGATATGGTTGCGATCATTGGAACAGAGCGGGCGAGCAATGTTGATCCAAGGACGTTGGTGACACCCATGGTTGGAAAGGCTGAAGAATTGGTGCGTATTTGGCGGACCCGTAGCCACGAAGAAATACATGGTTGAAGAGCTGGGAGCGATGCCTCCTCTGTCGAGTCCCCGTTGGTTCCCCAAGTCCTCTGTTTCTTCGAGTCATCGTTTTGTTTGAGTCGATGTGTTTTCTTTTGAGTTTGAGTCTTCCTCCAAGTCGATGACCTCACGTCGAGAGGACTATGACTTAGTTGCAAATGTTGTTTTCCCTTTCGCTATGAATGAAAAACTAGATCTTTACGAGTATCCCCTCATAGCCAATCTTCTTAATGATAAATTAACTAAAAATAATGCTCAACTTAATCAAATTAACTTAGTTAATAATGATTCATTAGAAGAAGCGGACACACTAAACAATGAATACATTAAAGAAATTTCTAAGCAAGTTATCAATCAAAAGGAAGGTCGAGCCCAAGCTGCCGATGAGGTGTTATCATGTATTAATTTGGGAACGGAAGAGGAGCCGAGAGAGACACAGATTGGAAGCTTCTTCGAAGGGTGAAAGGGAAGCGTTGATCGAGCCGCTTAAAGAATATTCGGATGTGTTCGCATGGTCATACAAGGATATGCCGGGCTGGATAACTCGATAGTGGAGCACAGAATACCACTAACACCGGACGCCAAGCCTGTCAAGCGAAATTGCGCCGCATTAAGCCGAATGGTCTCTGCAAGTTAAAGAAGAGATAGAGAAGCTCCTCCGAGTGGGCTTTATCGAGTTATTGAGTATCCGACGTGGTTATCTAATATTGTGACAGTCGATGAAATCGAATGGCAAGGTTAGAGTTTGTGTTGACTTAGAGATCTCAACAAGGCTAGCCCAAAGGATGACTTCCCGTTGCCCAACATCGACATGCTAGTAGATGCCACTTTGCTAACTACGAGGTCAAATCTTTTGTAGATGGTTTTGCGGGGATATAATCGGATTAAGATGGCGGAGGCGGACCCGGGAGAAGACGGCTTTCACTACACCATGGGGAACATCTGTTACACCTTTGTAATGCCATTCGGATTGAAAAATGCGGGGGCTACATACCAAAGAGCGGTCACGGCATTATTCCATGACATGATCCATAAGGAGATCGAAGTGTACGTCGATGATATGATCATTCATTCCAAAGGGTCGGACGGTCGGCATTTCATTGATTTGAGAAAGTTCTTGACGGACTGCGTGAGCATGCAATGCGTCGAATCACTGCCAAGTGTACATTTGGGGTTATTCGAGGAAAGGTCCTGGGCTACATGGTCACCGAACGAGGGATTGAGGCGAGATCCAAGGAAGATTCAAGCCATCATGGAGATGAGGCCACCACGTACCGAAAAAGAAGTTAAAGGATTCATGGGACGGTTACAATACATCAGCCGCTTCATTAATCAATTGACTACTATGTGTGAACCGATTTTGGACTAATGAAGAAGACCGCAAGTATAGATTGGGACTGGAAGTGTCAAGAAGCCTTTGAGGAAATCAAGAGATACTTGGTCAATCCCCTATCCTTCGCCCCCACATTCGGAGAAACCGTTGCTATTGTACCTAACGATGGCGATACGGCCGTTGGGGCTATCTTTGGCACTGAGGAAGCCAAGGACTCTCGGGTGGAGAACGCCGTTTATTTCGTTAGTCGGAAGCTACAAGGGAGGGAGCTAAATTATTCAGCGTTGGAAAAAACTTGCACCGGGCTAGTTTGGGTAGTTAACAAACTCAAGCATTACTTGTCAGCACATCCGATTCTCTTTTGGTGTCAAAAATGGATCCGATTAAGTATTTGTTCGACAAACCTTCTCTGTCCATGAGATTAGCCAAGTGGTCAGTATTCCTGGGGGAATTCGATATCACCTACGTGCCGAGAAAAAGCGATTAAAGGGAGAGCCGTGGCGGATCATTTAGCGAGTTTCCAAGCACGGAAGAACGGGGGCTTGAACCGAGAATTTCCAGACGAGGGGATTTTCAACCTTGATACAGAAGAGAGATGGCAACTATTCTTTGATGGGGCCGCAAACAAGAGAGGCAACGGAGTGGGAATCCTTTTGGTAGATCCCAAAGATGAGCACACCCCCATCGCCATCAAATCGAATTTTACAACCACCAACAACGCGGTGAATACGAGGCATGCATAGCCGGTTTAGAAGCGACCTTGGAGCGTAACGTAAAGGAGTTGGAGGTATATGGAGACTCGGCTTTAATTATCAATCGGACGTCTAAGAAGTGGAAGGCTGTTGACCCCTACTGCGTGATGCAGATTCACATGGAAGAGCTAGTTAAGCAATTCGGGGAAGTGACATTCCATTATCTACCCAGAGACGAAATAGATTCGGCGACGCTTTAGCTACACTGGCTTCTTTGGTCGAAATCCCTCACGGAATGTACGTAAACCATTCAGAGTTGGTCGGAGAGAGAACCCCGCTTACTGCTACGAAGCCTACTGCTACGAGATTAAAGCTGACATCGAGGAGAATAAGGATCCGTGGTACGCACAAATCTATGAGTATCTCAAGAAGGGTGAGGTGTCTTTTCTAGGAGACGTGAAAGCCAAAAGCTTGCAGGCATTGAAACGATTGGCCGGACAGTTTGTTCTACTAGATGATATGTTGTACAAAAGACACTACGATGGTCTCCTGTTACTCTGTGTAGACGCGAAACGAGCAGAAATGATCATGGAAGAAGTACACGATGGCTTATGCGGCCCGCACATGAATGCCAGAATGTTAAGACAAAAAATCACACGGTTGGGTTATTATTGGGTCACTATAGAAGCCGACTGCATACAGTTTGTACGAAAATGTCCCAAATGCCAAATGTGTTCCAATTTGAACCATGTGCCCCCTCACGAGTTGTATAGCATGGTAACCCCTTGGCCATTTGCGACATGGGGGATTGATGTGATTGGCAAGATTACACCGCCGGGAAGCAATGGGCATTGTTTTGTATTAGTGGCTGTGGATTACTTCACCAAGTGGATCGAGGCAAAGTCTTACAAGGTGTTGACTTCCAAAAAGGTGGCACAGTTCATTAAGGAGGACATCATGTGCAGATATGGGGTACCAAATGAGATCATCTCGGACAACGGGTCCCACTTTGGCGGAGATTGTGACAAATTACTGGCAGAGTTCAAGATTACCCGGCACAAGTCTTCCCCTTATAGGCCTCAGACCAACGGAGCAGTCGAAGCAGCTAACAAAACGATTGAAGCGAGATAATCGTAAAGACAAAGCAATTCGAGGTAGGGGCGCCCGAGAAACTACCATTGGCACTTTGGGGATATAGAACTTCCGTTCGTACGGCTACGAGCGAAACTCCTTTTGCTCGACATATGGGATGGAGGCGAGTACTCCGGTTGAGTTGGAAGTCCCGTCTTTGAGAATCTTATTAGAAAATCAAGTAGCGAAGTTGAATGGCTCCGCGGCGATATGATCAGTTGGCCACACTTGACGAAGCGCAGACTCAAAGCCATGGAACACATCCAGGAGCCTATCAAAGACGGACGCGAGGGCTTTCAACAAAAAGGTGCGGCCCTTAGACATTAAGGAAGGAGATTTGGTTTTGAAGCGGCAACTTCCCAATAAGTTCAATCCTCTTGGGAAGTGGGCCCCTACATGGACCAGCCCGTACGTGATCAAGAAGATATTTTCGGGTGGAGCGAGTTAAAATGGCGGATTTAGATGGCAACGAATTTAAGGAGCCCACCAACCTCGTGCCAAGCTCGACAGCTACTATGATTAAACTCTTCCTCCCCTCTAAATAAAAAAAAAAAAAAAAAAAAAAAAACGCAAAAAGAAGCCCGCTAGATTGAAAACCCGTAAAGGGCGGTCCAGCAACAAAAGAAAGGGTGCGTTCAAAAGCTCGCTAGATTGAAAACCCGTAAAGGGCGGTCTAGGCAAAAGTTAGAGCAAACAAATAAAATAAAAATTGTCCCACTTCTATCTTCCCTTTCTAAAAATAGTAGCTTGATGAAAATGAACTACGACGACCTGAGCCCCTTGGTTCTCATTGTAAAAGGGGAACATTAAGGGCGAAATTTTAATCGGCGCGGTCCAAAAATAAATAAAAATCCAATCTGTTTTTATTAAAGCAATAAACTTTTTCATTCCCACAATCAATGCATGATTACACTTATTTGATGAGTCTAAGCTCGACTATACTAATGACTACATAACTTGCAAAAGAAACTAAAAAAAAAAAAAAAAATTAAAAGACAAAATAAATAAACTAATGTGTCTGCATATGACTGTGGGTGGATACTCGGACACATAGGTCTACTCCTTGGCACTAGGACCCTCATCTCCGTCCTTCTTCTTCTTGGCAGCTCGTCGAGTCGGTTTCTTCTTACTCTCTCTCTTAAAGTAAGGCGAATACTTCTTCTTCAATGGGGGAACCTCCTCGATCGCCTTGCCCTTCAACTTCCGCTCAATCTTCTTGGGAGGATGCTCCTCCACTGTGTCTAAAGAAATCCCCAAAGCTTCCCTATCTCTGAGAAAACGGCTCGAAGATATGTTAGGAATCAATCTCCGTCTCAAGTCATATAAGGTCTCCCTCATCGGTCCCAAGTTTTCTTCATACCATGTCAAATAAGCGTGTGACAAATGAGTGCTAAGGGTCCGCTGCGCAAGATAAACCCGTGGCATCCCATGAGAACTCCATAAGCTTACCATCAAAACTGAAACACCAACATCCATTGGAAGGACCTTGGCAGAATCATCAAACTCAGAAGTTCCCCAAGTTGGAGGACGGACCTGCTCCATGCCATACTGACGAAGTACCCGCTCTGCATAGTAAAAAGTGGTGGTCTCAAAAGCTGGTACACGGATCAAACACTGCCCAAGCTGAAGGCTCCGGATAAAGGAGAGACCCCAATGCTGTACTCGCCAATGAATCCTGTCGGTATCCACCTCCGCCAAGTACATCTTCCACTCCCGCTCTGATAAGCCAGAAAGCGGACCAACCTTCCTCCTGCAACCATGAAACCAGGGCTTGACACTCGAAGGGGGAATCTCTAGAACAAAAAGTCGATCCTCAAGCCATGTGGTCAGTAATTTGGCACTGCCCCTAGTCATAAGTGGTGCACCCCTAGCTATCTGAGATATACCATGAAGCGTCTCGCCCAAGAGAACCGGAATGATGCTCCTCCCCGAACGGGCCTGATCAACCATATCCAAGCATCCACTGGTAGCTACACCCACATAAGGAGAAAAACAGAACCTTGGAAAACAAGCAGAGGGCCAAGCAATCCAAAGCAAAATCCGAGTCAAAGTCATCACCATGAGCGAACCTCCCCGGCAAATCACAAATATCTATGTCTACACCCTCAACCAAACCCCTAGCCACGGCCGTAGGGATGCGCAGAAATTTAGCCACCCTCGTCACCAACGGAACTCGATCCTGAGGAACTGCTATCAAACTAACATCATCTCCGCCGCACAAAGCAAGAAAATCCTCATAGGTAGGTGTAATCTCGTTGTAAGAAAAGTTGAAGACGTGATTAGATTCGTCCCAAAAAGCAGCGGCAGCATGTAAAAGATTCCAATTGGGATGCATGGGCAAAAGGACCAAATACACTTTACCCCAAAACGTTTGTCAAAGGCATGACGAACGGAACGAGGTACTTTGGATACCCAAACGGCCAAATCACTCTCAAAATTGTTTTGCTTCTCCATCAAGACGGAGGGGTGAGAATTCATTGTGTTTGTCCACAGCAGGAAAAAAGAGAGCAGTGCGAAGAAAAGAGGAGAAAGTGTGTTTATACCGTCGCTGGGTAAAGTATTTATATGGGTTTGGTATTAAAGTCCGTACAGGAAAAGGACTGCCAGAACAATCCGTGCAGGAAAAGGACATCAGAGGGCCGATCGACCCTCTCCAGGAATAACAAAACCGCCGCCTCTTGGTAAAAGGCCGATCGGACCTTTAATTTTGGGCCGATCGGACCTTTATATTTGGGCCGATCGACCCTTTAGCTCCCCCAAAAAAGAGCACAGCTTCAGCAGATTCCAAGGCTCCACCTTTTATTATTCTTTTATTTTATTTTTATTTTTATTTTTATTTTCTATTTTCAGTTTTTACTTTGTTTTATTTTGTCCTCGTTTGTTCAATGCAGTGTACAAAAATAGATAATGTCCAAAAATAGAAAATGTACATAAATAAAAAGACTAACTTTTATATATTAAATCCATAGACTAGTACATAAATCAGTTGCATACATGAGTGATTCAGCATAAAATATAGAGTCTGCATGCTCCTTTTTCCTAACAGGTACTACATAAAAATGAAAAAATCCTAATGACCCCGACGGAAGTCGAGGCACGACCTCGGGAAAATCCAGATGTCGAGCCACCATCGCCATGAGAGCGCTGTCTCCACTGCGCCGGATCTACATCCACTGATCTCCGGGATTGGCAGGAGAGTGTCGACACTGCACTTCTCAGCAGGCGGGTCAGTACATTGGTTTGCCTCACGGCCCGTACGTAAGATTTCCGGGTAACCTGTAAAAATCAAGCGCGAGAGTTACATCACATCTAAAATAATAAATGAATGAAGAGGAAAAGTAAGAGGCATACCCCGCCAGCACCGCCGGGAGGAAGCTGAGCACCCTCCACCTCATCGGCCTCTGTAGGTGCCAAGTCTACCCGCACCTCCCCGTCGGCCATATGCACAACGAAATGATCAGGAAATGGAGGCATATCCACTATCTCGGGAGGTGCAACACCCATCGGCTCGGGAATAGCCTGACCCTCGCCCCCACACCAAGAAATTCTCTCGGCAGCAGAAGAAGCCCCGCCTCACCACCTGCGGTGATCTCAAATAAAGCGCCACAAAATCCACGTAATCCATACCAAGCTGGAACTGATGAGCGGGGACCCCAAACAGATACTCATCCCTCCTAGGCAACCGGTTCAGATACCACATGTTCCTCGGAGGATGTTGGGGCGCGTAAAGCGGAGCCCACGCATAGTGCTGCCTCGACACCCGCTCACCCAAATACATCTCCTCAAGCAGCACTCGACTCCAGCACAAGGGAAGCAATCCACATCCCGAACGGCACCAACAAAGCCTCAAGCCTCTGTGGGTCCACGGATAAAGTAAAAGCTTGGGCCTACTAGGACCATCAAGAATGCCTCAAATCGGACTCACGAACCGTCTTCTGATACCCCTCAATCTGATTCTCCTTCCTCCAGTACCGCAAAACGGGCACATCCCGAGTCTGGTCCCGTAAAGTAAACGGCGCAACGCCAAAAATCTCATAAACCCAGGCCTGCAAAGGACACGAAGGAATGATATTTAGACAAGTAACAAGCAAAAAAGACAGTAAAAGTGATGAAAGTAGGCATACCTCCAGAACAAACTGAAAGGCATCAAAAGAAGAGGTGTTGGACCTCGAAACAGTATCAAGAGCCCGGTATAGCTCAGCCAAGCCAGCCCCTCCCCAAGAGATGTCCCGCACTAAGCTCAAGTCGGACAAAGCACCCAACAAAGAGAATCTGCATACCGGGCCCGAGTTGGGAAAAAGGGCCACCGAAAGACCGTACCAAAGAAATCCTCGGACGAGCGCGTCCAGCCCATACTGTCCGACTCTGTACTGATCAATGGCGGCCATGACAAGCTTATACAACCTCCCCGCATCTACACCAAAATTTCTGATCGAGCCTACGCTAGCGCCAAACAACTGAATCTGACGAGCTTTATCAGAATGAAGGGTCTCATCAAAAGGTAGTGCTACGTCCGTAAATCTCAAACCGGTAAGGACGGCGAAATCTGTGGGAGTGATCGTGGCCTCACCCCAGCTCAGATGAAATGTGTGCGTCGTGTCCCACCAGAACTTCCGACACACCTTCACCACCGCCGTACACTTCCTAGTATGGCCCATCTGTGAAACCATGTCAAAGAAGGGGCCCAACCCCAAGCTCCATACCCTCTCGCGAGGACCACCCTCACCGTCCGGCAAGGCCTCCCACAGCTCTCCAACCGCACTAAGGGAGCTCCGTCCCTTCATCTTCTTCCCCTAAACAGGTATACACAGCAAAGGTATGTGTCATTTCTTGCATTTTAAATAATAAATATTCTCGTACATGCATAAAATATTCTCGTTGTTAAAATAAAAATTCTTTACCTTAATCCCAACGCGGGAACGAAGACCGGTGGATCCATGATAAGTCAAGCCCGGATAGAAGTCAGACTGGTTGAACAAAATAAAATGCAATCTCGAGGGTCGATAATTGCGCGAAGCCCGTCGCCTCCGAGCCTCAACGCCCCCACCAACATCACTCCTATCGCTCTCCCGCGCTAGATCCACCTCCTCTTCATCATCATCACCACTACCGCCACCATTTCCACCATTTCCGCCATGGCCGCCACCATTGCCACCATGCCCGCCGCCGTCACCGCCATGGCTGCCACCGCCGGGACCGCCATATCCACCGCCAAAACCGCCACCATGGCTGCCCTCCGCACCACCCCCATAACCTCCATAATAGCCGCCCTCAAAACCACCACCCATACCACCATAACCGCTACCCATACCACCATAACCGCCCTAAAACCGCCACCACGGCCATGCCCACTAGCTCCAACTCCTCCACCATAGCCACCCACGCCACCGGGCCATGAGCCCAATCCGTGAGTAATCCGGCGACATCAAAAGCTCCAAGGCGCAAAGAACGCTTCTGGATCCATGGTGAAACCTTGAGAAAACTCGCGCACAAAAGAAATCAAGGGAGCTTGAGGTTTTTTCCTAAGAGTTCGCAAGGAAGAAGAAAGAATTCGTGAAGAAGAAAGAAGACATGAAGGCTTCCTTAAAGCCGATCGGCCGTAAATTTAGACCAATCAGCAGGGCCGATCGGCCCATCGCGTGGCTTCTTCGAGATCGATGAACGGCCAGATTTCATCTCGCCGACGCGGATCCGCGTCAAACCGCTCCTGACTAATCGTAGCGAAGTGCCGATCGGCGCTTCCCTCTCCGCCTCGACGCGTGTCGCCTCGGCCACTCCTTGCTGGATCGGGTTATTTAATAACCGTCCCTTTTTTCAAAAAACCTCTCCCCTTTTCAAAAAATAACCTCCCCATTTTTCAAAACCCCATTTTCCAAAAAAAACCCCCATTTTCCAAAAAAACCCCCCATTTTTTAATCCCACGTTTTTTCAAAAAATAAACCTCTTTTCAAAATAAATTCCTTTTTTATTTTCTTTAACCCAAAACCTTTTTATTATTTACAGAATTAAAATCATATTATTTCGAGGTGATTCCCGCAGAGGTCAAATTTTCACAAATCTGGGTGACTCCCGCACACAAATCTGGGTGACTCCCGTACACAAATCTGCTTCGGTGACTCCCCGTACAAATCTTTGGGTGACTCCCCGTACAAATAATTGGGTGACTCCCCGACAAATAAATCTTTGGGTGACTCCCCGTGACAAATAAATCTGGGTGACTTCCTGACAAATAAATCTGGGTGACTCCCGTAATGCCAAATCCTTTCGTGACTCCCGTGCAATACGTATCCTCGACGCCACGCGTCCGCCACTCTCGGGTATTAAACGCCTACTCTTTGAACTACGACTTGGCTTGATTCCTTGGGATACGTAGGTAGCCCGACGCGGGTCCACCGCCGACCTACCCGGTCATCCTTTGCGACTCACTCGAGTCCAAACCCTTACATCTCGCAAGATCTTTTCCTTACTCTCTCCGAAATCCCTTTTTTTCAGACGGATCCTATTTTTCTATCGTCGACCCCACTTGTCTTACAAGAAGCGTTGCCGAGGGGCTACCGTTAGTACCCGGCCCGAAAAAGGCATTTTTAATGCTTGGCCCTAAGTTAATATTAAAGAAACCCTAAAAATCCCTTAATCCCTTCATCCGTACCGCGCCGCCATCACTGCGTGGAAAGTACGCCAGATATTGTGTCGATCGTCCTTTTACCCGTGGTATGGCCGATCGACCCTTTTATTTTGTGCCGATCGTACCTAGCATCCTTGTGCCGATCGACCTCAGGTTGGAGCCGATCGACCCTTTATTTTAAGGCCGATCGACTAAGCCTTGCCCACCCTGGGACATCAAGCACTATAAATAAAGGTGCCCGCTCCCCATATTAACACACAATTCATA